>VXBZ01011966.1:102549-119454 GCA_013399135.1 Heliornis fulica
GAACTCTGCTCCTGCTTTCCCACGCTCTGAAATCCAGAGCAATTTGCCAGACTTCACTGACATCCAGCTGGAAAGGGCGCAGACGGCTTTCCATGGGTGCCGGTGCTCTACATCACAGGAGACCAGGGGTTTTGTGGGGGTCTCTGGTATCCTACCAACACTCTGTAGGGCTGGACATTATCAAAATCACTCCTTTTCTCATCCTGACTTCAGGATCAGGAATTTACAGATTGGCTTTGTTGGATGCCTGCAGCGGTAAGTGTTCACCGGTCGCCTTCTGCCCTTGACATGAGTCTCTGAGGTTCTCTTGGGGTTTCTTACACACCAAGAACACAGTGTGGCACAGAGGCTTTTCAAAGCTGCTCTGGAGAATGAATTTCTATAATCCGTGGAAAGGGCAACAATCCTCAAGTGAGATGCTCCAGAGTCATTTTGTCTCAAACCGACTCTTAGAATCTTCACAACCCAGTTCATGAGGCAATAACCTTTGGGCCTACGGCTCAACTACATTTGGTATTAACCCCACCTATAGGTATTTAAGACTGAAAGAGAGGGTAGGGTGACAAAGAAGATTTTTTTAGATACATTTGACTTAATGGTACATAAAAGATCTTAGCTGATGCAAGTTGATTTTTCCTTCTTTTTGAGGTGGGGAGTGGGAGGGAGGGAATATCTCAATAGAAAGGTACATGTAACAGCTTCAGTTGCACATGGACCTTGGGTCTTATAGCTCAGGTCTTGGTGAAGTTTCTTCATGCTTTGACACAGCAGAGTTTGCATCTATGGAGCTGCATTCTTGGGTCAGATGTGGGGCTTTTTCAGTGTTCTTGCAAAAGAGAGCAAAAATTACACCTAAGCTCAACTCAATTCCATGAGTAACACCAAGGGATTACTCAACATCTGATTTCAAGACTCTGAATCACCGAGGCCTGAGTTACCACAATGGCAGCTTCAAAATGTCAAAGCCCCACTGCTGCAGTGCCACACAACGCTGGCTTTTTTCTTTCCTTTAGGTTTGCTCTTTCATATTGCAAAGAAAGAAACATCTTTAGGCCCAAATCCGAAGTCATTAAGCAACTGATTTCAATCCACACCAGCAACATAACTTGCCTGAGCAGTAAAAGCAAAACCAGAGCCTTAAGGACAACCCATCATAATTTCAGGGTGGCAACGTGGGAGTCAGTGGAGTGGTGTGTAAGTTTGAGTAAGATATAAATGAAGACATTCATGTGAACGTGTCCAGTCAAATGGGAGTATGGATGTTCACACCTCATGAAGAGTGTTGAATATTTCTCCTCAGTCAGGGATTCAGCAATTATTATACAATTTTGAAGCACATAATGAAAAGGTCTCACTTTATAGCTTTACCCAAATGAGATAAGAGCCTTTGATGTATTTTTGGAGATTTGGTTGACAAATGATGAAGCTCTACGGGTTTGAATATCCCGTACAGTGCATGTGCAGTCCACTGGCTCCAGACATACATCTACAATCTGGAGTTGTGCAGCCTGAAATAAACACAGCTGTGTTTATCTGAATGTGTGATCCCATGTACATGGTGGAAAGTTCAAATAAATGCACTCGGTGCTATGATGCTGGAAATGCAGCGAGTGCATTTGTCAGATGTGTGATGATGCAATCCCTTAAGTAAACAGACTGAGCTGTTTGTTTGACTCCTGAGCTACATGGACATAAAAATATATGTACATTAATTGAAGCCAATAAAATGAAATCCAAAACAGCTATAAGATCTTAATTGAACCTTAACAAAAATTTCACTTGTTGTTCTTAAACCAGAATAAACAAGTTCTGTGCGTTGACATTAAGCGTATGCTGTAAGTTCTAGGCAATAAAAGACTAACGTGATAGATAACCATCAGTTCTGGTTTTAGAGGACTGATCCTCTTTTTCCTAAGATGGCCCATTGTCTAAGACCAGGTTTAGAAATTAAAGAATATCCCCAATTTTTCTTTTCATCAGCTGAAAAGCCAGCTCTATTTCACAGCTAAATATCTCTAGCTGGGACGGGTGGTCTGTTCGCTATCTGACAGAATCAATAGTCTAGAGGAATAAGTTTCTGATGACCTGAAGAATATGTGAAAGCTGGAGAAAAACTGAATGAACATAGATGTTATCAAAGCTGTTGTTTAACTCAGAGTGAACATTGGCTCAGCATTTCACTACAAACTCATTCAGAACATCAACTTACTGGAAAAAATTCTCCACTTGAGAAATATGCAATAGCTACTGATGAGTCAGAAGCGGGAAGTAGTGGCACCACTACACACTATTAAAAAGTCCTACATTTCAATGCTGTCTGACTGCTCTGCAACCCGAAATAACATCACTCCAGGAGTGTCACCAAGCTTTTTCATTTGTCTTAAGCATATTCACTTGGAAAACGAGACCTGTACAAATGGTCTCGAGAATGCTTACTCTGGAATTAGACCATCAAATTTCTTGACTTATGTGCTTTAAAATCTTGCCCAAAAGATGGCACTAACATTGTTTTTAGTAACATATATTGGATATAGATTTAAGTCTTCCCCCATGTTAGAAGTATTTTCAAAATGGTCACAAATATATGTTGGAAGAACGTGCTTAATATGCACTACTATGCCAGCTAACAATCGCTGTACAGAAATTAAGCTTCCTTGGTGCTGGGATCATCAGACACTGCATACAGAAACTACTGCTGGACCAGCAGATGTGTCTGTCAAAGTACAGAGACACCAAGCTATGAAACCTTCACCCCAACTGGGACTATTTAAATCTATGTAATAAGCCATACAATATACCAGAACGGTATCATACATTTAAATCATGCACTATTAAATCTCTTGAAAAGTATGCTAAGACTAGATCAACTTCATTGAACAATTTATATCTGATTTAAAATATTCAAAGAAGTATTACACTGTTGAATTTTATTATCAGTAATTTATTTCAGGTTTTAAAATATTTAAATTACATGCTGTATAAGGAATGGCAAATAGTTTGCATGTCTCCTCAAGCAGTGGAAGCACCTATTTACAATACTTTCACAGTTTATGTTAATATGGTTGCTTTGAGTATGCATGGAGACCATCTTTATTCCTTTCACTAACCAGATCATGTCTACAGGCTTGAAGAAGGTGGGCCCCAGAAGAGCTAAACATTTGCCATTGATCTGGCAGGAACAGAACATTTGATGAGCAGAGGACTCAAGTGGGGCTGCTGTGATTTACAGCAGCAGCAGAGAGGAAAATACTGAGT
This sequence comes from Heliornis fulica, assembly GCA_013399135.1. Lineage (NCBI taxonomy): Eukaryota > Metazoa > Chordata > Aves > Gruiformes > Heliornithidae > Heliornis > Heliornis fulica. The sequence continues at coordinate 105,805 of VXBZ01011966.1, forward strand.
CTTGCTCCCATTGAAACTGGGAGAGGGAAAAAAAAAGATCTGTAAAGTGTCAGGCCCAGCTTTCAGTACTGTGAGCTTCTTCTGAACAGCTGGTGACTCTCATGTCATGTGCCTTCTGTAACAGCATATCTCATAGAGCTTCCAAAGCCCTCAGGTACCTGTTAAGATAGTGTGATAAAGCTGCTGAACACAAGATAAAACTAGAGCAAGTGTCATAAGAAGATAAGGAGACAAAAATGTCAGTGTGATGGGTACAAAGAAATTGTTGAAGAGTCTTTTGCAAGCACCATGATGAAGGATAGATTTGAAGGCAGAGCAGGGAGAGTTGGAAGAGAGAGCTTGGAAACTGAATACGAAGGTGACAGATAAACAAAAGTGAGAGGCAAAGAGCGGGATGTCATGGTAGGACTTGAAAAAGAAGTCAAACAGCTTATGGTCTTTGCAGTCAACATGAATAATGTTACAGGGCACAAGAGAGAGCAGGGGCAGGAGAGGAGGTAGATGGAGAGCTACCATGGAGAAGATGGAATAAAGCAGTGTAAGAGGAGTAAAGTAACATAATCTGGAGGTGCAGCAGAGAAATGGGGACCTGGTGGTACAGGGACATGGCAGAGGTGAAGAAATAGCTAGGACTGGTGCTAGGATAACAGCAAGAATGGTGAGGAGGACCTTACATGTACTGGGATTGTCTTTATGGGAACAATGTAGCAGCTCTTGTATGAGGATCTGCTATTGAATTCAACCCCAAAGGAAGAGATGGAGGGTAAATTATGCCGACACGCTGCATATACAGCTTTTCTCTCTGAAAAGATGGGCTACAAATGAGGAGGGTGAGAGATTGCAGAAGCTTCCCCAAAGCACATTTAACGCTTAACACCACTTCCTTACGAAGATGAAGTAATTTATGTCTCTGGGCTGCTGCCCTTCTGCTCACAGGCCCCTCCTGAAGTCAGTTGGTTAAAGAAGGGCAAGGAAAAGGAAGAGCTTCTCGGGGAAGGAAGACCAAGTCACTCACTTTTACTTTTTGTTTTAGTTTCCCAGAGACAGAACCAGGTTTCCTTTTAGTCTTGTACTTCTGTTGTTGTATCTGGAGCCAGCCAACCTTTATACTCCCGCCAGCCTAGGCTTTATTTTTCTTTGTGGGAGGGATTAGTCAGGGAGAAAAGAGAAGTGAGGACAGATGACTACACCACCAAACAGTAACAGCAGCATCACAACGAAATTGGGGAGTTTACAAAGATGAAAAACTAGCTACAGCTCATGAGGCTGCCAACCACAGGTGGGTTCTCTCTTATTAGCATAAAACCCCTCGGTTAAGAGCAATCAGAAGAGCACGGTACCAATTATTGTAAGCTGCCACCGCCACTCCTGTCGAGGCACAGTTCAGTCCACGAGCAAAATCTCACACCGTGTTAGAAGGGTCTGAAAATCCCCAAACCATTGCTGGGAAACTCCCCAAGACAATATCCCTGCACACAGAGGGTTTGTTGTGTTTGGGTTGGGTTTTTTTTTATGCTGCAGCATAAAATCAGCTCATCTAAACGCAACCGGTTGCTGTTGCATAAAAGTAGAGATGCTCATCTGGCTATAACCCCGTCGAGCCATGGTGCAGGAGCACACCTGGGGAAAAAAGCCCCTCTGACAATAGGGTGCTGGACCATAACAGGACTCTGCTGCCCCTTCCACCCCACCAGCTTAATGAATTTTTCAAAAACCAAAGGGAACTGCCATCCTAACAACAGGAACTGGACAATTTGCAGTAGGTGCTACGCATGGTAGTGCTAGTAGCAGCAGGAGTGCCATGAATATGGAAGTGAGGAGCTAACAGGAGGAAGAGACATTTGGAGAGAAGTATCTTGCTCAGCTCCTCATAACAAAAAAAAAAAAACTAGTTTTAAAATCTTCAGCAGTGAAGCAAATGGGTAGGGTGTCACCGGTTCAGCTGAAAACTCACTTGCACCTTATGGTCACCATCTGTGGTGTGGAACGTTTTCAACCTTGACAAAGCAGATTTGTCCGAGGATATTTCCTCTCTTTGAAATAAGAGAATTAGCTGTGGTAAAACCGGAACCCGTGTTGGCACATCTACACTCAGGCAATCTCTGGAAAAGAAAAAAAAAAGAAAAAAAGAGGGATCATTGCAACAAGCGTCTGGCTGCCAACCTGTAAAAAATAACACCCCACCACCCCCGGCCAGCTCCAGCTGTGTCAGGGCTGAGCAACACCAAAGGCCACTATCTCTTCCTCCTCCTTTTTAAAATATGAAGTGCCTTTTTAAGAGCCCATGAGAAGAAAGGCAGATGCAGCAGGTGGTCACATCTGTGCCCATCTCCCTCCATCCCGAACAATTTGCTCCCGAGTGCTCTCAGCGAGGGAAAGGATGGAAACTCCAGGCGTGAAAAGGAGAACGAGGGTGGGTGGCAGAGGACAAGGCCAGGCACTGCTCACGTTTTGAGGAGGAACACAAGAAGATCTAAAAGCCCAGAAGCTGTTTGCCCTCTCTCTTGCTTTATCTCATCATAACCACTGTGGGAGAATTCCCCCCAGAGCCTAACTAGCTGACAAGCACAAAAATCAACATATGTTTCAGATATGTATGCGCAGCCATGCTCCCTATCGCTGTTGAGATGGAAGAGACCACAGAAATATAAAACATAGATGGTTTCCTTTTGATTTGCCCTTCATTTGAGAATTCTCCATTGGCTGTAATTGAATTCATAATACTGCCACGTTTGTGTGGGGTTTTTTTTTCAAAGAACTGAGTGAATAATCCAAACATTGACACCAGCTCTGGACAGAGCCTTTAATTTCAACTCACTTAATGTTTTCCATAGTTTCTTGAGTGTTGCAAGGTCCCTGTGTCAAGCTGGAGAGGAGTACTGTGGAGCCACATCTCCTCTTGACTTCTGCTAGGACTTTCCAATGTGACTTTGGACAAATTGTTGGATCACCCTGGGCTTCAGTCCCCTCAGTCTGCAAAATGGGGATAAACTAACTTCTGTATCTCAAAGGTACACAGTGAGGATAAATCTGTGCATACAATTGCAGATCATGTTTTTTGGGGACAGAAAATATCCATATAAAGATAAATCCAGTGGTGCATCTTGGTTCTAAAAAGATAACGATGCTCTGCTTGACCTGACCATCACACAGAATGTCACAGATGTTTGAAAGTTTGGACTTTCTCAGTGGTGGCCAGTGATAGGACAAGGGGCAATGGGGGCAAGCTGGAGGATAGGAGGTCCCATGTGAATGCAAGGAAAAACCTTTTCCCTGTGAGGGTGCCAGAGCCCTGGGACAGGCTGCCTAGAGAGTTTGTGGAGTCTCCTTCTCTGGAGACATTCAAGACCAGTCTGGAAGGGTTCCTATGTGATATACTCTAGATGATCCTGCTCTGGCAGTGGGGTTGGACTAGATGGTCTCCAGAGGTCCCTTCCAACTCCTAATGTTCTGAGATTCTGTGATTCTGTGACTTCTGAGGAAGTGCCTGGCTAAACACAGAAAGTTTATTCCATTCTACCCCATTTTAACCTGGTTTCTTTCCCCCTATTCCTGAAATTTACTTCTTCCCCCAAAACTCTCCCAATCCTTCCCATCAAGACTTGGAATCCCAGACAGCTACATTTCATCAGAGATGAGCAGCTTGTTGGGCTAATTAGAACCCAGTTAAGGTAGTCAGATTTAACCACTTCACTTCCAGTTCTGGCAGGCAGTGTCACACGCTCCGGTGACACAGGAAGTACTGCGATGCGAATCAAGCATCATCAGCCAGAGGCAACCAGTAGAGACACAGGACAGCGATTGTCTGCCTGCAGAAACCACAAGAAAGGGCACAGCTCTCACCATCAAGAGCTTCATATGTAACTCTGGCCTTTAAAATGTGTGACAGTGACTCAGAATGAGGAAGACAAGAAAATCTGCCGAAAAAGCAGTTTGTCACGATGTGGGATTTGTTTCTTCAACAGCTACAACCTCGGTTTCCTGACTCAGCAACTTTGATGCCTATAAATTAAAGAAATTAAGTGAAGCAGTAACATATTGGCATGGGATGGAGGCAAAACTGGGTCTAAAAGGAAAAGCACTTTGGTGGTGAGGAAATGCTCTGTTAATGTGCCTGGATTTGAGATTTGTGTCACTAGCACAATTAGGAGAGCCCTCACACGATCATTAAGCTATCAAAGCCTCAGTAAGAGTCAAACATGGGTGAAGTATTGGCCCAATTGAAGCCAAGGAGATACTTCCAACCTCTCACCAAGTGTTTCTAAAGTGCCCAAAGCCCAGCACTGGGGCTGAAAAGCCAAATCAAAATAGAGCAGATAAATAATAAATTAAATAACATAAGTTAAAGCCTCCTGGAAATGAAAACTGATTAGCCAGATTTCACAGAGGGTTTCAATTAAGTCTGTTTCTCATTTTTGTTTATCTATATTTAATACTGATAAATAATGTTATTTCATTACACGCCTCTGAAGGGTGTTTCTAGCCTTTCTTAAAGAGATAGGCTTAAAAAAAAATCCATCACCTCTGGTACAAATAATATTCTGTGTTAGTGAAATGGGAAAGTCATGCTTATTTTTCTCCACTAACAATGCCTGCTTGTTGCTTCTCTCACTTTGCAGATGCTAGAAATGGGCTCTATCAAGAATTCCCATCTTCTTCCTGTGTTGAAAACCTGGGATACTGGCTACTGCTGTGCTTCAGGAGTCATATATTCACCCCAGAGATAAGAGAGGAAGGCCCATGAGGACCAGTTCAACAGCTTTACCACAAGGACCAGCATCACACACAGCCCCTGAGACCCAAGGAAGGAGGAATTCAGCCCTGCCACCTAGTTTCCCTTCAGTCTTCATGCATTTACACTCAGCTCCATTAATGCCTCTAATTACAGGGAAAGGATGGAAGTATTAAAAAAACACTTCTCTTTTAATTAGAAAAGAGTGACCAACACTTGATCCAGCTCATGGTGATTCTGATCCCACCCATCCCTGCACAGCAAGCAGCAGAAATTCCCTGGATTCACCACGTCCTGGAGAGGGGCAGGTGAAAAGCTTCCCTGCAGCCCTACTCTTTAGTTAAACCACGTGTAAGGTGGGAAAAGGGTCAGTGTGGTAGTGGGTGTTGCTTTAGGCAAGGAGATGGAGCTTTACACACAGCAACACAGTGGAGGGTTTTGGCTCCATGCTCCTCCTCCAGCAACCTTCCTGTTCCTGGACAGTAGGTTGACAGCCACATCTTGTGTCTTCAGTAATGCAGAAGGCAGCATTGCATTTCCTAAGACTGCTTAACACTGTTTAATTGTCCTAATTAAACCCACGCTGTCTCCACAGCAGCCTTTGCCTTAAGCCTGGAGAAATGTGGAGAGGAGAAAGCAGTGAATTTGCTAAGTTGGTGCATGGGAAGAGTTGAGGAACTCTGCTGAGGTACACCTGAAGGTGTAGCAATGGCATGGTTCCCATCAGCTCTGGCAGTGCTTGGGAAGGTCTTGGTGCAGTGGTGGCTTCAAGGAGTAGGATCCTGTAAGCTGTGGAGGCTCTTATTCCTTGTGACACAACAAGGACTGGGATTGTGTTTAACTTCTGTTTAACTTTGACCTGCTGGAGAGAAGCTCTGTGGAGAAGGACCTGGGGGTCCTGGTAGATGACTGCTTGGCCATGAGCCAGCAGTGTGCCCTGATGTCCAAGAAGGCAATGGGATCCTGGGGTGCATTAAGAGGAGCATGGACAGCAGGTGGAAAGAGGTGATCCTCCCCCTCTACTCTGCCCTGGTCAGGCCTCACTCAGCTGGAGTCCTGTGTCCAGTTCTGGGCTCCCCAGTACAAACCAGACAAGAATCTCCTGGAGAGTGTCCAGTGGAGGCCACGAGGTTGATGAAGGGCCTGGAGCATCTCTCCTGTGAGGAAAGGCTGAGTGAGCTGGGGCTGCTCAGCCTGGAGAAGACTGAGAGAGGATCTCATCAATGTTTATCAATATCTGAAGTGTGGGAGACAAAGGGAGATGGCCAACCTCTTCTCAGTGACCCGTGGGGATAGAACAANATTCTGTGGTTCTGCAGAGTCCGTGTGACTGTGTAACACAGCTGTAACCACATCAGAGCGACGCTTCCCCCGAGCTGAGGCAGAGGTCTTTCCTTTGCATGACAAGATAAGAAGGGTGGGTTCTCTTCAGGGGTTTGCAGGTAGCACTGCCAGGAGCTGGGTGGTGGTGGCTGGTGTTGCCAGACCTGCTGCTGCATCCCTGGCTTATGAGCTGGAAAACATGTTGCTGAACTAGGATGACCCTGTTACTCCAAATGGAGCCACTTTTTCTGCCCCCGGATTTTATTCAATTGTCTATTTATTTGGCAACCTGAGCGAAGCAGTGTCTCCAGCTGGACTGCTGGATGTCTGAAAGACTAAGGCTGTCTGTGAGCAGATGGGAATGTTCCCATATTTCTGTCTCCAGCTCTCAGGGACCTGACTGAGACTCACAGTTCTCAGTATGCTGAAGGAGGGTGCCCAAAAAAAAAAAAGCAGCTGGAAAGTCTTTATTTATTTTTTTTTAATTCACTCTGATTTCTCAGGCTGTTTCTCAGCCCGACACCCAGGTCTGAATCTAGTGATGTGCAGAAAGGAGGGGTGGTGCTGCTCATTTCTGTGGCACACTCTCAGTCCTACTTCTCCAGCAAGTAGGACATCTGGGGTTTAGGGTGGCCTTGGTCTGAAGCTTCAACCTCACACCTCCAGCACTCAGGACAGAGGCTGAGTCAGACTCTTCCAAGTCAGACTCTTCACTTCATAACACCACAAAACATCCCTGCCACCAGGGAAGGGTGGGGATACAAAAGGAAACTCAGCTTTGCAAATCAGCATTGAGAACACTCACCAGGAACAGGGAAGCTGGGATTCCTGCTACCTCCAAAAGTGCTATCTGCCAGGTTACTACAGGTGTGTCTGCTTTGGGAGTGGTGAGCTGGAATGTCCATCTTCCTGCCTTCACAGCCATGCTCCTGCCTGTTTGTGCCATTACAGTTCCCAGCATCATAAGCTGTGCCTGCACCATCCACGCTTAAGTCCGGGATAGACAGAAAACTGACTAAAGAAAATTAAGCTCCACCTTGATGTCCCACTTTTCTCAGGCTATGTTTTTGCAACTTTGTAGCAGATGGTATGTCTTAGGTATATCACTTTGGAGATGCCAAGTGATGTACTATCTATCAGTGTTTTTATTTAATGAGGAGGGAAATTTTGACTCCTGCTTACACTTGGGAAGCTGCAAAGCGGAGACAGGTGTGATGCTATTTCATACTGCTGCATCATCTACCCACAGCTCTTAACAGCTATTTTTAATCTGGACACTAAAGGAACTATTAATTAGTGAAATGTATCCTGGTGCCTAATACAAACTGTAGAGACTGTAATAGTGTGTTAGAGTGTCTTTTCTTTGGAGACTACAATTAGAAGTGAGGTGGTCGGCACTACCACAACTTGATTATTTCTTTTTCTTTTATGTGACAAAATAAAGGTTGTAAATATAGGGCAGCTGAGTCATGATAGGATATATACAGGATGGCAGCCCAAAGTGTTTGTGTGTGTGTCCAGTTCATAACCTAAAAGGAGACATTTTACTTAAAAGCTGATGTCTCTGAAGTGAAGTGGGGGACCTGCCACAGGACTCCGTGGCACGCAGTGATGGCTTCATAGCAGGACCCATACCAGCATTTAATACAGGTAATTGTTAATAAATTAATAATATGGTATGATAATGCAATGGAAGGAATGAGGGAAGGTACAACTGAGTGAGGAGGGGAAATAGAAGTGAAATATAAGGGGTGTAAATGCCACAGTATTTTGGCATTTATATAGAGCCAAGTCCTTGGTCTGTGTCTCAACTTGAATGTGGTACAACAGTTTCCATCACATCAGATCACAGGTGCTGCATTTTTGGTGGACTTTCCCTGCTGAACTGATGTCATCCTACCTTACTCTTTCACAGGATCACAAAGGAAGGTGATTTCATTGGTGTAAGGTAACTTTATTTTCCTTTTCACAAAGAAATCCATTTTTTTGAAAACTTTGTCTTGTACTATTACATAGGAAAATATTTATTAGTGAAACTAAATTCCTTCTGTATAGGGATGTGATTACCAAGTCAGCTGAAATCTAGAAAGGACAATGGATATGAAACCTTATCTCTTATGTTTCCCTCTGTCATATCTGAATGAAAAGGTGGGAATTTTCCCCCTTCAGAGGAACCTGGATGAGGCTTCTAAGGAAGCTGACACCGATACTGACCTCACAGATCCTCTGTAAACAGCAAGTGAGCAAACTCTTTGCAGTGTTTTTCATTTTCACGTAGCAGGAAGGACTGAGAATGTGAAGAAAGAACAAAGGACCAACAGGAGGACACTAAAAAAGTACAAATGAAATGAAAGCACCGTGTGGAGAGATTATGGAGCTGATGACCTTACAAAAACCCCAGCACACAGCTGCCATCACTCAATACACCTTCCATTTCATCTCTACAAAACAGAAGTCCAAGCCACTTGGAAGCAACCATGTCTTCTAGATGTGGGTGGGATACCCCCTTCTGCAGAGGTCTTTGCACTGGGGTTGTTGTCATTGTGTCCTCATGACAAAGAAGAAGAGAAGGTATTGATTCTACCTGGCCTCCTTGCTGGAGGTGTTGATACACAAAGTGATGCAGCATATGGGGAAGGCTGGAGCAAGTTCTTGTGCTCATCATCACCAGTGTCAGTACTTCAGCCTTTCAGCATCCTCAGTGGCTCCACAGCCATAGAAATGGGTTTATACTAATCTAGGATATCTCCAAAAAAGACTATTCATAACTTGCTTCCTTATGTTTCTAAATATGGGTAAGAACACTGGAGGAAACGGGATCTGAGGCTATGCCCCCCATTTCCCTTTCCTTGAAACAATACATAAAAATCAGCAAATAAGTTGATGTGACAGAGGCTTTGTCATAAAAGACTCAGACTGACCAAGCCAGAATCCACATTACTGCTGGGAAAGCCTCCCCCATGGCTCTGCTCTCACCTTGGCCTGATGGGGGTGGGAGCTGGGATGAGGGGAGCAGCAACCCAGGGAGCCTTGCGGGGCCACGGTCTCTTCTTGGAAACATGGAAAGGTGATTAAGGATAAGCTGGAGGATTGTGGTCAGCACCAGAAGATCTTCAGGGACACTTTTTAAAGAGGTTTAACTTGCTGAACGTCATTAGTTCTCTCCGCAGCTTGGCCCTGAGGTGGGGAAGTAGCCCCCCTGTGCTCTCACAAGGAGATATAGCTTAGACCCTGAATATTAGAGACTTGGTATTGTGTTTTAAATTAATTCTTCGACCTACACCTTCATCTGTCATGGTATGAATGAACATTACAGGCTGAACATTAGATATTTATGTTCATTTAACAATCTGTAATAAGCTATCGGGCCTGATTTTGACATGTACATTGAAGTTATTGCTTTTTTATCAATATCACGGTACATTTGTCAGCAGAGAATGATAATTGTATTGCTATGTATATAACCGATCTTGTAGTGTGACATTCTCTACACTGTGCACAAATTGAATACATTTCATCTTAAATACAAGCCTATTAATTAAAATCAGAGAGAAATAGAGAATTTTAAACTGCCAACTGTAGAGCATCTCCGAGCAGCGCCTTCTCCAGTATCTTCTCCGGTAAACAACTTGGAGCCTCACGTGAGATGACCTACTCATCCATGTATTTGTTTGTTAAAGGATGCCAGAGGAAAGGCAATGTCAGAGGCTGGGAGGTCTGAAATCAAGGGCACAAGAGGTAGGACACCAAGGGCCGAGAAGGCTGCTGTAAAAGCACGAGAGCATATTTTTCTATTATAGCAGGCGTCAAGCAGCATCTGCTGCAGTTATGGCAGCAAGAGAAGCTTTTGTTCCATTCCTTGCTTTTCACACACCAGTAACTTAGACAAATGCACTGCATATGTGGACACAGGTAGTCATCTGCACTTTGCAGAAGTGTCCAGCCAATTCTGAGCTTTAATTACTTCTAACTTCTATATTAATTTCCTTCCCACCTGGCCACTTTTTTTTTCCTTCCTGCCAGTGATGAACTAAATATGAAGCCAGTTTTCAAGAAAAAAAGTAAGTTTAAAGCAAGAAATCTGATTAAAATGACTAAACTTAACTCACTCATACTACATTATACAGGTTTATAGGCACAAGGAAGAAGAGAAGACTTAAACAAGCCAGTCACAGCGTGAAGACCTGGGAAGGATTTCTCTGCCAGAGTGTAATGGAGATTATAAGAGAATGAGTCTGATCATACCTCACAGACTCCCAGAATCAAAAGGTTGGAAAAGACCATTAAGATCACAGAGTCCAACCATCCCTGTCCTCTCCTAAATCGTATCCCTGAGCACCTCATCTCCCCATCTGTTAAATACACCCAGGGGTGGGGACTCCACCCCCTCCCTGGGCAGCATATTCCACACCCCCACAGCTCTTTGGGGGAAGAATTTCTTCCTGACATCTCATCTGAATATGCCCTGTCACAGCTTCCCATTCCCTTTGTCCCATCACCTGTTCCTTGGCAGAAAAGTGTGTTGCTCACCTCTCTACAACCTCCTTTTGGGTCATTCCAGGCAGGAATAAGGTCTCCCCTCAGCCTCCTCTTCTCCAGACTAAACACCCCCAGCTCCCTGAGCTGCTCCTCAGGTTTGTTCTCCAGACCCTTCCTCAGCCTGGTCACCCTCCTCTGGACCCACTCCAGGACCTCCATGTCCTTCCTGGAGTGAGGAGCCCAGAACTGAACGCAGCACTCGAGGTGCAGCCTCACCAGTGGCCAGTCCAGGGAAGCAATCAGCTCCCCAGACCAGCTGGCCACATTGGTTCAGATACAAAACTAATTAAAAACCAATTTCCTGTTATCCAGGTGTGATGACACTTAGCATTAATGTTTTCTGCAGGTTACAGAAACAGTGAAATTCAGTTATTTTTATCAGCTGACCAAAGTGTAATAAAACCACAGTAAAAATTCACTGGGAGTAGTTGCAATCATCAACCTTCAGCTCTTCTGTCAGAGCATAAAGAAGAGGAAAAGGAACTGTACCTTAAGCTACAGGTTGGATGTCTGGGGGAAATTCTTCATGGAGAGACTGGTGAGGTGCTGGAACAGGCTGCCCTGAGAGGTGGGGGATGGCCCAACACTGGAGGTGTTCAAGGCCAGGCTTGATGGGGCCCTGGGCAACTCTGGATGCAGCCAGGAGGTTGGTGGCCCTGCCTGTGGCAGGGGGGTTGGAACTTGATGGTCCTCAGGGTCCTTTCCATCCCAGACCAGTCTGGGATTCTGTGATTATACCTAAAGTCACTGCTCTGGGAAGCAGTAAATGTACATCTTTATTTCTCTCTACTATGCTGTAGAAACTTTCTGTGCCGTGGCTTAAAGTAAAGCAAAATCAACCCTGGTAAGGACCAGATGAAGTAGTACAGGATGAGAGGCCAGGTACTACGATGCTCTAGACTTGCACTCAGCTAAGGGCCTAGAATTCATCTTACAGTTACAAGTAAAGGTCCAATATCAGTATCAGGATGAGAAATGCAGAAAAAAATACTGCAGAAGTGTGTGCCAGTCATCTTACCAAATTTATTGTGATTTTCTCCAAGCAGCAGAAGACAGACCTGCATGAATGTATTCCTGAAACTCCACCAAGCAAGAAAGCAGCCCAGAGGTCAGAAAGGGAGGGGGAGCACGGGACCGGTATGCAGAGAGGACACTTCATTGGACGTAACCGAAACACAGCACTGTGAACACAGGTATTTTTTTCCTATATGTGTGCCTCACAAAAGTGGTATTTTTCATCACAAACATTATTTTCCTTTCCCCTGAACAGTTTTTCTCTGTTTAGACTCAAACTTCCATTTTGCAAAACCCCCTTATTACCGTAGAAGGGTGCTAAGGGAAAGCAGCTTGTTTCCCTCAGCTTTGGGTAGGTTGATTAATTGACATTTATTAATTTCAGAAGCATCTCTTATTATCAGAACCAGTCCACCTCAGCTTCCAAGAGCACCTGGCAGAACAGTTCTGTGAAATCAGCCCAAACCCTCTCACTCAGCATCTTGCCGATTCCTACTTGCTGCGAGTTTTCCATTTACTAATAACAATACCACCAGACAGCAGTTGGACTAGTTAGGTGCAGAGGGGATGTTTTTTTTCTTCCTTTTCATTCCCATGCAGAGATGGAGACAAGAGGAGTCTCACTTTAGCTCTTAAACATGACAGTGCAGCTAAAGTTGCTTCTCAACTTAAATTGACTGTATCCCTGCTCCACGTTCTGCAAATCGATGTGACCACGCTTCTGCGTTACTTGGTAATATATTCTACACTAATAATGTAATCATTTACAAAACACTCTCTAGTTCATCATGCAAAGAAAAAGAAAAAACAACATCAAAAGACAAGCATAATCTAGGAAAGATCTTGTTCCACTAGCAACTCCACAAACAGCCACGTGTCATTTTTTTTCCAGAAATGACTCAAAAAATCACCTGCCAATCCACTGGCTGCCACCAAAGAGCTGCTGTTTAGTAAAACTCATAGCGAGGAGCTCCAAGAGGTCACAACATTGAAACCCACTGTGGGTTTTGCATGGAAACCTTTCTTTTTTTTTTTTCCCCCTCACACCTGCTAGGCTGGCACAGCTGAATTTTCCCATTCTTGTCAAATCTTCCCAGTTAAGATGAGTAATAGTGCCAGATTTCTGAAGAAATACACCACTTAATGTTGTATTCTCCAGTAAAGATCCTCTTAAACACTTTTATTTGTGAAGGTTACTATGACAGCTGTTTGGCTGCATATATTTTCCAAATGGGTATTTATCTTTTCTCACAGCTATTTGAATTCTTTTTCTTCTTGAGTTGTATCTAAAATACAAATTTTTATCGAATTTGAAATGGGATTCATTATTTAATTTATGGGGACCATTCTGTTTAATTGCTACAAATCACCTCATCTTCTGTAGGGTACATCTCCTACTTTCAGCCTTACACTGACTGCAGTTTTATTTGGTGGAGCTTTTTCATCTTGGCTCGATTGATCACGCTGTGACAGGTCCTTCTGAAATACCCTGCAGGGAAGACAAAGTGTTTTCAGAGATTTTGAGGCCATCAAGGTTTTCCAGCCTACCACCCCGTGCAGGGCAGATCACAGGCATTGACACAGTCTAGCTCGATTTTGAGTTATTGAGTCTGCAGCTTGAGTCAGTTGTGGTTGAGCTAGAACATATCTTCTAGGAAGTCTTCCAATTTCAAAGACTTCAAGTGACAAAAAAATTATCCCACATCCCATGTGTAGTAGCCAAATGTTAAATTGTTCTAGCAGCTAAATTATGTGCAATGTTAAAAATTTACACCTCATTTCTGAGACGACTTCTTCAGCTTTGGTTTGTAGACAGACAACCATTTTATGCCTATATCTATCTTGTGATTAAAAAGACTTCTAGAGTTGTGTATCTTCTCTGATTTATTTAATGAGCTCAAATGCAAATGGAAATAAGTGGTATCTAACTGCAAAAGGATTTTTCAAAAGGTAATCTGAGTGCTCACCGGACAGTTACAGAGGCAGTTTGTGCACATATAGCTGGAGGTTCATATACCTATTTCTATATAGATACATAGATA
>VXBZ01011968.1:0-18054 GCA_013399135.1 Heliornis fulica
CAGAGAGCTTGCTGTGTAGTTTTGACATAAGGCATTAAAATTTTTCTGAAATTCAGTTGTATTAAGCTTTTCCTCAATTACCTGCTGTAATAACTTTTAATTTGCTATAATCTGACTCATACTTGATTAGACAGCCTTCTTTCATGTTCAGTCCAAAAAGCAGTATAATTTTACACTTAAAAAAATCTATTAATAAAGAAAAAATGTTGATTATATCCATGTTTTGCTGAACAAAATTCCAATCTTTTAACAAAGTTTGCTGCACATTTATCTCACCACTTGCACTGTTTTTATATGAGGAATTGTTTGAGAAGGTAAGCAGTTTTCAAAATAGATGTTTAGTTACTAAACTGTTTGCATTATATTTTACTATTTCATAATTAATTGCTGGCAACAAATTTGAACTTATTTTATCTTCTTACAGCAAGGTATGTTACATTGCTGAAGGAATGAAATAATTGACTGTTCCTGCAGCAACATAATATCTGGAATGTTTATCTTAAAATCTGTTATTTGATTTCTCTGAACTATAGTGCTCTCGTTTTGTTTCAGCCTTGTTGGACATGTAGCACAGTCTCTGGGTAGATAAGATCTGGATTCCAGTGGAACCAGCCAGCTGCAAAATACTGCCTTTGGAGATTGGATCTCCAAGGCATAACTTAAAACAGAGAAACAGATGACTAAAATGCCTGCCCTCCTCAATTCAAATGTTAAAAAAATAACAGGCCATGGCTCAGGAGACATCTGCTGTCCACAAAAGAAACAGAAAATTTTCACCTGTTACCAAATTATTGCAACATGGTTCATATCTAGATTTTTCTATATATAATGTTAAAGTTCTGCTTTCTCCAAAATGTCTGCATTGTAGGCAATGTCTCTGCTTTTTCAGCTTCTGGTTTCAAACAGGGAGAATGTCTCTAAAAACAAGACCTTCCCTTCCCTTCCCTTCCCTTCCCTTCCCTTCCCTTCCCTTCCCTTCGGCTAACATCAGCCCGGCAAACCCGGCTGCGGAGCGATAATCCCTGGGATGGAANTTAAAATTATGGTTCAGCTTAGGTACTCATCTGTTTTGTTGTGTATGAGACCCGTTGTTATCCTATTTGTACAATAGCAATGTAAAATACAACAGTCACAAATACAATAGGGCAGACAGGACTTCCACCATCATCATCACCACCCCCCCCACCCTTTAAAGCTCACAGCTGAAAAAGCTGAATTTTGAAAGATCTGATTTAAAACATCAAGTAATAATGGAAAATACAGTAAAGATGGATATGTGAGAATTTAATTAAAATATTGTGCCACAGCTGAGAAGGAGCCAACTGGGCAACCTGCTGAGATCAAACTCCTGTTCACCATGGTCTTCTAGCTGTGTCTTTGTACTAGTGCATAAGAGCTGAGTTCTTCATTTGGAACTGGGTTGTTGCTGTGATCTTGGTCACATGAGTAGGCTTTCAGCAGATTATTCACATTCCTTTAAACCCTTGCATAATAGGAAGCAGTTGCTGAGCATGTTGCTGAGAACTTTGCTGTTCTTCTTTTAGCTATTCCTCATTGTAGAGAATCTCATTCTGCAGGGAAACTGGAGATAAAGCTTTAGATGAAACATCCATATACAACAATTAGCATGCAGAATGAGTTATATTATAACTTGCTACCCAGCTATTCTCCATCACAACTTCATATGTGCTAGTGAGCTTCTCTTCTGTTAAACTGATATTTTTCCTTTTTTTTAGCTAGCTTCAAAATTACCACACCCCAAAAAAACCTACCTAAGAACACTAAACCACAAAATATCCAGAAAGAAAATTCCTCAGTAAAGTTAATCCTCATGATCAATCAGAAAAGTTGTTAATCTGGGCATGGTCTCTGCAAAGAAACACAAGAAAATGGATAATTCAAATCTGGATTTGCAGGGAACAGTCATTGCCTATGTGATGCCACTGCAAGACAGAAAACTTACTTCAGGGTTATTATCAGGACCCACAGTGGATTTATCAACAGTTGAGAAGATTGCACTCTTTTTCTATCCTACTCGTGCTGCCCAGTGTTCCAGGTCACATGCCCTGGAGGGGCGTTAACTGTAGAGCAATATGCCCTTCTCCCATCCCTGCTCAACCCCACGGGGACATCCAGCCTTGCTAAGAAAGAGACTTTCTTAATCCTCAAAAGCAGAGGACGCAACACCATGAGGAGATACATGCCCTTCTTGAAGTTCACCATCTTAGAGTTTTCAAATTAAAAAAAAAAAAAAAGACATGGAGAGATTGTCTCACAGGCACAAGACAGGCCATGCCTCTGCTGTCTCTGAGAGGAGGGACATCACTTTTACAGGTTCACAGACTGAGCAAGGTCCGGGGCAGTATGTGCTCAAGAAAATTAAAGACAGTAGGCACATTGTCTCTACTTGTCCAGTATACTGTTTTTAAAATCCAGGACAGAATAGTTAACCTAAAGACTCTCTTTGGGCATGCTGGAATATGAGTTTGAAATCTGTGACTCTCAGTGCCATCTAAGGTTCCAGGCCAGCACATTTTGTCCTTGCTTTCTGTCTAATCACAGGTTGTGCACCTCTGAAGAGATTCAAAAAGAGACTAACTCCTTCATGGATCAGCATGTCCTCACAGCAGTGGGAACAGCACTGTCTCAGTTCAGGTTTCTGTGTGTAAAGCTACAGACAAGGAAACAATATCCCTTCAGAAGATACTTGTCTCTGAGGAGGCTTTTCTCTATCATCTAATACCATTCATTCCAAAACAAAAAGTCCAAAGCACTGTATGCAGAAACCTCTGGGTGGGTGGAGTGGCATCTAACCACTACTGGGAAGTGGTGTGGACCTCAGGTAAGTTGGAGTGGCATGTAATTGTGTATTTCCCAATAATTAGTTGGAAACAAAGTAATCCAAATGCAATTTATTAATCAGCAGGCAACGATAGGCAAAGCAGCGCTGGGCGGCCAGGGAGTCTCCGCTCCACCAACGGCACGCACGGTTCCCATTCAAGTTAAGGTTCTTATACTGTTGTAGTTCTGGGTCTGGAATTTTCCATCAAGACTTCCGTGTAATCTCCTGTGCATGCGACAGTTGTTGTTAGGGCGTCTTCTTCTACCTTCTGGTGGTCGGCGGGATGAAGTCGCTTGTCTTTCTCACTTGTCCCTTAGTTGAGCCCTCTTCCATATTTGGTCAGCAAGCTCATTTATTGGTTACTTAACTTCTATAGCCTTCTGCTTCTAAGTTACCTATAACTCAATTCTATGCCTCATTAGCGACTTACAATATATGTTACATAATCATTCTTACAAAACAGGATGTTGCAGCCTGTTTCAAGGTACCGGTCGTTTACTGAACAAAGGTTCATCTATCACATGGCACATTTGTCTCCATGTCACACTGTCTCTGTGCTGGTCTGAGTTCTGCTTCTGTCCAGTGACTTCATAAGCTTCTTTAGTGAGAAGGAAAAACACACAAGTTTCTGTAGTTATAACAAGCATCCCCTCATTATAACTGCACAAGGCTGTGTCTGTCCTCAGGGTAATAAAACAAAGGTGTTTTGGTAATGATAAGAAAGCCTGGCTCTGCATGGACCAATTAGGAAGTTTTATCTGTATGTCTAGTAAAGCAGCACTAGAAAAAGGGTTTCATTATCTTCTTACAAAATAAGCTTTTTATGTGTTCAATTACTAATGTGGGAATTCCATAATAGCAAACTAGAGATCAAACAGAGCTATGTTGAAAAGCACGTTTAGTATTCACACAAGTGTTCCATACCCCATGTCTGCAACATATAACTAAGAAGTTGAAGAAAAAAAGCCAAGTACAGTGTTTGAAAGCAGTTAAAAAGTGTTACCCAGAACAAACAGTCAGTGAATTGTTCCCTGGTCTACTTAGATAATAGTGGGGTTTTTGTTTTTTTTTTTATCATGTTGGCATGCAGTGTTCAAGAAAGAAAAAAAAAACTTTTGCAGCAAGAATTGTGCCCAAAACACATATTAAGAGGATCCAAGTGGAATCTACAGTTATTCCTACAGCAGTACAAACTCTTCTGGAAAATGTTCACAGATCTCTCCTCTTTTGTTGCCTTTCTCCTCCAACCTGGATTTGAGCCAGAATCCATGCTGGGCTGGTTTTTTTTTTTTTTTAGTTTTTGCTTTCTTAGGAGTTTCTGCAGTTCATGATTTAAAAATAAAAGATTGCTAAAATTAGTACTCATCCCTAGCGTTTACTTGTTTAATATGCCTGTACATAATTCAACAAGTTAAAGGATAATCCACTCTTTCAGAGAGGTCATCTTTAAGACAAAATTTCTCAGAAACAACTTCTCACTCAACTAGAGATTCTTCTATGTTTTCTATATTTTCTCTACATTGTATTTCACTCACTTTTCTGTTTAGTAATCAGCAGGAAACTTTGCACAATGCAGGCGTACCACTTCAATGTCAGGTCCTATATATCCCAGTGCACACTCACTTGGTTAAGTTTTGCTTGTATGCTGACTGGTAACCAGTGAACCTTTATACCTGCATAGTTTAACTAGTGAGTGGAGTCTAAAACCTCTTCAGTAGCTTCACTGGATATCTGTCAGTATGACAAAGAATTGATTAAAGTACATGTGAGATCACTGCTGGGAGGTTCCCAGGACAGATCCCGTGCAAGTCTGAAACTACACATGTAAGGATTATTTTTGTAAATTCTGTCTGCAAATTGAACTCCATCATTGCTGGGTGTACAAGCAAATGTCTTATTGCAGTTGCTTGACGAAAGTTGTTCTTAAATATATATGAAAGGAAATACGCACAGACTATTATAGGAATTGTTTGCAGTCTTAAAATTACATTTTTTCCTGATCACTGGGAGGCAATTAGGAATCTTCAATGTGTATTGAGCAATTAATAATCATCAAGTGATTAAGAAAAAGGTACCTTCTTACAAAATATACCTAACCGGTTTAATTTACTGCCTAAGACACAACTTACTCCCAGACAAAAAGGTCTGGAAGAGTCAAAAGAATTAATGAAAAGCTTGCAGATAAACAACATAAGTGAAACTAAATTAAATTTCTAATTCAATATCCTCTTCTAGTAGTAAAGTGAACTTTGAGCTTGTGTAACTAGCCAGGTGCTATGCTGCTTATTCTATTCATAGTCTTATGGAGTTAATAAAGCTAAGAGGAGCTAAGCTGACTGCCTCTGGTTCATATACATGTTCAATTAAATCCAGGGATATTTATGGTGACCCTGCAGCTGGTGAAAGATCATTTTTTTTTTGTTCTGCTTACAAACTCTGCATGCATTCTTATTTGGCATTTATTAGTGGAGTCATTCAGGAAAAATATGAAGGCCTATGCTTTATTTGTCTGGGTTTTGGTCTGTCTAAAGGAGGAACGGAAAAAAACAAAACATGTTAGAGCACTGGAAAAGAGGGTAAGCAGCTGAGCTTACCCAAGCAAATCTGGGAGCAGATGCTCAAAAGGATAAACAACTGGCTTTAAGTTTTCATATTCATGGAAGATGTTCTGTATAAAAGCTGTGGTCAATCCCATTGATGATATTTTATTCCAGCTATTGTCACAAGAAAGAATAAGTGCTGGGAAATACAGTATTCTGGCGATATTTCCGTGGAGTGGTGAAACAGATTGAATGTATCTGCCAAAACAATATTAGAACCAAGAGAATTAGGAGGGAAATAATTTAGAGTAACTGAATTTTAAACTTTCTCCATAAACAGCAGAAATCCCTCAGTGGGCATTCAGTCAATCTAGCCTGAAGATCTATAACAAGCCATTTTAATGACACTTATAAAACATCACTACACCTTTAACAGGAAATACCTTCACTCCTAGCTCAGAAACTGCCTGCACAAAGAATATGTGCTTTAATTTATCAACTAATTTTGCAACCATTATTTTTTCAATATTCATTCTCAATGCACAAAATAATTTTATATAAAATACTTAACTGTAATTCATCTGAAGACACTTACAGAAAGGGCTGAAACTATTCATTCCTTTAGGCTGCATCATTCAATACTTTAAGCTGATGTAAGCCAGTCCTTCTGTCAAAAGAATCGGTCCCACTCTTCAGTAGGTGACTGATACCCACTTGCTTGTTCCTGTACAGTTGTCTGAGTGGCTGGAAGGTTAGAAGATCAGGTAACTTGTGGACATCAAAAATAAGTATTTTGATGATTTCCTCACAGTTCTCTGAATAACTTAACTGCGTGGCTAAAAAAATCTCAAAGATAACTGGCAGTTCGGATTTAACTGTTTACTCCTATCACTGTGATGAAGGTTGCTCATTGTTCCTGGTGTATATATATTCAGAGCAGAGGTTGCAGGAGAGGAAAAAGTATGTGTTTCTCCTGTTTCAGTATAATGTCCAGAAGCCTGTTTAAACTCACCATCATTATCAATTTAAGTCAATCCTCCAGACTTTCTACAGAAGCCTATGTTTTCTCTCTTTGGAGGGATTAATCTTTAGCAAAGAAGAACAATAGGCATTTTAAAACTTTTACCAGTGCCTTAGGTGGAGGAAAACAGACATTGGAATAAAAAGTTCAGTCATGGTTTAACCCCAGAAGCTAACTGAACATCATGCAGCCACTTATTTACCTCTCCCCCACCAAGATCATGGGGAGAAGAATGAAAAAGCCCTCATGGGTTGAGATGAGATCAATTTAAAAAAAGAACAAAGGAAGATGACGAAGATGAAGATGACAAAGATGAAGATGATAATAACAACAGTAGTAGTAATAATAAAATAAGAGATGCAAAAATGCAATTGCTTACTGCATGTGGAAAGAAAAAAAAAAAAAAAACACCACAAAACATTTTTCTAGAAGAAANGACCAGTTTATTTACAAGCTGTGAATCTGCCTCCTGATTATATTGGGAGCGTGATATTCTGTGGTAGGGAACATCCATTTGGCCTGTCTGGGTAAACTGTTCTGGCTGCCCTGCCCCAGGTCCTTGAATGCTTGGCAGGGTATGAGAAATGTAAAAGTCCTTGATGTATTTATGGGACGTATTTAACATCCTATGATGTTATTGTGCAGACATAATAACTACCCAGCAAAAACTAAAACATCATAGTTTTGTCAACATTATTCTCATATTAAATCCAAAACACAGCACTATGCCAGCTGACAGAAATAAAATTAACTATCTCAGCTGAAACCAGGACAATATCCACCCCTTTTTTCCATCATCATCATCATCTATACCATGCTGTGATAATTGTACGCAAGAGGTTAAAAATGTTAATGTCCACTTACATCTTATGTAAAAATTGGTCAAGTTCTGCAAGGTTGGCATGAGAAACATGTGAAGTAAGGAGTCTTCTGGTGACAAGATGGTCCTGTTTTGGCTAAAGAATGCAGAAAAACCCCCAGCTAAACAGATTCTACAGAGAATCTTGAAAGGCCATGGTGCCTAGAGTGAGACCTTTTGCTTAATTTTCTGTGAAATTAATATTAAAGTTGACACTTCTGAATATGTTAATGAGCTTAAAGAAGTACATGCTAAATATATGACTATAATATTTAACCTTCCACCCAAATCATGTTAAAAGTCACCCCAGAGAATGAAACAGCTAAGATTAGGGTATATAGGGGTTTAAAGAAAATAGCCCAGGGGGAGAAATTGAAATCTTAGAAGAGGCAGTGGAGGGGGTGCGGGCTATGGTCCTTCTCTTCCACCCATGACAGGGACAGCTTCTTGCCCAGCAAGCACTATGCCTTCGTCTTTTGGTGAAGAATACCTACGATAGCATTTTGCTGGTCCTATCTCTGTTAGCACTACTGCAATAAGTATTTTTCAATGGCAGTTTGGAACATTTGTACACTTCACCTTAATAAGTAATCTTTTTCAACTTTGTGCAACTGTCACAGTGAAAGTCCCTTAGGGTATTCTTGACAAGCAAGTGTTGACTCTGGTAAGTGATTACACACATAATCCTTTAGTCAAAAACTGTTGACCAAGTCTGGGACCAAGGCTGGAGCTTAGTACTCCCTAGGGAGTGTCTCAGCCATATGTCAGACTTAGACCTTTTATGTGACACATTCCCAGTTTCTATACTTTCCAATACATTCCAATTAATCATCATAACTTTTCCTGTCTTTTGATATGTATACACAGATATAATTCCCTTAGTATATAGGCCATCCCTCTGAAATGTCTGTTGGGTTCATGACTTCTGTGCTCCATGTGTTGTTAACAGTTTCTCAGGGTAGGAGAAATGACATGTACTGTTGGATTTCTGCATGCTGCATCAAACCTCAGAACTGGTGTATCTGGCATGGTCCATGTTCAAAGTCTGTGAGCTGAAGATATCAATCTTGAGGAAACTGCTGTGTCCCAGTTGCTGAAGCCAGTTCTGGTTTCATCATCTCTGCACCTTGCTTGGTTCCATCAAAGTTCATTCTTCATTAATCTGGGTAATTTTTGTGTAATACCATTGTTACGACTTGGTGGCCTGACTCTTGGATATGTGGGCATGTAGATGACAAACTTTTACAACCAGCTTCTGTAGCTGGACAACAATATTTTGCCACAATGGGTCAACCCAGATGGATTTACCTCTGTGCTGCCAGTTGCTCTGCTTCCACGGCTGTCACCACCCCCACAGGGCATTAGCCACCATCCATCTCTGCTCAAGAGCTACTGTAATTAGCCTGAAGGAGAGGGGGAAGGTGAAGGAATGTGTCTCCCCAAGATGCTGGTTCTACAAGGAGAAAAAATAAATATTGTAATTATTAACAGCTTTTGACAGACGACTCTTTTGCTCCACTCCTGCTGTACACAGATTCAGCTGCTGCTGAATACAAATGCAAAACTGGTTTATCGATACCATAAACCACAAGTACATCAAATAACAGAGCAATAATCCAATGCCCAGAGGTGACAAACCACACATAAACACCAGTAAGCATTCTATACAGCAAATAAATATTACATGACACAACTCTGGGAACAAATAAAACAACATTGTGGCAGAAGACCAGTGACAATTAAACTTATCAACTTAATAATAAATTCTCATAACAAATAATAAAAAATTCTAATAACAATTCTCATAACAAGTTCTATTCATGACATGCTCTAGTCAGATATGTCACTTTCTCAAGCGCTTCATGTTTCTTTTCAGGCATTGAAAATGACTGTCATGTTTTAATCCCAGCCAATAACTGAACACAACTGAACACAACATACCCCCGTGTCCCAGCCTCCAAGGGGAATGGGAGAAGAATGGAAAAGTCCTCATAGGCTGAGATGAGAAGAGTTTAATAGGATAACAAATAATGATAATAAAAATAATAATAATTATAATCATCATTATAATCCCACAACAACAACAATAACAACTGCAAGTAATGCACAAATGCACATACCAAATGAGTGAAGGAAAACCAACCAGGTGCCCAGTCTGTTTCTGAGAAGTGATCCTGTCTTCCAGCTAGCTTCCTAAGGTATACCTGGAGCATGACATTCTATGGAAGGCAGCATCAGTCTGGGTCAGCTTCCCTGGCTGTGCTTTTGCAGGTCCTTGTGCATCTGGCAGGGCGTAGAAAGCTGAAAAGTCATTGTCTTAGTGTAGACACTATAAGTACTTGGCAACAACTAAAATATCAGAGTATTATCAACATTATTCTCATACTAAATCCAAAACACAGACCTCTACTGGCTACTAGAAATAAAATTAACTCCATCTCAGCTGAAACAAGGATGGAATCCAAATAAAAGCCTAATTGAGAAAAACTATTATATAATATTCTATTGTTGAACATAGATGGGCCATTGCAGATAGTAGCAAAACCAAAATCGTTTTGCATTTACAGAATAGAAAAGGAGAAGAAACAGTGTCTGAAGAATAGTGTGAAGACTGCTTACACTGAAGAATATATTTGTGGTTAAAAAAATAATCACTCTTTCAACAGCACCTCTTTCTTTAGCATGATAACCATTACAATGTGTTCTACCATAAATAAAAGGCAAAATATGGAGAAGATACAAAATGAAACAGACACCAGTAGGGGACACTAAGGTGCTGAATAAAAGATTCTGCTTCAGAATACAGATATCAAGCATAAATATTGTAATAAAATCAAATATAATTATCAAAAAGCAAGTTGCATTTAGTGCTGCTCTGGAAACGCTATGTAAAACATTGTTTGAACATCCGTAAGTTAGCAGAGGGAGGAGACAGACGAGAAAATTACCGTGATTCACTGAAATCCTCAACAGTGAAACACAGAGAAAATAATGTAGTTGAGACTTAAGTTCAAATACACAATGACTTTCTATGAATGAATCGGGTAGGATATATTTTTCAGAATAGGAAAATGGCAAATTACTTGTCTCTATTTATTTGAGAGATAAGAAATTTCCTAAACACTTTTGATTTTAAGATGCAGTAATTATTTGTGGGAGTTCTTTTAGTGCCACCTAGTCTCCAGAAAAGTTGCTTCTACCTAAGGCCCACAGGGTAAGCAGCACTTAAAATCCAGTTCCAAAACTTTTAGCAGTGAAACAGGGATTTTAGAAGTTATTTTTAGAATAACTTTTTAAAATAAAGAAGTAGATTATTTAATATAAGAAAGATAACTACAAAATGCACAGAATCAACTCTCCTTCCTCTAAGCCCCTATCACAAAATACAAAACCTAAAGAAAAGAAGTTGTATATTACAGAAAGAAACCCAGACAATTAATCTTTTAGATGAATAGCAGGTTACCTAGGAATTGGGTAGCCAAGGGGCATAACAGCTGGCTAAGTTATGTAACAATGTATTACAATGTCTGTGTAGAAATAAACCTCACATAACACACTGTGGGAAAGTGTAACTACATTTTTCATCTTATCCTTTGCAGTGGCTAATTCATATTTGCAACAGGGGATCACTTCACCCCATTCAGCGAAGGGTGCAGAACACAACAGGTGCACAGGTCCTCGGGGCAAATGTAAGAAAACAAACTCTGATGCCATAGGGCAGATAAAAGGCTGTGGAAGGAGCTCACTAATGCCAAATTTTCTGTGAAATGGTGGTTAGGAAATATTCAACAGATTCAACTTTCCACAGATGCTTTCTTATTCCTTCCTGGGTACTGACTATTTCCTTTTGAAGGTTGACAGATAATTGTAGGCTATCTCAAGACTGTGGATCAAGAGGTTTTATGTGAATTTGTCATTAAATTCTGATTAATATTCCTGAAATAATAAACTTGCACAGTATCCATGTGATTTATTGCTGTGTTTCTTTTTTTTTTAAAGCTGGGGAAAATGAGGGGAGGTGGATGGGGAACAGTCCATGTCAGCTTAAATCTATATTGGATTTATTAATTCTCTGCCTATCATATTGCTTTTTCTATCCCACAAGGATAGCTTCCATGTATAAGCACTGAGGAGAAAAATTGCATCCAGCTGGCTGTTGCCCAGAAAACTTCCTTCATGTAACCTTCTTTCACGGTAGAAAGAATGGTCTGTCCATACCCGTCACAACAATTACTTTTTGTGCTGTTTTCTCCAGGATTCTCGTGTCACAAAAGCCTTCTGCAGCCAATGACTTGAGGAGGAACTCTAGAGCTTCGTTTCACACAACACAAGAGGTTCTTGTTCACCAGCACATGTCAACGAACCAAAGAAGAAATGCTGTCTATGAATATGAAGCCATTAGTTGTCATTATCAGAATTGCCTGGAAACTTACCTGCTGCTGCTTTTTCTTGTGGCAAACTAATACTGGGCTGAAATATTTCAGATTTTCTCGCTAAAATAAATAAATAAAATAAAAATAAAATATATAAATAAATGTATATAAACAAATCTTAAAAAAGAGAAAATAGTGATTGTATTAATTGTAAGTCAGTCTGTAAGGGTGCTAATGCTTTAATTTTTTCTATATCAAAAACCATACTATAATTTGAAGTGGAAATATTTTTTTCAGAAATCTGATGTTGGAGATCTGTTTCTAGTGGGTGCATAGGCAAGATGAAGTGACACAAAATAGGGTAAGACACCTGAAACAATCTCAGCTTCAGCCTGTTCTAATTTCTTGAGAATTTAATAACCATCACTGACTTCTGTTCTTCCTAAGAAGAAGGCATAAAAAAGCCGCATAACAGCAAAGAATTAGTTTTCATCATTCTGAGGATATACCTGAAGCAATACTCAAACACCATAGCCTGAACCAGCTGTGCACATTTTCTTTAAGAAGGATATTAGAGGTTGTTTTTCTGTAGACATTGAAATAAATAAATAAATAAATAAAATTAAAAAAGGAGGCAGCATGATGTTAAACTACACTTTCGCTTCAAGATGCATAATACGTGCCCATCCAAAGAATTTATACATTCTTATTAAATTGAGAATACTCTGCTCAGTTGCACAATTGGTATGGTGTGATATGTAGGAGGGAATAATCCAAAATAGGAATTCTGTGTCTCAAGATCTTTCCACATATTTTTCCTAAGTTCTTTTGGTCTATGATTCCAAGAATACCAGAGTGTCTGACTCCTGACAAGATTGAGAGGATTAGCTTCTAAAAA
This sequence comes from Heliornis fulica, assembly GCA_013399135.1. Taxonomy (NCBI): domain Eukaryota; kingdom Metazoa; phylum Chordata; class Aves; order Gruiformes; family Heliornithidae; genus Heliornis; species Heliornis fulica. The sequence continues at coordinate 12,534 of VXBZ01011968.1, forward strand.
ACGTGGGTCCTGGTGGAGTTGGCATCCAGAGAGGTCTGTCAAATCATGTAATTTCCACAAGCTAAAAGATAGAAATAAGTTCCAACAGAGAAAATAAAAATCATCACAAAAGCTCTCTGAAAATGAAGTCTTCAGGTATAAGGAAGATACCTTAGTGCTGGGCAACCATCTTTAGGCACAGTGAAGCACATTCTTCCAGTTGTAGCAGCCAGTAATGTTTAGCAAACTTGTGACATGATAAAACAGTATGACACCCCAGCTCACTTCCTTACTCATTTAATGAAGAACAACTACATTACCTTCCCTTGTGATACCAAGCTCCTTGAGACTGGTTAGACCAACTCCTTCCTTCCTTAGGACTTGCAAAATCTTCCTTCAGCACTTCAACCTCTGTCACAGCAGCTGTGTCTACAACTGTCCAGGTTCTGCCAGAAACATGCATGTAAGATTTCCTACACTAGACTCATCTCTGTAATAAGACTTCCCATGAAGGTTTCAACTTAGTCTCAATTACCAAGATCCTTCTTTCTTTAAGGCTGGTTTATTACTCCAGCACAATCTCTCAGAAGAATCTTTCTGAAGAGCTCATCTTTTCAAGGTCCTCTTGACCAAGTTCCTAATGTTTTTTAATTTGCAGCAGGAAACACAAGACTGTAGCTTAGGAGGTAAGTCCACCTTGTTTAGAGAACCTTCTCTGAATCACTTATCTGAAAATCATGTCTTGGAACAAAATTGACTGGCTCCGTATCTACATTATTCAATAATGGAATGGATTTCCAAACTCTGTACCCTTCCTTTTGCAAGTGTATGCTTATGTATAACTGTGCAATTAATCTTTCCTTATCATGTTTCAGCATCATAATTTTACATAACTTTTTTTTTTTTATTTTATTTTTTTCTCAGAGAAGATACATCTGAAGAGAGACCCTGTTAAAAACACAGCAGTGATCAGAATCCTTTGTGGGGACTACAGCAGTTGGAGTAACATAGGATTTCCATGTGGACCATTCTAGTTTTCCTCAGATTTCTGGGATACAATAGGCTGTCACACATACATTTATACAGTCATATACATAACATGCCAATATTATACTATCAGAGCAGCAAACTGGTGCCTTGAAAACCAGCATTAAATTTAATAACAGCTATTCCAAAATTTCATTCATTTTTATTGACTTTTGATATTTTGAAAAACTTTGATATTGTAAAATTATTCTAATTTTGGACAAGTTTTAAACATACATTATAAGTTTTACAGTTTCTATTGGCTTTTGAAATTCCAGGACCAGCAGACAAAATCTCTGGTAGTAGGGTCCACTGCCTGGTTAACTCACTGATATGAAATTGCCAACTTGAACTGCTGGTGTAGAAAGTCATTAGTTAACACAGCTGGACATACAATAGAGAACACCAGAGGCAGAGAAATAATTTAAATACTATTAGCCTCCATGTATCTCTACTATGGCATATCAAAATCGGCCTGAATTCTCTCATCAAAAACCTACTGTTCTGGTAACCTGTTTTTCCCTTTGTGATAAGTGGAATCAGTGTTGGCTTCAGCAATGACCTATGTTGGTCATTAATACACAGTAGGGAGCCATCTCAGAAGTTGTAGTTTGCTCAAGTCAATTACTTTTACAGGTTTTCATCCTATCTTGCTGGATAGCCACTTTACTTTCTCTGTTCCCCAAAGAGATTTATTCTACTATGGATTTTCCTTATTTAATCCCTTTGACAGTTTTCCTTATTAAATTCCAGTCTCTCAAGTAAAACTGGCTTCTACCACTAGTCCTGGAGGCAGGCCTGCAACTCTTCTCAAGTTCAGACTTGAATCATCTGCAGTCTTCCCTAAAGGGAACAACTCTGCATTTAAATTATTAACAGCAATAAAATAATGCACCCATTCTGCAAATAAGTCATAGTAGATTGTTTAGTAATTTCAAGCCATTTAGTATGAATTAATTGCTTTACTGAGTGATGTCTTTGCTTAGTAATTTAATTACTAACTATATATTTTATTAAGTAAATTAAATACTGGCTAATTTATCTGTTCACTGATGTTGTTACTAGGTAATCTGGGAAATCTTCCCAAGCAAGTAAATGAAAGAACATTTGACCCATTTAAATTGTTCCCTTCAGCAAATAGTTTATCTGGTAATTGTATTGTAGCAATAATTTTGAAATTATATTCCCAGAAGACCACATATGCAGGTTGTACATTGAACTTGCAAACTCAAATTTTCTTGTGATACTATAAAATTGTATGAAATAGGCTTGAATGGTTTCTACCAAATAAGGAATATTAGCCCATAATTTGATATTGTTGCTGAGTTTCTATGTGTGATACTGTTTGCCTAATTTTTACTGTCTTCTACTATCCAGTAAAGCTCTTATACAGCTGAGGGAATGGTTTGTGGAACTGGGATCTTAACTAGCAAAAACACCCCAAAACCAAACCCCAAAAACCAACCCCAAAAACTAAACAACCAACAAACACCTTGTCTTAAAGACAAGAATCTAAATGTCTCAGCCAGAAATAACCTCACTGAAGTCAGATGAAGCACATTGACTGCCTTTGCATGGGTCTTGTTCATCGTTCTGGATGACTCAAGTACTGATGAATTTGTACAGGTTCAGAGGTATGATAAAACACATATCAAAGTCCTCAGTAAGAACACTTGCTGTATTTCCAGTTTGCTGAAATAATTTGCCTCTCCAGTGATGGCTGCAGTGTCACTTCCATATTTAATACTATCAGCTCTTATACATGGCACTTTTAGAACAAAAAGAATATTCTTCCCTTTTGCAATTATCAGACCTTCTGTGCTTAGCATTGATGTTTCTCTATGGGACTCTGTTAGGCTCATTCTGCAAAGTCTGAGAACAGAGGGGTAGGATGACTGGTGTCTTAGCTGTAGAGCTTTCACAGCTCAGTTCTGCCCTGCAGATATCTAGGTGGGTGAAAATACAGCAAATACCTCCCTTCGAGTCACCTCTGGAGTTGCAACTGAACAGTCAGAGATGGGCATCAGCCCATATAGTTCAAGTCCTGAAGCAGTCATGTTGCCAGAGGCTAGGGAAGCAGTAAAGGAGCAGCCACTACTACTGAATAACTCTTTCCTCAATAAATATATTCCCACCATAGGTCCCTGAGGGTTGTTGCTCCCTGAGGGAGAAGCAGCTACCTTCCCCCCACCATGCTCTCTGAATGGCATGTTCTGATGCAGGAGTGTTTCTCCTGTGAGTCTTTCTCTTTAAAGCAGATACCTCTATATCAAATCACAGAATCACAGAATGACTATGTTGGAAAATACTGCATGACCCTATGATGAGGGTCCACTTGGCAAATTGGGCCCTTTGTTCCATTAAGAAACAAATCTCCAACAACTATGACTCTTCTCTTCTTCCTTTTAGGGCAGGCTGTTATATGTCTGGGAGAGTCATGTGCCTGCAGTGAGATCTCAGGTATAATTTTCCTTCCAGCCACCTCATCACCAGGAAGAAGGAGTGACTTTGGAGCAGAAGCCACTGTGCCGTTTTGGTTCTTTTTCCCAAGGAGTTATCACTTATGACACTGAAATCAAAAGCACAGTGCTTGTAATGTCAACATGAATATCTGTGTGTTGATTTTTAGTCTCTGCTGACTTGTACTGAAATCCAAAAATTACACTGAAACTGCTCTCCTTTGCAGTGCATAATTACGAGTGCACTGTTTGAATGATAGGGACACTGTCTCCATGCTTTCTTCCTCCACATTCTCAATGACAGTTTAGAGAATGCTATTATAAGGCTAACCTGGGTATATCTGCATGACATCTTGATGTCTTGTGTAGATGTAAAGCAGTCTATCCACATGAGCATAGACCTTTGCAAAGGGCACCATCTGCAATAGGATCTATTTATCTAAGCAGAGCATCAGAAGGAAATTAAAGTTGTTGGTATGCAAGAATCTGTCCAGAGCTAGCTACCACAGGTATATATACGTAACCCTGAACTCACAAGGGAAAACATTCCTTGACCCCTGCCCCTTGCTTGGGGATGAAGCAAGGCAGGAAGCATGATCTTAGCCTAGGGTCAAGCACTTGCAACAGACTTGTCCCAGTAAGGATACCAGGAGTGCCCACATACTCCAAAACTCATTATGGTAAAGCCATAAAGATTTCCATAATGTTAGCGGAAGGATTATAAAAAATACGAATTTTTGAAGTGAAGTTTTAAAAGTTCCTTTTGGGATGTATAGCTTCTAAAATACCCTTCAAAACAGATAGTTCAATTTCATATAGAAGTCTAGAAAAAGAAAAGGTAACTAAAGGCAAGGGGTCTTATTTTGAAAGACATTTCTTTAGCATGTTGATACCTACAGCAAAAGACTGCTTATAAAGCTTTAGACTCTGTTCTCTGCAAGAACAGCATATTACTGCTGAGATATAGTAATGCTTATAAAACCAGTTTTATGGTGAAATAAGAATGATTCTATAGATAGAAATATATGCTAATAAGCAGATATTTACACTTGACATTTAGTAAATATTTTCCTATTGAAATTTATGAGGTATAGTCTTCTAATGAAGAAAGTTCTTGTGGAGAGATTTTGTAATTTTTTTTATACATATGCCCTTTTCCTTTTCCTTTTCCTTTTCCTTTTCCTTTTCCTTTTCCTTTTCCTTTTCCTTTTCCTTTTCCTTTTCCTTTTCCTTTCTCAAAGCTGCAGAGCTGCGCTGGGAGGGGAAACGTCACTCTGGGGAGCTGGGAGGTTTAACTTTTTGAGGCACTGGGTATTCTTCCACCCCACCCTGGGTCAGCCAACAATCTGTTCCCTTCCTCGAGTGACAAAACCAAAGAGGGAGCAGTTCAACATCTTCTGCTCCTCCCGGCCCACTGCAGCCAGCAGACAGCATGGCCACACAGGTAGGACACCACTGTCAGATATGTCTGGACAGCTGGGACGATGCTGCCTACGTGCTGCCATGCCTCCACCAATTCTGTTACGCCTGCATCCTGCGGTGGGCAGAAAGCAAGCCCGAGTTCCCCCTCTGCAAGAGGAGAGTTCAATCCATCATGCACTCATTACAGTCAGATATGAGGACTCTGAAGAGGTAGTTGTCACAACCCCTCAGGTGGAGTCATGGAACCTGGCTGGTGCTGGTCTAGCTGAGCGCATAGGCACCTGGGGAGCCGCAGCTCCCTTTGCCCTTTTCCAAGCCAGTTACTTGTGTTTGAGTCAGTTCCCAGGGCTAGTCTCAGCTTCAATAGAGTTGCAGTTGGCATTGCTGTCACCAGCCATGATGCTTTTTCTCCCTTTTCCCGGGGCTATGTCCACCATTTCCTCTTGTCCTTAGCAGAGTGCCCACACCAGATACACCTATACAGGTTACCTTTGAAGTAACAGGGTTCTTTTAAAAGTATTCCAATGCATAAACATAAGCCCACTCCAAAGCAGCAAATATATTACAACTTTTATTGTTTTAAGCCTTGCTAAACTTTTGTCTGGCATGTAACAGTGCTAAGACAAAGCTTTACT
>VXBZ01011971.1:117-12514 GCA_013399135.1 Heliornis fulica
TTCCTTTAGGAGCCCTTTAAGTATTGTTAGGTCATAATTAGGTCTACCTGGAGCCTTCTCTACTCCAGGCTGAACAAGCCCACTCTCTCAGCCTGTCTCATAGGAGAGGTGCTCCAGCCCTGTTATCATGGATCTTTGTGGCTCTTCTCTAGACTCGCTCCAACTGGTTGCATGATGCCACACTAGAGAACAATCTCTTGTTCTTGCTACTTTCCCCACTCACTTTATGGCTACAAGTGAAGCCTCTTATCAAATGACAGTATGACAGTAGCAGATGTGGATTTATCTTGCCCTTTAGGATCTGCTGGTTTTGTTCGGTTTTTTTTGGTTTTTTGCGGGGGCCGGGGGCGGGGGCATTTGTTGGTGTTTTTTCTGTTATTTAGTTTATCGTCTTTTGTTATAATAAGATTGTTCTTAATGTACTTAAGTGTAGAAGGTGTAGTGTATTGACATTGCTATGTGGAAAATACTGATGAATTGATGCAGCATTATTGCCATCACTGTCAGCTCAGCATGTCTTATTTAGGGATGCATAAAAGTGATGATCAGGCCATGAAGACTTTGAAAATGCAGATAGCATGCAATATTGCGTTATTTAAGTGAAAGCCAAAATTTACTCATTTTGTCAAACAGGTAGATAACTTGGGTTTTGGTTCCCTATTTATCTAAATATACAGGCTGATTAGACTAGCTCTGTGCTTCATACAGCATTCAACACTTTCGGGTTTGTTTGTTGTTGTTGTTGTTGTTGTTTTTGCTGTTTTGTTTTGTATTAATATGACTACTAGTTCCATTTTTCTGTACTCCAATCTGATAGAAATTATGTACATGTGTTTTACTATTTAGTGCTCTAGGGGGTCTGCAACAAAAGTGGCTGTTAAATTATTATTAACAGAGTTTAATAGGCAGAAGACTCAGACTCTTAAGGATCTTCTTGTGGGTAATGTCATAAGGAACTGAACTATTTATTGAATCTGTGTAAAACTAATTTTCATTTTAGTTATGTCTCAGTGTAGGTGTCTGCCATAATTGTGTCAGTTGTGTGTTATAACCATAGCATCTGCTGTATCACTTGCTTTGCAGAAAACAAGGATCTAGCTTTCAGCAAAACATTGGGCAGACAGGTAAGCAGGGAGAACACTCTGCTATTATAATTTCCCTGGAAATTTATCAGTCTGGATAGGAAGCCTGAAAATCTTGCAGTTTATGTGAGATGGACTGCGTAATGTACTTTGAGGAAATATGATTAACTAGATTTATTATTATATTCCGAGGATGCCACTTTATCTCGTTTTAGGATAGGACAGCAGGTGTCACCAGAGTCGCAGCAAAAACAAGAATAATAAAATCTCTCGCCACTTTTTTTTTTTTTTCTACTACTCGCAGTTTTCATCAGAGAAGAGGATCAAGGGTAGCATGATGCTTGTCCTGGCCTCCTGACTGTCAGTTTATCAGGAACCAGATCAGCTTATATCAGAATTTAGAAGCATTAAGAGGGTTTGGGAAACTTTAACACAGAGATTAAAGATAAAATTATATCCTGTGCAGATCAGCAAAGAGTCAGGAAGAGATATTAATTTTTGGAAATATGCTATTTTACTGTATGATTTCTATTAAGCCCCCAGATATTTTTGTGAAATTAAAGTGAAAATATTGAGAACCAATCATGCAGCTTAGCTTCTGTATTTTGAACAGAATGTGCTAGCTCCTAGTTTTGTAATGAGGCACCTGAAGTAATGTGATAGTCTAATTTCTGGGCTCCCTGAATCTGGTCTGCCATTAACACCTGAGCAGTGAGCCTCACTTTTAGACTATTTTTTAGACTTTTAGACTTTTTTATCATTCCTCTTTTAGTTTCCTTTAAGTAAAAATTCTGTCTCTGGTAAATGACTGTTGCAGGGTACTGGATTTCATAGACTGCTGCTGAGGAGAGCATCTTCCTAAAAAGGGAATTTTGAAGTGGAATAGGATATTTACTGAAGTAGAAGAAACCAATAAAGACAGAAACTTGAGATTTAAAATAACTGTAATTTAAGGATAGGTGAAATATAGCCTGACTTTACTGTAAAGACTGTAAAAAGGAACAAAAGTGGAAATTCCTCTATTTGTTATTTGAGGTGAAAGACAAGTTTGCCCATTCTTGTGTTTCAAAATATGCTCACTAATGGTGAGCTGAAGAAAACCTTCAGAAGAATTCCTCTTTTTGTGAACTTCGAAGAGTGGGATTATTTATGGTAATCAGATATGCCTCTTGCTGTTATGTAGAACTACTGCTCTCTCCTGACAGCGCCTAAATGGGTGATACTGTTCCAGCATGGTATTTCTTGTGATCCTGGGAGGTGTGCTTCTGTGTGTGACTGGTTTTCATCAGTACTATCCACATGTTCAACCATCCTGGAGGGACATATCAAATATTTCCGACAGTTGTATTATTACAGGCAAGTGTAGGGTTTATCCACACAGAGACATCTAAATTATAATACAGAGATGGCTGTGAGTTAGGGCATAGACTTGTCCTTTATCCTGAATCATAATTCAGTGCAAGAGTCCTTTTTTGCCTAACTTAAAATCCAGAGACACTGAATGCAAGTTCCAAACTCAATTTCAGACTGAACTTTTTCCTTGTCTATGGTATCTTTATGTTGTTCTTACTTTGAAATATATTGTAACAGTGTCATGAAACATTATCTTTTCTTGTAAAATGCTTTTGCATGTTATAGCTTTTTCATTAGCCAGAATGGAAAAAAAATAGTTTCAGAACATCAAGAATAGTCTTGACCTTTTAAGATGAGAGTGGTTTCAGTGATGTCCTATTTAATTTTTGCCTTCGTCTTCCCTTCCTTAAAGATCTAGTGTTTTCTGACTGATGGCCTGAATTCAGCAGGTACTTAATCCACAGTATGGGATCGTAGAAATGCCTAGAAGAGGACTAAGGCTCACCTTATTGTTGATAGCATGCTGGCTGCTAAATCAGTTGCTTCTGATGGTGTCTTTTAAACAAAGAATGACTCTGAGATCCATCTTTGCTTTCTTCTTTGTAGTTCATCTCTTTCATCCACCAGCAAATAAATAAATGGAAAGAAAAAAATCCCAGGGGAAGAGTTCTTCATTTTCATTTGTCAACCTTGTGTTTAGTCTCATTTTTATTTTTTTTTCTGTTTGTTTGGTTCTGTTTGTTTCTGGTTTTTGGTTTTTTGTTTGCGGTTTTTTTTTTGTTTTTGTTTTTTTTTTCTCTTGAATGCACCAGTAACAAGTTTGCTGACAATACCACATTGGGAAGTTATATTAACTCTCTTGAGAGATGATAATCCTTGCAGGACAAGCTAGATATACTGGAGCATGGGAGAGTCAATGTCATGAATCTCAACAAGAGAACAAATGAAGGATTCATGGAGGAATGCCCGACACAAACGTAAACTGTGAACAGGGGCTAGTGAGCAGCCCTGTGGAAAAGGATCTAGGAGTGCTGGCTGACAGCAGCCTCAAAATGCCTGAGCAGTCTGCCCTGGTAGCCAGTAGGTCAAACTCTCTCCTGGGGTGCACAGAGTAACTTGGTGGTCAAAAAGTGGTGGTCATCCTGCTGTATTCAGTGTTGGTGCAGCTTCACTGTGAATGTTTTGTGCAGTTGTGGGCTTCACAGTTTATGGAGGTTGTTAAGGTACTTGAATATGTCTAGAAGACATCAACAAAGCTGGTGGAAGAGCTGGAAAGCATGTCCTGTGAGGAGCGGCCAAGGAATCTTTATCTGTGTTGGAGAAGTCTGAGGGGCATCCTCAATGTTCAAGACAGTTTCCTGAGGGGAAGCAGGGAGGGAGGTCCCTAGGATCCAGTGACAGGACCTGTGACAATAGTTCACAGTTGTTCAAACATTTAGACTGAGCATTAGAAAGCATTTCTTTACCAAGAGGGAGGTAAAAAACTGCAACAGCCTTCCTAGAGTGGTGATGGATTGCCTATGCCTGATAGTGACTTTAAAAAAGGTATTTTGACAATGCTTTTCATAACAGAGTTTAACTTTTGGTAAGCCTTGGATTGGTCAGGCAGTTGGACTAGATGGCCACTGTAGGTCCCTTCCAACTAAATTTATTCTATTCTGTTCTGTTCTGTACTAATTGTTCCACTCAATGCTATGCCACTCTACTCTACTCTACTCTACTCTACTCTACTCTACTCTACTCTACTCTACTCTACTCTACTCTACTCTACTCTCTCATCGGTAATAATCTATCACTTGTAAAATTATATTTAAGTTAAGTTTCTTGTGTCTTCCTTCTAGTTTTTAGACTTAGGTATGGATAAATATCACTAGTAAAAACTTGGGATCAGGGAGAAAGACTTTTGTAAATGCAAACATTTTGTAAATGTAAACAGATCTTGCATTCCTAAATGTTAATAAGTTGATGAGTATTAATGAATGGCCTAAAATCCTCTTAAAGAAACTTGAGAATACTCTTGACATCTTGGAATTTGCATGAAAAGTGTAGCTATACTTCCAGTAAGATAGGCAATATCAGAGAATGGACAATGCACAAATATTTAACAACTAACTTCACCCAGTTTTAGCTTTCTGAAACACTGACAAAGCAGCTATAGAAATGTTAATAAGAATACTTGAAGACTGGATTTTTTTTATGACACTGTGATCTTGGGTGGGATGAAGCACAGCTCCTGGCTATATGGATGACTGGAATTGCATGGTCCTCTATAACAAAGGCTACATCTTTAGTTCTCCTTACTTGTAGAATGCTGCTTAAAAACCTGTGTTGCCAGAATCAAGCTTCTTAATTATGAAATAAAATATTTGTTACCATATATAATTATGTTGTGGTTATATCTTCAATCACAAGGTCATTTTCCAGAGGATCCATCCTTTTACAGAGGAATAGCTAGTCAGTATTTAGTTTTGCTTATTGTTTGCTTTACTAATCTTGTCATGTTCTCTGACTGCTCTCCAATCATTTCTCTGAACAGTTTGTAATTTCCTTAGGTGCTTTCTGTGGTTCTTGCTGATAGAAAATGCTTTACAAACATGAGTAAATTCATTCACCTGATTCCTCACGGTGAGTTCACCTCCCTGCTCCGCAAGATGTTTCCTTTCCGCAGTTTCCTGTAATGATCCAGCCCTTCCACCTGTCTACCACCAATGAGGCAAGGACTGCCTGCACCACCCCTAAGCCTGTCATTTGCAAACTTTGTGCTCAACTCCAGAGTTTTATATGAGGTAAATACAAACTTCTCTAATATGATCTTACAGACCTTACATTTGTTTTCCTGTATACATGTAAGTCAATGGTTTGGGGGGACCTATGAAGGTGTTTATATGAAGGGTTTCAGAAGAAATTATTATGAACAAATCACCTAGTTTACATTAGAAAACAATTTACGCTGAAGATGTTGACTTATTAAATGTGTCTCCTTGAATGGTTTGGCCAAGAAGAGAATGGGAGCACTGCACTCCATCTTAAATTTTTCTCCCTTGTTCTTTAAAACCCTCCTCCTTTGTGCTCACAGCCTTTTCCTTCTACCTGGTGTCCCTATAAAAATAAGGTCAAAAGGAATGCTCACATAGGTACATAAGGTCCATTTAAGAAGTGTGAGACTGACTGTTCTTAAATAATCAGAAAATATCTTATATTTCAAGACACAACAGGATTTATAGTACAACTGCTTAAACCAAAAAGAAGCCTCTCAAACAATAAAAAGCTGCTGCTTTTCTGCTTGTTTTCCTGACTTCATTTCTGTCCTTGGGTTTGACAAATAATGCACTAACAACATAAAGAAAATAAAAGTAAAATTTTTTTTCATTTTAAATTTGATCCTCTAACTAAATACTTTCAGGTATCTTCTTTTTTTTTTTTTTTTACCATATATTTGTACTTTTTTCTTTTACATTCCTTCAATTCTTCAGAGACAACCTATAGTTGAAACTGGAAACTAAATTCTATGGAGTTGTCTCCTCCTTTATTTTAGCTTATTTTATGATCAGAAGATGAATTTAATGGAGAGCTCCCAAGAGTTATGGTAGTGCCAGTTAGATGTGTATCTGAATATTTATTTTCCTTCTGGTTAAACTTCATTGATGAGACATTGCTAAAAATGTATCGTCTCTTTGAAATACTGGAACATTGGCAGGAATTTAAATTCGTACACTTGAATATACATCTGTTAGAATATTCAATAATAATATCTGTATATCCCGCAAAAGGTGCTATTAAAGTGTCAGTATTTGTTACCGCTAGCCAGTGAGGCAGTGCAGATACTGCTCTGTCACTGTTAATCTTTCATTAGGTATTTTGGGGCAGATCTGAATACCTCAAAATCATGGGTTATCTGGTGAGAGTGGGCAGAAGGGGGAATAAGAAAGATGTTGACTTGAGTGTTACTTCCCTCATCCAGTTCTGTACTTGTTCCTTTGAACAGGCTGTGTTGGGGTTCCTTCTGTCAGCTGAAGTAGCATCCTTCCTTGACAGACAGAATTGCTCTGAATTTCAAAAACAACATCTGATTTCCCATTCCAGCTTGAAAATGAAGACTGGTCCTCATTACCTAAATACTTTCCTGTTGCTATCCTTGCTGTTCTCACCAACATGTCTGTTCCACAGATAAACATGTATCCATGTATCAATGTCTGTTACACAGATAAACACAGAGGCTTGGTGATGGAATTTATCCAGTCAAATTATACTCTATTTATAGAGTTGGCCCTAAAGTATAGGAATACCACCAGAGGAGTGCTGATTTTCAATCTTCAAGGTCAGCTATGTTTTTTCAGTGCAGCCCCGACTGAGTTTCATTTCTGTGAACACTTTTTCCTAAGCATGTTGCAGTTCTGTTTTATTTGTTTTGTTTTTTTTTTCTTTTTTTTTGTTGTTTTGTTTGTGTTGTTTTTTTTTTTATCTAGGAAGTACTAGTTGGTTGTTTTTTGTTTGTTTGTTTGTTTGAGTTGTTGTGGGTTTTTTTTCCACACCTCTTTCCTCCAGTGAAAAAAGGGGAAAACGGAGTATTCAACATAAGATGACTAAAATGGTGACACAAAAAAATGGTGTTTACTGCAGTAAATGTGCTTTATACAAACTGGTTATAAGGGAAAGCAGATTCGGGAGTCAGATCCTACCTGCTAACCACTCTTATTCCTCACTGACAAATGTGTTACATGTAGTCAGCACATTCACGGCAAACCAGAGCTTTTCAGAGAATCACAGATCTTTAGAGTTGGAATAGTTCCCTAATTTGTCAAGTCCAACAACCTGTCCAATACCACCATGTCAACTAAAACATGTTCTGGAGTGCCACATCTACAGCTCCTGGGAAGGTGATTCCACCACCACTCTGGACAGCCTGTTTCAATGTATAATGACTTTTTCCTAACATCCAAACTAAAGCTCCCCTGATGCAACAAGAGAACTCATTTCTTCTTGTCCTATTGCTAGTTACTTGTGGGAAGACACCAAACACTCCTCCTTACAACCTACTTTTAGGTCTAGAGAGTGATAAGGTCTCAGCCTTCTCTACCTCTTCTCCAGGCTAAACAACTCCAGTTTCTTTAGCTGCTCTGCCTAAGACTTCTGTTCTCCTTTTGAGATTTTTACTCAAGGCTGTGAGATCTTTTGGACTGGCTAGCTGCATGTGGTTATTCCTCCCAATCATTCTCTTAATGTTTGTAGCTTGGAGTGTGGGGGGAAAGGTTTTTATTGGGATGGGGTGGTCTCACCCTGGGAATACAGATCCTTAATCCAGATAGCTCTTGGATTTCACTTCACAGTTACAGAACTAGACCTGCTCAATAGTGATGTTTCACTCCTACAAAAATCCTATGGAGAATACATGTTCTGGTTAACAGTGAAGTAAAATAATCAAAGGCTGAACTCTCTGTTTAGAAAAACATACCACATAAGAGATTATTAATTTTCTTTTACTCTTTTGTTTTTAGTATCAGACAACTGCTATTTAAGAAAGAGAAGCAAAATTAATTGGCAAGGAGTTTTTGACATACACATGGGGGAAGTAGTCTTGATTCCCTTCTCTGCAGAGAAGGATGTTCTTTCAGAAACAAAAAAGTCCTAACGGGATCTTAATTTAGGTGTTCTGCACCAACTTGAGGAAGGGCTTTTCTTCTTTTGAACTTAGTCTCCCAACATATATCTAATTTAGATTCTTATGTTTCTCTTGTCATCTTGTACGCACCAGGTTGCCAATATTCATTCATGGGGACAACTTGAAACAAAATTACACTGCATTTCATGTACGTACAGGAGCAATAAAAATAAAATAATAGTAATAATTAAAAAAAATCAGATCCCTTCAACACTCCAAGCACAATGCAGAAAGCCATACAACACACTTGATACTTTTATTTATGATCTCAGAGGAAAACTAGTGATCATATGAGTGCAGTGTGACCAACACTTCTCATTCCTGATAATTAACTATGCAGTCTTTAAGATGGCAGATGTTTTCCTGTCCTGATGAGTTTAATGCAATTTTTCCAATAAAAAGTTTTGATCCACTGATCAAAGGGAGGTGTTATGTGCACTACAGGTGCCAGCTCCATTCTTTTTATCAGTTTAAATGCAAAAAGATACAAACTTCAACCTGTGTACTGCTTGCTTTTCATGTTTTCACTGTCTGATGTCTGTACTGGCTCAAATATCAGAGTATGTGAGATGTAGGAAAAAGAAGGCTTTTTTTCACCTGGTGTATTAAAACAAACAAAAGTGAAGGAGTACCAGACTTCACTCACCTACTCTCGACAATCCATGGAAATTTTTGCAGACTTATACCCAGTCAGAGCACCTGATTGAACAAGGTTGACTGAAATCTCAGGTGTTTTGCAAACCTTTTCGCCGGCAAACACAGAAAATCTTTTTCATTTTGTGGGAGTAGAGTGAAGGATAGAGAAAGTTGTAGAAATGTAGCAGAGTTTTTATGCTGTGGAAAAGCTAAGCCAGACTCTCTCAGGGACCTGAAGCCAGTAATACTTGAATGAAGTTCACAATTCTGCCTGTTCCCTCAATAGTATACCTATTTCTCTTGAGCTCTAGTTCTTTGACTCCAACCCTGGTTTATACACCGCTTTCTAGCACAATGTAGTGATTTTTAAAGTCTTCAGTAAATTACACCTGCTCACTTCATGCAAAGGACAGTATTTGTGGTTTCACAAGATGAAGGTTCCATCAGCCTTGTGCAAAGGTAGTCCAGACATGCAGTTAAAGCAAGCAAAAACTTCCATAGCTGTCACAGTAACACACCAAAAACCGTGCCAGCCCTCTGCTACATGCTGAACATCAGTAATAAGAACCCGGTTCCAGTATATATTGGATGTTTATTGTGATCTCTCTCCTTAAATGATACCAGTATCTTCTCTTACTCCAAATGCAACTAAAGCAAGAAGCAAGGAGAAGCATATTTTCATGTACAGCTGCCACGTGTCTAGCTAAAGATCTTTTGCCAGCTAGGTCAGCATAGATGACTTTACCTTGGAGGCTCTTTATGCACACATATTTCAGCTGCATTGGCAGTCATCCTGCATTAATTACAGAGTGAGTAGAAGGCAGAAAGGATTTGTGCCCTTCAATATTAATAATTTCTATTCTCCAGACAAAACCTAACCAGTCTTGCTTACACACGAGAGTAATGAGTAATGCACATAAAATTCTGGAACTTTTCTATGTCAGAAGAGTAGCCAGAAATTAATACTTATTTAATGTCTGTTTTTCACAGTTTATGACCCATATGCAATTATAAAATATGTCACCGTAAATGAAATCATTGTAACTTTTTGACAAAGCAAGATTGCAGCTTTCTTTTGAGTGACAGTTTTGAGAAAGGGCTGCTCTGATCATGATAGAGGTTAGAAGAATGGGACAGCTGTCTGTGCAATAGTTACATGGACAAGATGTAATACTGTGCCAAGAGGTGCAAAGTAATTGAGGAACAAAGCTGACAATAATGCCCCTTGTACTTTCCTTCCCAATTAACTTTGCCTACTCAGAAGCTGGTTTTGGCTTCAACTTATTTAATATTAGTCAAATATTCCAGATACATTGATTGTTCCAGTACTGTATATCCTGGTTAACAGTATCAGAAGACTTACGGTTATGGCAACCCTTCTATCAAGAGCCTTTTTTAATATGAAAACTCCAGCTGAATTTTACCTAATTGCAGTACCTACTTTAAACCAAGCTCTTTTCACTAGCATCGCTTTGGTCTCCTGCAGTGGCTGTTAGTTTCCATCTGGTGAAGATTCAGTTATCTAGCTCCTGGTTTTCAGAGAAGAGAAGACTCTATGACCTGGATTCTATGTATTGCAATTAGGTACACCATGGCTTTTCAAAAGCAAGTGCTGAATAGGTCTGCTGTTCTTATCCAGTGTCTTACAGAGGGTTGAAAATTAATGTCTCAAAATAGTGAATGCAACACTCACAATGTCATTGCCTCCATGAAGTCTTTATTTTCTCGGCAGCATGTGCTGATGCAAGACTACTTCAATGTCCTAACAGACATTTAGAATCCCAGCTTCCAGTTCTGCTTTGCTTACTGTATCGGATGTGCACATGTCCAATGGAAAGCAGTGTATCTTGGTTTGTCAAATTTTCAATTTTTATTTTAGCCTCTTTCTACGTACCTAAACTAAAACACTGAAGGAAAGAAGTGTCATTTTCCAGCCCTGACTAATGTGAACAACATCACTGATCTAACAAAAGGCAAATTGTGTCTTATTCCATGTCCCAGCTTAGAAGCATGCCCAAGTGAAGGAAAACTGTTTCATATGATTTTCTAATTTATAAAGGATGACTGTTTTCATTAGGAAAAAGAGCAAAGTGGCATACACTATTGTACAAATTAATGAAAAGAAGGATAATCTCTGTATTGCCTTATGCTACTAATGCTTTTTTTGAGAATATAAATTCTTTTAAGAATATTTGAAGTTTCAAAGGTCATTACAGAAAGGATTATTTCATATAGTATCTTTAACAGCACAGACTGGACACCATGACCCAGAAAGATTCTACTTCCCCTCCCTTCCCCAATGGCAGAGGCATTTTGTCTATAAAAATGTGCTCTTGAATGTCCACAGCTTAGAAATAACTTCTGCTTACATCCACAGCTTTATCTTTCCTAGATAATGAAACCTCAGGATTTACTGTAGTGTTTTCTGTTTCTTATGTTTCTGTTTTTTGGTTTTTCAAGGAGTGTACACAATTGCTCTTGAAGAAGCAAACTGGCACTGCTGTTCATGTAGCAGAAAGTCAATGTCAGAATGCTATTGTAGTAAGGAAAAAATCCTAGTCTTTAAATAAAGTTAAAAGCAAGGCACAAAAGCCTTTCACTGGAATAAGGGGAGAAATTTAAAGAGAAACACTAAAGGAGTACTTTTTTAAATAATACTGGAGGGAACAGCTCATTCCTGTCTTCATGTCTCTGTGAGTTAGCTATGAAGAAATTTCTTTTCTCAGAGTTCAGCTATGAAAAACTTGTCTTTTATTAGATTAAAACAGTTCACATCTAACAGTAAAGGTAGTTCTTAAAACGGATATTCAGCGCTCCTCTATCATTCAAAGGATTGTTGCTCTGTTTCAGTTGGTCGCTTAATTCCTGAGCTTTGTCAGTGACTTAGCAAGCTGACTGCGAGGGTAACTCACTTGGCAGGAAACACCACAGAAGAAATTCTGGCTTGCACGTGAGACAGTTCTGGTATTTTCTTTAAAACTGCATATAGAATACATCAGGGATGGGAGGTGTTGGTGTTGCCTCGTTACAGTGCCATGCCAAACCACATGGAGCCCTGCTGAGTACTGAATGCTGAAATTACCATTGACAGCAAGGCTTCTGACTACAGTCACGCTTCTGGACATAAATGGAAATGTAATAGTTTTTCTTAATCATGTATTCTTTATCCCAGTGAGACAGAATTTCTCAAGAATATTGTTTAGACAAGTAATTGAAAGGATTTATTCTTACCCACAAACACAAAAAATTGCTGTTCTAGAAAAAGAACTGTATTGGGTTTATTTATTTTTCTTTTCTCTTTTGTTTTTTCCCCCACTTAAGATGTAGCTTTGTGTTTAGCCTTATAAAATTAAATTTTGATTCAATTTTACAAAAATTAGTCATCTACTAACAAATCATTATAATATTAAAAGTTCTTTATTTCCAATTTTTTGCAAATATTGAAGCATATTCCAAGTTCTCTACCATGGCCATTGTGGTCTCAGTTGATGGCACCCTTTGCCTGATCTTGAACCTGTATCTTGATCTTTTGATATCTGATGCCTGATCTTTTTCTGTTACCACCCTTACAAGAAAATATATACTATGAAGAGGCCTTGTGCTGCTTCTGAGTGCTGGCCTATCCTGTTTATTGTTTGATTTTTTTTTTTTTTTTTTTTAGCGGTCC
>VXBZ01011971.1:12723-30402 GCA_013399135.1 Heliornis fulica
TAATATTAAAAGTTCTTTATTTCCAATTTTTTGCAAATATTGAAGCATATTCCAAGTTCTCTACCATGGCCATTGTGGTCTCAGTTGATGGCACCCTTTGCCTGATCTTGAACCTGTATCTTGATCTTTTGATATCTGATGCCTGATCTTTTTCTGTTACCACCCTTACAAGAAAATATATACTATGAAGAGGCCTTGTGCTGCTTCTGAGTGCTGGCCTATCCTTTTTATTGTTTTATTTTTTTTTTTTTTTTTGCTAGCGGTCCTGTGTTAGGGGGTAAAGAAAATTGCCAAACTAACATAGAATGTTGTTAGTGATTTTGTTTACTCTTCTTAAACTGTTAAGGAACTGATTACTGCATCTGGCAGTTAATCAAATGACTGAGTGATATTTCCATAATCCTGGAAAGGAGTGTGTAATTGCCTCAGCAGAGATTTTACATGCTGCACATGCCTCTGACAGCACTGACTTACTCCTTTTTCAAATGAAATGCTACCCTTGGTTTCAGTGGCAAAATAACACCTTAGCTAACTAACTAAGCACAGAAGTTCTGCTGAAAACAGATATCTATGTAGGGTATTTGCGGGGTTTTCAGTGAGGGAACGAATGCAGGTAATCAATATGATTGATAAAGCATTGTTCACTTTATTGATATTAGTATAGCTCTTTTATACAGTTACAAGCAAGGGTTAGTATATTTGGCACTACATGATTGGCTGCATATATATCTCTTTAGGCTATGATTGGTTAAGCATTACATAGGTTAGTATCTTCTGTTATGGCTTGTTTACAACCTATCTGGGGGCCCAGGCCCAGATGTTCAGCCTCCTGGCTTCATCTAGTGTTCAGCCACCAGGTCACGCAGACCTGATAACATACATACCATTCCGCTCACTCAGCACTTCGCTTCAGGCCAGACATACTCTGCAGCATCACGGCCCTGCGCTGCCAACCATCCCCCAACAGGTATTTAAAAGACTTACTATACATGCATGACAATCTTTGGTTTATATTCCTGCTGTTTAAATGATGTACAAGAACTCAAGAACTTGACTTCATCTTTTGCCATTGCTTTAGAGACAATTTGACTGTTATGGTAATCAATTTTTAATTACTCTTTTGGCACTGTAATAACATGGTGATTGATATTCCTGACAGAAACCTGGAATACAATTAAGCAACATGAGTTATTCAGAAAACTGGTTACTGCTTGGGAAACAAGTGATAGATCCAGGGTTTTCCCACCTGAAAGAAAGCTTGGAGGAACGTTGTAATGCATCTTGTGACTTAACTATTGTATAGATGTTTGAATTATGAATGATGTAACTTACCTAATCAGTTCAGATATTTTGAAAAGTTCTGAAGCACGACATAGCTTTAATGTTTTATTTGAAATAAATTCTCTTATTTATGCTATCACCTAGAAAATTATATAGTAAAATATAAAGAAAGAATCCTAAACCCTGGTTAGTTTTCCTTTTTATATTCCAGTTCCTTTAAATAAAAGGGCATATTCAGTCCTTTTAGAGTGTTTTTCTTCTTAATCCTTTTCTCCTCAGTAAGGCAAAACTGCATTTTTGTTAGGCTGTTCTTTCAACAAAACATGTAACTTTCCTCCTTCTAGGAAATTGTTCAAATTATTCGGACTTATGATACTTTTACTTCTTGTACATACGTGGTCACAACTGCTTTCACTGATGTCATGTGTAGCTTATAAAAACACTGACTGCTCCTTTGCTAATGCAAGAATGGCTTTGTGTCTGTCTGTACAAGTAGTAGTATAATGATTTTGTACTCAACTGACGAGTGGAAAACTGACTCCACAACCCGTGAGGTTGCAAAGTAGGTATGTTTTATTCAGTGCTGGGCAGCATGGAGAGTAGTCCCACCAAAGTCATCTGTGCCATCTGTGAGATTTCACCTTGTATTTATACAGCAAGAAGTTATACAATCTTTCCCGAAGGGGCAGTCCATATCTTAATGAATTCCATAGTCCCTGCCTTTAACTCCTCCCAGCTGCGCATGTGCGGTGCTCCATGGTGGTCGTGGGTCAGGGTCTCAGGTGTGAAGGTCGTAGGTCTGCCTCACCTTATACCGTCTCTTTTATCAAGGATCCTTCTTTGTCCTTGACTTGTTTTGATGAATTCTGGTTTCTCACCTGTCTGACCAGTTCCTTGATCTATTTGCCCAATTCCTTACCTGCTTATCTTGGTAGTTGGTCAGAAATGCCAGCAAAGAATCCCATGTGGTTAGCTCCTGCAGGAATATGCAGCCTCATGATTTAATCTCCTAAACTATTAGTTTCTCTATCACAACTGTAATTATAAGAGTCATAGTACATGCAACTGTGAATCAATAAAGTGGCACTAATGTGAAATTTTCATAAATATTAATTTTTCTTGGCTATGGGTCTCTGTAAATCAAGCTGTTATGGACATAGAGACAGATAGGTGCATTTTGAATTAACAAGAGCTCCTGTGAAGTGTAAAGGAAATGTCTAGATGATGTGTACTGAGAATCAAGCAAAGAAATGGTGGTGCTCTTTCTGATATTTTACAAAGGCTTTTGGAATCGCAACAGATTATTGTGTACCAGAAAATGACATATAAAAATAATATCTTTTAAACTCAAAGTATTTGCTGTATATGATCATATTTCACCTGTATTGGGTCAAAAGAAATCTCAAGGGACCACCTGCTTTTACTTCTCTAAATTTCCTGCGTGCCCAATGAAAAAGATAATCTCTCTTCCTCAAGCATGTTAATTTCTTTACTCCTGCCAAATAACTCATCCTGCAACAGAACTTCCAAGTTAGTTTTAACTTTTTTTCCCCTTTCAGATATAGCAAAAGCATGGAGTACTTATATAACCAGCAGGTATGGAAAAGTCTGGAGGACTATGAAAGCATTTCCTTAGTCCTGACACAATGATGCTTCATGCTGAAAGTGGAGCAGCAATAGCTGGGAGACAGATATGGACGCTGATTATGTTAATCAGTGCTTTGACAGAGCATCTGAAGTAGAGAAAGGTCCAAAACACAAGACGTGGTTTGAGATTTAAACTATTTCTGGCTAGTCTACTTCAAGTTTTGAACATACAAATGAGGTTCTGGTTCCATGTATTAATAAAAATAGTTGTTGGTACTGTTTAGTTGTATGTGTTGCAGCTATAAGGATTCCTAACTTATTCCTAATACATCTATCAGACAAATTCCCCAGTCAGCTGCCCTTCAATTTACATTCCTGGCTTATGTCCTTGAAAACTACTTTACATTTTTCTTACCTGCTGAGCTGCTCTGAAAACATGCTAAATGATATTCATGCTACTGTGCCTGCTGTATATTTAGTATAAGAAAACTGCATGTTGTCTGGAAACAATAAAGAAGATGCAGGAGATTCTTACAACAAGGAATCATTCAGAAAAAAATAAATGTATGTGGCTAGTACATGTGGCAAATGACAGCTTTTCATGCATGCATTGGAAAAGATATATCAAAGAAAAATGTGACTTAAATTCTGGCACTGTTAAATATTCTAATTTCCTGATATACAGCCAGGGTATAGTCTTGAGAAAGTGCACTCGACTTTCCAATCCATTAAGTAAATGTGAAAGGCATGATTTTACACAGTTGTTAAACTGTGAAATTTAAACTGTGACTCAGTTTGTTGTTAATGTTAAACTGTGCTCAGTCTCATTCTCAGTCCATTTCCTAAATATGGAAGCACTGGGATGTCAAAGGTCATTTCAGGGTCCACAGGTTGATTCTTGACTTGCTGATTCTGAATACTACAGGAAGAAATAGGTTTCCTTTCCCTAGCCTGAAATAGCTCAAGTCCTTGACTGAATGTGTACCTTTTTCAACGAGAAAAGTGTTTAAAATCAGGTTGGATCTGGAAACCAGGTCAGTACTACTGCATGGAGTTAGATGCTCAGCAGGTATTTTCTTTTTCTAAGCTTTCACATAGTACACAGGCATAACACTATACTTAGAATTAATAGGATGAAAATGAAAAATAAAATCTGGTCTGATTGACAGCAAGCTTCTGACAACAAGATTTCTGAGACTGCTGAACAGCCTCCTAAGGAAACCATCTGGCACTGGCAAGGAGATTGGCACAGTTTTCACAGGGTAACATCCATCACTCCTGAGCCTAATGACTCACTTTTGTTTCTTTTCTTTTACAGATAACATGGTGTTCTCCTGCAAATATGAGTGATGACTGCTTTCATTTGCTGCTTTATAGTTAAACAAAAGTACATAAAAGAACAGGCTCTGGGCATTTGATAGAAATAAGAAATCATGGTTGTCTTGAGACTTCATCATACAGGGGGATCTGAAAAACTGGTTTTCAGTGTGAAATTATGATCAGTGAATATCCTATTTTTACTAATGTAGTAAAAATAGTTTACTAAGCCATCCTGGTACTCTGTGATGCCAGCACTGGGTGGAAGATTCCACAGCACAAATTTTCCATCTCTGTTGTATGGAGAAAAATGTTCTGAAGCAGAAGCACATGCCTTTTCTAGATTGTGAATTCTGTGCTTTTAATGACAACATGTGCAAGTATTCTTGTATGCACTACAGGGAGTAGTTACACAGAGCTAGTTCTGGTATAGTAAAAACCTCTTAGTCTCTGGACAAATAATGTAAAATACAAACTGAAATTAATAGAAACTCATAAGCCAACAAACTTTCTGACTCAACAAAACAACTGCTTTTGAATTGGTTCTGTGGTTCATCTTGACTATTACTTCGTTAAGTCAGGTCAGATGCCACTGATATTAAAAAATCCTTCCCCTTTTCCCACCATTTAATATACAGAACCTTGCACCCATGTAGCAACTTAAAACATCACCATGATGTTTCCCATCTAGCTGAAACTAATTAAGAGCATTGTAACCATACAGCATTATTACATTAGTCTTCAGGGAGGCCTGAAAACTAATGCCACATTCAATGTTTCTCAAGCCAGCATGCAATGGATGGAGTATGCATATTGTTGCCATGTCTTTATATTAATATCCTCTACTCTTCTCCACTAACGTGCAGTGCTGTCACGCTGATCCTCAATTTTCAGACACACATTTCATAATAAAACTAAATGTCAGGCAGACACTGTAACATTTGTCCTACCTGTCAAAACTCATTTTGTTTCCAGCAGTCACCCTAAGAATGACATAAATTCTCTTAAGCCCCAAAGTTATAAAACAGAATTCAAGCTCCACAGAGATTATTTCCTTCCTAGAATGGGCATTAGAGCCATTGATTATTGTATTTTCAAACCTTTAAATTGATCCGTGAGGAATATAGATGAGTATAAAATAAGCAAATAAAAATAGAAATTATTTCTTGCTCATTGTTTGTACCATCAGTTCTCAAATGATTAAATCTGACATATGCTGTTTTATTCAGGCTGAACAAGCAGTACCTTTAGAATATAGTTTGTCTTAAGTGCTGCCTGTGTGAATTTATTGAAGCTTTATGTCTATGCATCCCAGCAGGTAAGTAGTTTCTTTCTAAATAAACTGGCTCTATCTTGGCCAAGGATAAAGGACAGACCTGTAGGTCTGAAATGGTGAGGTCTCAAAGTATATTCTTGTATTCAGGGTATTTTTATATCAAGTCTTTTACTACTAAATCTGAATACATTTATTTAGATTGGTGTAGATATTCATGTCTATGAGATGTACAGAATATTTTTTGGTTAAGTGATGATAGTCATGAAGTATGTATATGTTAATCTGGTTAAGTGAGTTTGTAAAAGAAAACCTGGGGAAAAACCCCAAAAAACCCAACAAAAAAGCAAGGAGTTTGAGATCTTAGACAGAAACTCACATTTTTTTCCTCACTTAATTCAGTCTTTGGACAAACATCATATTCTTATATAAATTTGTACAATGTACAGTACAGTTGTTTCCTCTGGACATGGCTGCAATTTAAATTGCATACTAACTGGTAAGTCTTTGTTATCAGCTTGATTTACATCATAATAGGGAAAGTTGCCTCCTGTTCACTTACACTGGATTTTCAAGGGTCAGATATAAAATCTTGTCCATTCACAGTGTGAAATTTCTTTGGCTAATCTTTAGCAGATATTATTGGTTAAAATGTTCAGATGAACACACAATGAATGGGTTGAAGTGGCTCTGAATTATCCAGGAAAAGGAATTAAAAAAATCCTACAGTCTGAAGTGTGATTTATATTTTCATGTCCCAAGCATGTTTAGTCAAATATCTTGATAAATAGTTCACCATATTGGTGGTGTCAGCATGTTTTTTGGCAGTTAATGTTTGATACATTAAACTCTTCTATTGTCTTTCTTAGGTAAGCAGATTGTGAACAACATCAGCAATTGCACAGTTCGGCCTAGCTGGCAAAAGGAGTTGATGCATGCCTTAGTCATCCCATATGAACTGTCTGTTGAACAGCTGAATATCTATTTATGGTGCTTCTCTTTCAAAGTGCTTCCAGGTCTTTTTATCTGACATCTTTCAAATGATTCTACTTTGATTAGTTTCCATGCTTTCTCTGAACTACAGCATGCAACTTTCATCAAGGAAAAGACATTTTTGGCATGGAAAGAAACTCTTGCTGTTAGCTGACTTGGAAAGCTTTTATAATGGTCAATTACATGTGCTGAAACTTGGCTAGAAATAAAACCTTCATGTTCCTGTTACGTAGGCTCTGTTCTAAAAATGGAAGATATTAACCATTCAGCCGCTTCACCCATTACAAAATGATCTTTCTTGTATCCATGAAATATTTTGTAAACTCATTTTGGCTAGGAGGAATTCAGCTCTGAACTGAAGGTCCACAAACTCACTGTTGGCTGCTTATATGCTGCACACCACACAAATTATATAAGACCTCTGCATGAAGCTTATTTGTGCACCTTTCAAAACATGGTCAGCCAAGCTTCCTTACAAGCATACATTTTAGTACATTGATTTACTGCAGGCTTTTGTTTCAGATATTGCCTTAACAATACCAATTACCTGTACAATGCAACAATTTAATAGGATTTTTCATTTCATCTGTGATTTGGTTGATGTAGGAAAAATAAGTTAAGACTGTACAAAGTATATGCCACCTCAAGTATCCTTGATAGTATGTTCTGAAACTATAATAACCAGGATAAGATCTCTTAATGGACTATGGGCTTAGAACAATAGGGCTCTTCAAAATGTTTGTGCCTTATTTCTCATGGTACAGTCCCAGATCCAGCTAAGCACCACATGGCTAGCTCACCTCGCCCCCTCACCCCACTGGTGGGAGCAGGAGGAGAATGGGAACATAAAGGCAAACCTCACAGGTTGGGATAAGACAGTTTGGTGGACAGCACAGGGAGAGGGAAGTAACAGGACTCATCACAGAATATACACTACTGGTGATGAACAATCAGGTTTATCACTGAACTGCACAACTCAGACCGTACAGCTCAGACCCACCACAAAGCTGGACCATGTCCTGGAGCCATGCTGCCTTTCCTCAACTAGCCCCCTATTATACTGAGCATCATGACATATAGAATAGAATGGTTTGGTTGAGAGGAGATCAATGTATATAAATACTTGAAAGACAGGTGTCAAGAAGATAAGCCCGGTCTACTTTCACAGGTGCTGAGTGATAGGGGCAAAAGACATAAACTGGAACATAGGAATCTCCACCTCAACATGAGGAAACTTATCTTTACTGTGAGGGATTACAGAGCACTGGAATGAATATATTGCCCTTATTCAGCAACTCAGATGGGTTTGCCTCTCTGTTGCCAGTTGTATCTATTGCTGTAAGCAACCACCACAGGGTATTTATTGGCCACTATCCATGAGTCACTACAAAGGTAAAGTATTGTCCACTTTTCTCTTTCAGCAATATCCAGAGCTAACTGGATGTCCAGGTGTATTAGATGCCCCTCCAAGTGATACCACTTTGTTGCTTTTGACTGCAGTTCATACTGGACTGACAATATGTCTGTCACAGCAGCACTCATTTGCAGCATGACATCCAGCACTCATTGGCATTCAGGCTATGATAGTCTACTGTCAGCCTTAACTCTCCATTGAACTTCTACACTGGCCATATTGGACTCCCTGACTCTTGAAGTGATGAATAAGCTTCTGCATGGGTATCAGGGAGTCTTGGTCCAATACTGCTGCTGATGCACTGTCATGATAGCAATTAGCATCTGTGTTCTTTGAACCTGAGAAGTTCCACAACACAAGGGTCCTCCAAGAGATGGGGCAAAGTAGACAACAGTTCAATTTCCTATGTTTCCAAGGCAGCTATTCGGAAAACCCACTGGTACCCCTTTGTGTCCTTAAAATACCCTGTCCAGAGAAAGTCTATACCCAGAATGCATGGAGCCTCTGGGTCAGTCACAGTGTGGTGATTTCCTAGTTATTCCCAGACTTACTTCATCCTCTAGCAGAGTCAACTGTTTGGAGTCCCCTGTCACTCCAGCAACACAGTTGGATTTTGCCCCTTAATGGCTCAATGGCATTAGGTTAAACTGTGCACTGGTGTCCATCAGAGCCTCAAACTCTTCTGGATCAGTCAAATAAACACAGTAGATCCTCTCCTCCACCTGACTATAGACAGGGCCCTTCTAATTCTGGTCATTATATTTGCTGCTCACTTCCTGAAAAAAAGACTTAGAGGTCCCTTCAAAAGGATCATACTTACAGGCACGCTTTCCACTCAGTCCAGAGGACTGTGCACCGGAAATTGGAGCAGCATTTTTCTTCTACTGTTTTACTTTGCAACTGTTTTACATTTTTGTGACTGTTTTACCTCACTACTCAAGTACTTGTCCCTGTAGGATTGAGGTAGGTAGTTTCCATCACACTTCCTCATGTCCTCTCCATGGTCCCACAGGTAAAATCTACACAGTGCCTCATCCTGTGTACCCTCTGCTTCCTCTCTTTGGAGCAGTGAGGAACACTGGTTGCTAATCACTGAAATAATAGTCTGTGAAGGTGGGGAGCAGGACCCAGAGTTGCCAGATCTCCTGGGACAGTCTCTCCACAGCTGAGATGGGTGAAGAAGAGAGTTGTTCATATTGTTGGGAGTTGTTCAACCATTTTATACATTCTTGGTGCGTCTTCATATTTTCAGTTTGTCATGGCCAGTCTCTGTACAAACTTAGGCCACATGGGTCAGGTGCATTGAACTTCATCAGGATCAGTACATAACTGAGCGTTGTCCAGGTCATACTAAGCCATCTCCCATACAGCTAATTCCCTCAGGTACTAGATATTTCTCTCCATGGTGCTCCACTTGCCTGGCCAACATATAACATCTTCACTGAAGGATTAACTTTCCCTTGTGCGTGACAGAAGTCACCTCCAGGGGCTGAAGACTTGTGACTTTTTCTCAATTACCATGTCAATGCCTCCTTCCCTAGACATGGGAACCTGGCTGCTTGGCCACCCTACTTTCCCAATTCCAAGCAACCTCAGAGCAGCCCAGTGATAGTGTGTTTGCCTGGAAGACAGCTGAAATCTTACCACATATCTCACAGCTCACTCAGGGAAGGGTAGTTACCTCTGGTTCTGCCTCTTCCTCCTGTTCTCCTGATGGTTCCAGTTCATCCTCATCCTCATCATCCTTCACTAAGAAAACTGATTTCTTTGTGTATTTCTTCTTCTGTATAGGTATGACTGATACTGGTTAAAAACTGGTGGGTTTTTTGGCTTGCCTACACTGCCTGTCACATGGGTTTGAGTATCCACAGTGTCTGTTGTGGAGTTTTGGGTAGCCACACTGCCTGCATTGGGAGTTGTGGCAGCTGTAGCGCTTGCAGGTCTGTTTTCCATCCCTTGCTCCTGAGGGTGCTCCCTACTGCCTACCACTGAGCGGTGTTTGGTAGGTAGAAGCCAGGGCCCAGCACAATGCAGTGAGTTGTGCTTCCTTGGAATAGGCACAGCATTTTCCTCTCAAATATTCAATCACTTTGTCAGGGACCCACATTTGTTCAGGAGTGAAGTTCCAAACCAACAGGGATGAGAATTTCTCTAGATGCTTGCCTATACTCTGCCACGTGCCACATAACCCCTGACTATCCAGCCTTGGGGAAAATCTCAGTGTGGTATTCCTAAATAATATGTTGTAACCCTGAAGAGGACCTGAAACACATTCAGGAGACCTACCAATAGGAACATGCTACCTTGAACATTCCAAGGGTATACAAAATTTCCCAAAAGCTGCTGCAGTCAGCTTGAACAGAAAAGGGGAGGTGAAAGAGTGGGAGAAATTACACCCCTCCACCCCCCATTACCCATACTAATCAAGGGTGTGACTGCTAATCAACTCAGAGAGATGTGGACTGAGGTATGAACAGGACAGCAAGACCCCATACTGTTCTGATTTTGGATAGGATAGTTAATTTTCTTTCTAGNCCAATAGGAACATGCTACCTTGAACATTCCAAGGGTATACAAAATTTCCCAAAAGCTGCTGCAGTCAGCTTGAACAGAAAAGGGGAGGTGAAAGAGTGGGAGAAATTACACCCCTCCACCCCCCATTACCCATACTAATCAAGGGTGTGACTGCTAATCAACTCAGAGAGATGTGGACTGAGGTATGAACAGGACAGCAAGACCCCATACTGTTCTGATTTTGGATAGGATAGTTAATTTTCTTTCTAGCTGATGTGGTGCCATGTTTGGGAGTTAGGATGAGAACAGTGCTGGTAACACACTGATGTTTTTAGTTGTTGCCAAGCAGTCAGAGAGTTTTCAGTTGTTCATATTGCCCTGCTAATGAGAAGTGGGAAGGCAGGGGGAGGGGGCACTCAGGAAGCTGGGATGGGACACAGCCAGGACAGGTGACCCAAATTGGCCAAAATGGGTATTCCTTACCAATGACATCATGCTCAGCATAAATGGATGCTGGTGGGGGAAGAGGCCTATAAAGTCTGGTTATTGTTATCTCTCACTCTCTCTCTACTGTCCCAGTAAACTAGCATCCCAAACCACAAAGGTTAAGTTTTGGTTTTCTTTTCCCTCCCTTGATGCCCTTCCCCACCCCTGCATGGTACTAAGCTTTTGTCTGGAGTGAAACCATGATACATACAAATACCAGTATAAACTAGTGACCTTTCCTATCATAAGTTGATATCACACCATAGCTGATATCACATCGAGTGAGAATCCTGACCCCTCTCCCAGAGGTGATAAATTGCAGCACAAGGAATACAAACAGCAAGCACTGGTTTATACATCACAGACAAGTAACCTAACACAACACTGCTGTAACCAGTGACTGTTTAAATAATGAAATGAATTTTTAATCACAATTTTGTTTTTAATGGATTTGGGTCAGATAGATTGTTATACCAACCCTTGATGCCTCCCATCGGAGGTCAAAAAGGACTGTGGAGATTATAGATCCAGCTGTCAGCTGAGCACTATGTGGTAGCTCTCTCACCCCTCCCCACAGGTGGGATGAAGAGAATGGGGAGACAAAGGTGAAACTCACTAATTGGTATAAGAACAGCAAAGGGAGAGGGAAATAATGAAAACAGAATTAGAACATGCAACTGGTGGTACACAATGAAGTTTCTCTCTGGAATGTATACTTCATCGTGAAGCTGGATCATCCTTGAACCACATGTTCTGGAGCCACACTGCCCCTCCTTGGCTAGGCACCTTTTATACTGTATATGACATCACATGTTATGGACTACTGCCTTTGATGAGCTTAGGTCACATGTCCTGGCTGTGTCCCACCGTAACTTCTGGTGAAAATTAAGCCTGTCCTAGCCAAACCCAGAACACTATTATACATGTATATAAAATATATCTAGCTTTGGAATAGCATCAAGAAATAAAGTATCCTCATCAAAACCTGTTTGTGAATAATAACCATGCTAGTTAGGGGACCTCCCCAAATGTTTAATTCAAAATAAAATACACATGTGTGATAAGGGTGGGTGAAAGGTATATAAGGAAGGTCAAGAACACTTTTGTTACTATAAAAAAGGAGCATGTGATGCATTTGGTGTGCTGACTGATGTTAGATGGTTGGCACCCTACCCTGTAGACTAGAAAAAGCCCCAAATGTCTCAAGTCTGTGTTGTGATTGGCTCTTTGAATGCTGAGTGAAGAACACAGATTTTGTTACAACAAATGAAGACATAAAATTCCATCTGACAGAAAGATGCAATAATTTTTAGGATTTCAACATCCCTAATAATAGAAAAATGCTGCAGACATTTTTCTTTTGGTTATTTACTCAGCTCAAGCTAAGTCTGAGCTCTTCCCATACAATGATCCTTTCCTGAACTTTTCGGAAATGACTGAATGGTTTCATGGCAAAAGTCAAACACTGGCTAGAAAACATACCAAATGTTAGCAGTGGGGCCAAAGTGGACTGAGCAAAGCATAGGTCAACAAAATATAGTAGTAGTAGTGAAGGCAAAGTATGCAGGTGTGACTAACAGAGAACAGTACTTAATAATCTACAATAATCACAAGCCTTGTATTTGCCTAGATGACGTATTTTGTTATAATCCTCTCCCTTATCCAGACTGCTCAAGAGTATCCTACAATAGCAATCTTGTTTATTATTATGCCTACATGTAATACTAGTTCTTCAGCTTACATAATTCTTGTGTAATGGCTTGGCAACTCAGTAGAAACAGCACACTGAATTTTTAGGGGAAAATCTGCAATGAACTGTGGAAGGAGAAGAGAAAGAAAAAACACTTGGAATTTGTATGTGAACTGTGTATCTTGAGAGTCTAGTGGAAAATATGACTTAATTTTGTCTCTGATATGATGGCAGGAAGGCAAAAACTGTACTTTTGTCATATATGAAGTACTAGCAGTTGAACAGAGTGGGCCATCTCCCTTCATATAAGTTTGTAAATGTTTGCCATTTTAACTGTCATAGTTGAGAGGAGTTTTTATCCTTTAACTTGGCTTGCTGATTCAACACAGCTTGCTGATTCACCACGTATGTTTGCATTGTCAACATCTTAAAATAGACGGTTGGGGACGGCACCTTGAACTATTAACAGAGGATACATGCACTGACTTCAACGTGTAAGAAAATGGAAATTGTTAGATCAACAATAGCACACAGCTTTTGTTACTTGCTATTAACTATTTCATCCTCCCTAAGCATATCTGGTCTTGTAGAGGATGAAAACACCCATGAAAGGTAAATTTGCTCTGCAGAGCAAAACTAATTGTGGCAGCAGTTCTGGAAGATGAACACAATCCTAGATATTCTCTCAGGGATGACATGGCAGTTGCACACTACAAAGTGGTGCTCATACTAGCCTGGAACAATCAAATTCCAATTAATTTCTGGAGGACTGATTTTATGTTGGTTTTGTGAGGTCTCTGCATAAGGAGGGAAACAAAATCGTGTGTAGATGTTTTGCAGTTTGAGGGTTGGTATGTTTTGTAAGAGGGCAGAGAAATAAATAACATCCTTGCATATAAGGCAATACTTATTAAAAATTAATATAATTAATTTTAATGTTATGTTCACTCTTTTCAGAAATGTTTTCAAAACCAGAGGCACTTTTTAAACTCCTCACTGTGAGCAATGACTGCAACTTGTACTAGTTTCCTCCATGACAGGGAGTTTTGCCAAGTCTGTCCCTCCTGACATACAAGAAACTCTCATGGAGGCACTCAGTGTCTAGACACTTTGTCTCAAATCTTCATGTCTGTGATGAAAACAATGCTTACTCTTGTAACAAGGTTCTACAAACTGGTGTAGCTCTTGCAACTGGGAGAGGATAGCCATTACCACGATTAACCCAGTTCTTTTGCTGTGGACAAGCAATCCTTCCACTTGTGGAAGCTTACTCAGGAAAAGACTGAGGGTGTGAAAGACCTACAGCAATTTTTTATTTTTTGCTTCCTAGGTATTTCTGTAAATGGCCATGCTTCATGGCTGAGTTTTTACCAACAGGTGGAAGCAGAGAGCTTCTCCAGGGTAAGGGCACAAGGTTTGCTTGCTTCTAACTTTGATAATTATGTCTCTGTGGAGATTTAAAATGCAAAGCAGGAGCAATTCAGCTGTAGAAACAGTAAAAATTACCATTTCTATGCAGGCATGTACAAGTAGCATGAGCTCACAGCCAAAACCCAGATTAATAAAGTTTCCTGAAGTACTGTGTCATGACCTAAATAAGTACAAAAAGACCATCTCGTGCAACCAAAACACCTGTAATGGATATCTTTTAAAATGTTTCATAACCAGCCTTATGTTTAGTGCAGAATTAATGTTTGTGTTTTGAACAGACTGCTGGGGATTTAGAATTGTCCACAAAATAAATGGCAGCTCTACAAGATTGAAGTAGCAATTTCCAGTCTTACTGTTTTTCAATTCATCATTGGATGGAAATATTATCACTTGGCTTTGGTTTTATCCCTCTTCTTATTGCAGACACTTCTTTATCTGGGCCTAAGGAAGGGAGTGGTTTTGGGTTTTAAATTTTTCTTTTTTTTTTTTTTTTTCTCTTGTATTTCCCTCTTTTACATGCAGTGGTAGATATGTAAGATTTTCTTCAGTAATCCCGTACACATGTGATCTACTTGTCAAAGTCTTTATTGTAGATTATTTCATCTGCATTACTTCCATTGTCCAAAAGTTGAACATGTCAGTTTCCAGGTTTGGTACATGAAGGGTTTTTAAAAAGAGATCTTCAATCCTAGAGTATCCCTACAGCTTCTCACAACAGTCATATTCAAGATGTTGGTGTCTTAAAAAAAATGACAAATCAAAACCTGAAAAGTAAGAATGTTTTTTGTCACCTAACCTGCCTTATTCTGGAAACATAAACTCTCCTCTGGTATTTCAGCCCATCAATGTACATGTCTATAATAGATTCACCAGTTATCCACCTGCATAAAGAGACTCCAAAAGACAGAGGAACTGTCCAGAACTATTGAACACAAAGACACTATCCATACATTGCAACATCCCATTTGGCTGTCCTTCTGTTAACCATCTTCGCTTTCTTAGCGTGTAAGACTGTGCTGGCAGGGTTGGACTTTGATCTGCACTGCTATGGGTC
This sequence comes from Heliornis fulica, assembly GCA_013399135.1. Taxonomy (NCBI): domain Eukaryota; kingdom Metazoa; phylum Chordata; class Aves; order Gruiformes; family Heliornithidae; genus Heliornis; species Heliornis fulica. The sequence continues at coordinate 27,764 of VXBZ01011971.1, forward strand.
TCTCTGACCAGACACAATTGTGGAATTGAGGCAAATGGCAGATGAATAACTAAATCTTCCTTTTATCTATATCTACATGTAGATGGGCAAATCAGTTCTGCAATATGTTTTGGCAACTGATACCCAAAGAATGTATTTGATAATGATTTTTTTTTTTTTTTTACTTATTAATGATCCCTGACTAGAGAAAGAGATTGTGTATGCTCAGTCAATGTGACAAACTAAATATTTAGTGTTGCTTAGGGGTTCATGATTCAGGTAGAGTAGAAATTCTGCCCTTGTAGCCAATATTTTCATATTATTATAAATCAAATGAAACAAAATCTGCATACAAAAAATACAACAACACTGTTAATGATTATGCATGTGTGTGACACTGTTGTTTTTTACTCAGGAAAGTTGTGTGTTTAAGTTCCTGAAAGATTTGACAGACTTGGTGGTAGATAAAGATGCATGATGGAAATCTCACATCCAGTGGGGAGTAAATGAACATTGTCCTCATGATTTCTTACAGATATCTATCTCTTTTTACATTAGGCAGGAGTTACAATGAGAGTTTTTTTTCTAACATGATCCTTGCATGTTAAATTGCAAAAAACTGTATTCTGAAACCTGATGGATGAATCAAAACAAAAACCTTGGTGACGTTAATTAAAGAAAACATGGTCATTTTCACTGAATTAAGTATATAATGAATGTAACAAGCATGGGAAGTGGAGCTGAGTAAATGCAAACAACTCTAGACATCACTGGATTGATGAATATACAATGATGCAGAATTTCCCCAAGCTTTGGCTGTATTTAATTTTGATTGTTCTATGTTTTCCAACATTATTCTTTTCATAGAAGTCCATATTAAGCAAATATGAGAACAACATCAGAAGTACTTAAAAAACTGTGACACCAGTGAACTTATTAATCTCAGCTGTAAATAGAGAACTAAGAAGAACCTCAGTCTTCAGACCTTTGAGGAAATTTGATTTGTCATAAAAGAGGAAGGGAGAAGACTTTTACATGATGAACAAGACTAAAAAATTTGAACAAAGTGCTAGGAAAACAATATACGGATTGGAAAGTTGAATTGCACAAAAGCTTGATGATCAGTGCTGATGAAAACATCCTTCTCCCTAAAAGTATTGTTTTAATGGGTTTTCATTTACCTCTGGGAAATGGGATGGAATGGAATTACATGCATTGTGGTGGAAGAAAAGAGTCGCAGCTTCGTCTAGAACAGAACATGTCAAAATGTGTTATTTCCAGATCATGAAACTCCTTAATACTCTGACCTTTTCATCTAGAGCTTACCAGAAAGCCAAAGTGGTTTATTTTGTGAAATTAAAGTATTAGAGAAATAGATTTCAGAGCATTGAAACAATTTGGATAGGTTCGCATATAAAAAATGGAAATGCACTTGACCACATTCTATGGTTTGGGCATGTCCTGTTTGCCCCCCAGTCAGACATCTAACAGATCACACCCTGGTGCTTTGCCCCAAAGTAAGGTCTCAGTGCACCTGTAGGCTTCTGGGATAAAAACTGGTACTTGTGATTTAATAGTTAAACAGGTAGTAACTGAGATGTATTTTTCCACCTGGTAGAACTGCTATTCAGTGGAAATGGTTCTTTATTAATGCAGTCACATACTGTAATTAACTGTAATGGCTGCCTAAAAAAACCTAACCCGTGCCTATGCCTGTGTTGTGAGAATGGAGTTTGGGGCCTTTCAGAGAAGCTGTCATTAAATGTTATGAACTTGGGAGTAATGGCACTTTAGAAACACCCTTTGTGTGCTAAGTAACAACTGTTTATTAACAGTTGCTGGCTAAAAAGGCTGGAGAAAAAGAAATGCTATCCTAGTTTTACAAGTGGGACTGAAGTGCACAGTCTTGCCTGAGGCTATACAATGATTCAGTGGTAGAGGCAGCTCTACCAGTCCACTGCTTTAATTACAGGAACTTCTTCCCATCAAATGTGGGTTCACCTGAATATCCTAGGAGAGAAGCAAGGGATTGATAGAAATGTTAAGATGCATCCACTTTCTGATATGGCCTTCCTTTGGTCATGGGGCAATATCTGAGGAAGAGTGCTTTTTCACTTACTTTTGGTCAGTTTTTATTTGATACATGAATAAAAATTGGAAAGAAACTACTTCTTTTATCTTACTGAAGAGAAAAATCCTGTGGCTCTTGTTTTGTTTAGGCCAGAACTTAACTAAAGTTAAGGGATCATCAGGTTTAGTGAACAGCCAAGAGAAGCCAATATTGTCTCCTAAGAGTAAAACCATACTTGATAGAGAACTGGCTGACTGACCAGGCCCAGAGGGTGGTGATCAGTGGAGCAGAGTCAGGCTGGAGACCTGTGACTGGTGGTGATCCCAAGGGGTCGGTGTTGGGTCTGGTCTTGTTTAACATCTTCAACGACAAACTGGATGAGGGAATAGTGTCCACCCTCAGCAAGTACACTGATGATACAAAGCTGGGAGGAGTGGCAGATACTCAGGAATGCTGTGCTGCCATTCAGCAAGACCTGGACAGGCTGGAGAGCTGGGCAGTGAGGAACCAGATGGGGTTCAATAAAAGCAAGTTAGGGTCTTGCACCTGAGAAGGAACAACCAGGCCTGGGGATGACCTGCTGGAGAAG
>VXBZ01011973.1:5489-15999 GCA_013399135.1 Heliornis fulica
CACACGTGCGGACCCCGCCAGATAAAGGGATCCCAGAGGGGATCTGCCTTTGACGCTAGGGCACAGCCCATTCACTGCCAGCTGGTAGGGGCCTGGGAGATTTATTTCTGTACTAAAACCAAAATAGTCAGCACAACATGGGAAAAGGGAAAAATAAAGCAAATCAAACCCGACACCCAACCCAGAGGTAGACCCGCGCAGAGGCACGCCGGTTACGAGCAAATGCGCTTGAGGCGGGGTGCCCCGGGCGGCCGTGCCGAGGGACGCGGATGTGCCGAGGCCACCGCGACTCCCTCCTCTTCCTCCTCCTCCCGTCCGCCCGTCGCGTATGAGACGGGCTCCGCCGTCCCGAGGGCACCCAGCCGGGAGGCGAAGCGGCACCGCACCCGCCGCAGCCGGCGACAGGGTCCTCGCCGAAGCCAGCGGCCTCAGACGGCGGACTCCATCCCCCGGGGCGCTGCCGAGCTGGACCCGCTGGCGAGATAAGCGTTGAGATGTGCGTTTTTCCCTGTGTAACCCCCTTCCCACCCGTGTCTTTTCCTGGCTACAGACTTGGCCTTTTATGGTAGCCGGCAAACCCGAGAGTGACCTGAAAGAAGTGGTGAACACAAACCGCTTGTGCGGCCCGACGGCATCCTGAGCCCCGGCGGCCAGGCCAGCAGCTTCCCGGCTCGGCCGGGGAGCGGGCAGCGGGGCGGGCAGGGACACGCCGCTGCCCCGGGCCCCGGGCAGAGCGACGGGTAGAGCCGCTCTCCCGGCGCGGAGGAGACCAAACGTGCCCTAGCAAAGACTTCACCCCGGGAGATCCCGACTCTATTTAACTTTATTAAATGCGTGTACAGTCGAGTGTCCTGCAACAACAGCCTTGCTGGTTCAAGCGCTATAGAGAAAAAGACAAGAGATCAAACTAAACCTACCATGCGCGTATCTTTTGTCTGAGACCTGTGAAATATGTAGATGCCTTAGAAGAACTGACTTTGACAGTCATCTCTATGAACTAATGCACCCTAAAGATATATAGATATATTTTCTTCGAACAGGTTTTGGTTTTTTTTCGCTCTTTCTGTGAATAAACCTTCCTTTTCACTGAACACAGAGCGGTGTAGCGTTCGTTTCCGACTCCCGGGCTCAACGGGGGGAAGGTCGGCGCCTCCGCGAAGCGCTGTGCGGGGAACCCGCCTCTCCGCCCCGGGCCACGGCGGGGCTGCTACCCCCGGAGCTAAGGATCTGGAGTAAATCCCTGGGGGACGCGGTGGCCGGGCCCGCAGCTCGTACCCGCCGCAGGAGTCCGGTCCGGCTCCCGCAGCCCGGCGCCCGGGCGCTGCGGGAGCCGGCCGCGCCGCACCGCGGGGACCGGAGCTATCGGTGAAATACAGCCGTCCGGAGGATCCCCCCTCCGGCCCTCGCTGCCGGGAATTTTTAACTTAAACATCTCCCCTCTATCGATCAGCAGGCCCGTGGGAGATGAAGCTGAGATAAACAGGAGTGCGGGGCGCTCCCCCTGCACCGGCAGCGGCCGCCGGCAGCTGATGCGCCAGATCCCACCGCGCTGTTTAATGTTTCAGGGTTATGACCGCACTGTTTACAAGACGTCTTCGGTTATTTATACTGTTATTATTAGCAGAGGGGCTTTAAATTTCCGCTTCAATTGCTCTTTCAATACCGTCCCTCGGTTCCGTTTGATACCTGGGTACTTTCTGGCGGAAAGCAGGCACCGCCGGGGAGGGGCAGCACCCTGCCCCGGGCAGCGGGGGATGCAGGGCCGCCCCGGGACCGGAGAGGTATCGCGGCCGCTCGCCGGGCCAAGCCCTCCGTCCCGGCCGGACTGCGGGGGGAGGCGGCGAGGGGGGCCGGGACGCGGTCACTGGCAGTAAAGGGGTTCACTGACCCTCCGGGGAGCTGCCTCCCCGGGCACCCCCGCAGGCGGGCGCTGAGCTGAGCTGCTCCGGGCGTCCGCGCAGGCTGGGTCCTATTTGTTGTCATAGCCCCTTCCCCTCCCTGAGATGGCTGGGTGAGGTAGCCCGTCCTCCAGGCGACCCAAATTCACGAGTTGGGTTCCTGCGTGGGCTAGGTTTAATTAAAGCAGCTCGCCGTGAACCGAGAGCAGTGCAAATGTCTTGGCCCTCATTATGGGACGGGCCAGCGCCTGCTGTATGGTCCTAATGGCTTTGAAAGGGAGGGATGTTCAATTTCACTTTTTCGCAGCTTGGTCTCCATCCCCCACAATTAAAAGCAGACCTCCTCAGCTGCCCTAACCACATGCGACTTCGCTGTCGTGAGCAGGGCTGCGCCAGTTCAGGCGCGCACTTCCACACATGGGCTTGACCGACTTGACTAGCAACCACAACACCTTGAACAGCCACGGGTCTTGGTGAAGAAAGGAGCCACTCTGGTAAGCACAGCTGAAAGGGCTGAACTCTTCGCCCCAGACATCGGGATATTCAGTGGGAATTGCTGTTCTCTTAAAGGGAGACAGAATAGAGCCCTCTGACCTTAATCTAAGTGCAAATGACTAATGCAGCAAACACACAAATATAATTTTGACCACTGAATTTACTCACCAAATTGAAACTAGCCTTTGGATTTAACCACTCAAAATCTTGACTTAAATCCATACTAACTAATGCCTGGTCAAGACTCACAGCGAGGTGCTGTTTTCCTCCCAGAAAGGAGGAAATGATAGGTATCTGGGATGTGCATAAAATTAAGAGTTAAATACTGAATATTTTCTCCCTGGCTTTGTAGTGCTTACTACCTGCACTCAGCATCCTTCCCACCCTTTTAACCTAGACATGTTCAGTCTTCATTTACCATCTGAAACACAGTATGGAGAAAGAGAAGTGAGAAATATGATAGTTCCCCACAAAATGTGAGGAACACAGATGTAACCATGTGCCAAAGCTGCTATGTAAGCGAAATGGTAAAGAGGAGGCTGTAGACACAGCTATTTCTCGTGCTGCTATTCGCTTTACCTAGCAGTCTAGATTGCAAGCCTCCCGGGGACTAAAATATTCCTCAAGCATCTTCCACTAAGGCTTAGCCCATGCCTCTGAGCAACAACAATTCAGCAACAAACACAAAAGCAAATAAACAAGCAGCAATAAACAAAAGTAACCAGCAATACATGGAAAAGTAAATAACGGCTTTACTCTGACTGTAAAACAATTGGTGGCTTTCTCCCCATTTTGAAGACTATGAACACATTTACAACAGGCATTAATGTGGCAGGGAACCCCCTTGGTCTACTGATTTCTTGTGTAAAGTACTGGCAGTTGGGTTCAATGGCCAAGTTTCGTAGATGAATTAAGAGTCCCACCATGTATTTCTGGAGAATAATGAGTGAAATTATTTTTCCTTGCTGACGAATTTTACAGAAAATTATTTGCAAACAGGAAATGTATGTTTAGTCTGACAAGCAATTGACGATTTTGAAAGGATCTCACAAATGTGCTAAGGGAAAACAGGGAACAGGTTTAAATACCGATGTCAAAGACTTCAGAGAAATTTTTTTGTTTGCTTTCTTGTTTTTCATTTTAAAATTCACCGAAATATACTTACATCCCTGCTCCATGTGGAAACAAAGCTGATGATTTATCTTTCTGTATCTCCTTGGATGTAGATGCAGCTGCCTGAGTGTCTGTATACATTCCCTCCTAATAATGTTTGAACTCATTGCCTGATTTCAACTGAATTTGACAGAGGTCTCAAAGATAACTAAATTGCTACTTTTTTTTTCTTTTAGTGGAAACAGGCAGCTGAGTAGAGAAAAGAAAAAAAAAATCTTTAAATTCTGCAACTAAAGGAACAGTTTCAACATGAAATCAGCCCTTTTCAGATATGAGAGCCTACAGGGCAGAGTACCAGATGTAGATGAAGCTTCAAATGCTGATTCATTCACAGGATACAAGTTCACAGAAAACCTACTTACCAACCTATGTGTTTTAAGATAAGAACCCTCCTAAATTAGTTTAGTCCCGTCTGATTTTATTACTTTTTTTGTTGGTTTATTTTTTGAAGGATACTTAGTTGCACCAAACTACTTCATGAATATTTTTCAGTTCAGCTAAGAGTCTAGAAAAATCCTGTCTTTGCAGAGCTGCCCTCAGTGCTTGAGCTCCCGGGCTCAGTGCTCTCACACTGCACTGCTTAGCATAAGTTTTCATGGTCCGTAATGTCTTTAGGACCAAGAATTTTTTTCATACTTTACAGAAAATACATTTTAGACTTATCCTCCCGCTGGGATGGAAATCTTCCGGCCTGAAACATCAGCACAGCAAGAAATCCACTTTGCAGACACCTGTACAGTGAGTGTCCTGCTGTCCTGGGCATGTACTGTGGCAGTGAGGCCATGGAGATGGTTGTGTCTGCAAGCTACAAGGTGCACAAGGAGAACATATGCTAGATGCTAGAGCATATGCTTATTCATTGAAGTGCCTCCAAGGTAAAAATTCCCAGCTCACCTCAGAAATTAAAAGACATTGAAAATCTGTGTGTATACTTCTGTAGGGAAACTGGTTTGAACCCTGGATATAATGACAGGATCACAAGCACAGGTTTGCTTGAAGTATTTGTATCAGTAACCCCACAGTTGTGTCTTGACTGGAAAAAAAACCCAACATGCCTCCCTGTAAATAAATAACTTTTTTTTTCCCCAAAAAAGGTAAACTTCCCAAACCCCATCGTCATTGCTATTCACTGTTATTGTAGTTTAAAAATATATGTAATAGACATTAGCTGACTGCAGGTAATAAGCTGTCTAAAAGAGAACAAAAATAACATATATCTGGTGTACAAGTGGTATAATCTAATAAAAGTGTGGGGTAATTCTAATTTGTCTGGATATACGAATGTAGATTAACACTTATAGTCCCCCAAAAGGGACACAGGTTTTCAAAGGAATTTACAATGACACTGAAATCAGTTTCAATGAAATGGACATTTGTGGCAGCAAACCACAGAGCATTCTGTAATTTCTATGTATACACACATCTAGGAACCTCTCCATACAGAATTTCTCTCAACAGCCAGCAATTCAAATTGCCTCTACTAATTGCTTGCCGTGTAGCGGTAACTATTTCTGTATTAAAGCTGTGCTGCCAAATGCAGACCCACAGGGTAAACACAACTTTGTGCTCACTATTCAGCCATGGACCGCTTCACTCCCTTCAGCCCGGCGTGCATTATGGACGGGAAGCGGCACAAGCAGTAATTACGCTGCTATTTTGTCTCTAGTGCTGCTAAGCTGCTGGCGTGTCATGGCTTGGTGAATTTTCTGCAACCCTCAGAAGATGTCATAGGTCTGACCTAAACCTTATGCCTTGGAAGGTGTGGGAAAAAAGCATGTGTCACTTTTGCAAGGACTGCTGCTGGCAGACTCCAAACACGGGGAAGTTCTGCAAGTAGCTGTTTTCTTCAGCACAGACACTGATGTATCTGAGCTAGCTGCATAAAATCGACTTTGAGTAGGCCCAAGCATGTGGTCATCGCATTTCCCAACTGCAGAGTGGACATACCTACCCTAGGTCATAACAGGCCTGAGATGACGCATTTTCTTGCCTTAGGGTTTTGCCCTTAAACTGAAACTCATAAACAGATGAAATCCGTTTTCAAGCCGATGCGCATGCGTACAGACAGCTACACCATCCTCACATGGGGAGTGAGGAGATCCAAACCTCCTTGCAAGGAAGGAAAAAAAAAAGATCGTAACAAAACCAGGAGAATAAAACCCAATGCAAATCCTGCCTTCCCTTGAAATTCTAAGAGGCCATTTTCCGGAGAAAACCCTTATTTACATCCCAGGCTGCTGTGTAAACTCTAAGACTATATCCAACTGTAAATATGGATTATCTACACATTTGAGTTTTTGCTCGGTTGTTTACATGCTTTTGAAGAGACAAGGATCAGAAACACTAGGGGAAAAAAGGGGGAAGGGTACAGCTACACAGTCAGGGGACAAGAGGAAAGTGGGGGGAGAAAGGCATAGAGTAATCCCTCTTCCTCTGACTACCACTGCTCAGTCCCTGTGAAAGGACGGGCTGGGAGGAACTATCAGCATCTCCATCACAGTCGGGTGGAGCCAGAACACCGGGGAGTTGGAAACCGGGAGGCTGAGCTCTGCAGCTGCCTTCTCGGGGAGGAACATCTGCAAAATCCTGCTGTGGCAGCAGGAGCAGCAGGGGAGGGGCAGCGGGTACAGGCAGCAAGCGTTCCCAGGGATGCGCTCACACAGATAGCTGTCCTGCTGGATGGCTTCCCAGGCTGCTGCAGCGGCATTTCTCTCCCCCTGTCAGGGATGAGGCAAAGACCATTGTGTGCAACAAGCCATCCAAGTGTCAGTGCGGCCTCTTGCTTCAGCATCCTGTTTCTTGAGACAGTTTTTGATGGCCGAGCTGGCCAGAACAATAAGAGTTCTTCCTCACTGGAAGGGAACATGTTGCTTTGTTCTTACACAGGGACTTTAATACCACTAGCACCTCTAGAGACAAAACACATGACAGCTGCCTTGGAGCATTTGCCACCACCTCTCAAACAAAGGTTTTTCTATAGGTACCTATCATTATACAGATGAGAAGAAATAGACGTGTAGAGTTGACAAGCAACTGGCTGAAGGTTCACACCTAAGACTGGCATGAGCTTAGGGCACAAACTCTTCATAACCAGCTTACGAGGTGATCTCCTAGGCATGCTGAAATCACCAGGAATCTTTTCTCTTTGAATTGAGTGTATAGGAATGAGAAGGGCATAGGGAGGGATCCTCTCTCTCAGGTTCTATATCTATATCTATATCTATATCATCTATATCATCTATATCTATACGTATACTTCTATCTATACTTGTTAGTATAGATAAACCAGGCAATGGACCTTTCTCTGTCTCCAACAGCCAGTGCTGTGGCCGGGGTCACATCCACACACTCATTTTATTCCACTCCCTTCAAAGGGTGAGAAGAGTCCCCAGCACACACTCTTCCCAAACCAGACATGGATGATTTCCAGGAGTAAGTTAGATAGGCCATAGGCATTCCAGGGACCCTGCTAACAACCAGGCACTATGAAAATTAAGCCTTGGCCCTGTTTTATTTACCAGTGTTGCTACAGTCTCAGAAGCCAGAGCAATAAAGGTATTTGATGTGTTTGTCTCACCCCCATATTGTGCTCTTACTTGTTTTCTAGATCAATCTAACAACTTCTTTTATGGGCCAAAATTGTTAGTGGGGACAACTCTGTATATCATAATTAATATACTGAGTACACTCTCCCACACTGTATCTTGCGCCAGATCTTACTTGACTGAAAATTAATCCTACAAAAATCCACACAATCAAGTACTTGCTTCAGCTTTATGAGTTATTTTTTTACAAAAACTTGCAGTTAGATTTAACATCATAAAATTGCATCTTCACTCACTCTTACTGCTGTAATTACATATGTGCAGTGTTCTCATGTTCAGCTATCTTTATTTTTACTGCATTAATACTGATGGCCCCAAGCAGACCAGTCTGCAGAATATCAAGCACAGGAAGCTGCCTCCCCACATCTCCATCTCCTCTTTGCTTCCCCAAAAATGGATTGACAAAGAAAGGCATTGGAAAATGAAGCCATATAGTAAGGAAGTGATTGTGTTGGAAATGGCCTCAGTGCCTTCCCTGTTTGTTATAAATACATCTGTGAAGTAAGAACATGGAACAGGAAGAGCCAGATGAGGACACAGCTCCTGCAGGTGGGAAATCCTTAGCACCTCAGGCTCACTGGTGGAGGAAGCCATGGAGCCAAGTTGGAATTGTAGGGAGCAGTGGAGACCAGAAGGGGTAGAACATAAGGACAGAATAACCAGTTTTGTAACTATATAGGTGTGGAATAAAATTTAATGTCGAGTTAGGCAGGTTCAAATATATATATTCAAAGATGCAATCTTTAGAACATGTCCTAGGGTGACAAATGTTCATCTCTTCATCAGTAAAAACCCCCAAAATTCTTAATGCCCAGTCAAGACTGCACATTTCTGAGGAAAACCTGCCAGGAAGTTATATCCTGAAAAAAAAAGAAACAAGTGGAGATAGACAATTGATGTGTATTTGATAGAAGACATTTTGTGTTGAATTTATGTACATCTTTACGAGCATGTTAAACTCCCCCCCACCCTCGCCCCCACAAACCCAGAAGCTATCAGGATTCAAGAAAAAACAGGGTTTCACAGATTCACGGAATGTTAGGAGTTGGAAGGGACCTCAAAAGATCATCTAGACCAACCCCCCTGCCTGAGCAGGATCACCTAGATTAGATCACACAGGAACGCATCCAGACTGGTCTTGAATGTTTCCAGAGAAGGAGACTCCACAACCCCTCTGGGCAGCCTGTTCCAGTGATCTGTCACCCCCATGGTGAAAAAGTTCTTCCTTATATTCAGATGCAACTTCCTGTGTTCCAGCTTGAACCCATTTCCCCCTTGTCCTATCACTGGCCATCACTGAGAAGAGCCTGGATCCTTCCTCCTGACACTCATCCTTAACATACTTATTTGTCATAATCTGCCTATGTGATCAACTTCAGAAAAATTCTGTTATGATATAGAATCTCAAAAGAGCTGTCGGGGAGAAGACACCATAACCATCTACCTCTCACTAGCAGTATTAATTGTAATGACTCAGAGACTTTAGGCTGAAGCCAATAAAGAATTAAAACATCCTTGAAGCACTCCATAAAAATGCAGGAGATCCCATTCAGAGTTACTGAACTGCACAGTAACAGGTGCTCTAATATCATAATGCCTTTTTGAAAGCCTGCCTTGCTTGACCATCTTCACCAGGACACAGTGGATCTGTTTCTGTGTGAAGCCGTGGGTTGGCAGCGCTGCTGCGCAGGGTGCGGTGTGAAGCCAGGGGAGCAAACTTGGTATAAGCAGGCAACACTGTCACCAGTGTACTCACAGCTGATTTGATATGAGGCTCTGAAATAATTATTCTTGACAAGTGAACCTAGTAATGCATTTAAAGGATTGAATTGAATGAAAACATCCCAACTCTGAAGGCTTCAGAATTTAAATTCCATACTGTTTCCTCTATCCTAATTAAAGCTGCTCTGCTATCACTCCAGACACAGCAAGTACATAATTACAGAACCTCAAGCTCAAAAAATTGTCAATCCAGTTTTGGACTACACACATATAAATGTATACATATACATAAGTCAACCTGACAATTTTAATTCATTCTTCAGTGTGGGTGCTGGGTCCTTAATTTGCCACACTGCAGACACACTCACTTGTTCCTGGGTTCCCAAATGAAACACAAAAAACAGCTCTTCCGAGAGAAAAAAGCACAGCTAAAGGCAGTTCATCACAGGCTCCCTACAGACAGCATGGGTGGGACAGTGCCAAATTTGGAGAACAGTCCCAGACACACAGAATCAGCACCATCCCAGCCATCCCCACCATGTCCTCCTGTCCCCTTCTGTCTTTTCTCAAAGTGTACAGCATGTGCCCACTTTGCAGCGATTACACAAACTGCATATTAGAAAAGTGAAAAGCAGCCATCTTACTTCAGCTATTTTAACCTCAGTATCACAGAAAATATTGAGAGCCAGCCAGTCTGTGGGGCACTTGGGAATTTTTAAGGCTTCTCAGTCACCTGCTTATATAATTGTTTCACTTGTGGGGTCAGTAGTGTGCTCATATATCAGGTTACCAGAGTTTTCTGCCGTGGATTATCTCTTCAGTACCAAACAATGTTGCTTTAAATTAAAATAAAAAAAAAAAATCTCTATAGCGTTTGTAAGACAAGAGGCAGAGACCAGAATCCTGCTGCAATGCAACATGTACAGACATAGCAGATACAGGAAGACCTAATTGTGGCCTACCAATGCTTTAATGGGTCCTACAGGAAAGTGGGAGAATGGTGATAGGACAAGGGGCAGTTACTTGTAGCTGAAAGAGGGCAGGTTTAGATTAGGTGTTAGGAAGAAATCCTTCTCTGTGAGGGCAGTGAGGCCCTGGCACTGGCTGCCCAGAGAAGCTGTGGCTGCCCCCTCCCTGGCAGGGTTCAGGGTCAGGTTGGATGGGGCTTTGGGCAACCTGGGCTAGTGGACGGTGTCCCTAACAATGACAGGGGTTTATGGATGGGCTTTGAGGTTTGGTCAGCGAGCACGTGTGGAGCTGCCAAGACAGTGAGCAAGGTGTGCACGGCCAGCTCAAGAATCGGAGGGTGGGCGGCCACACAGAAACACGAGCTATATCCCACGAGTGCTCACACCACCCTATCTGCAGAGTGGGTCAGACCCCCACCCGCTCTGCTGTGCTGCCGCACACGACGTATCTGGATGGCGCCTCTCCCCGATGGACAAAAGCCGGGTACCACGGGCCCACGTAGGCGTGCAGGCAGGCTCTTTCTAGGGCAGCCCGCAGCCAGCCCTGCCGCCGGGAAAAACCCCGCCAGAACAGCTCCCCGCTTGCGGCGCCGCCCGGCAGCTCTCAGCGGAGCTCCGACACAACGGGCTCCTCGCTGCGCACGGCCCG
>VXBZ01011973.1:16276-97540 GCA_013399135.1 Heliornis fulica
CCGCCGCCTCGGGGGACCGGGCTCGGCGGGACCTACAAGTCTCGGTCCGGGGACCGCAGTTCCGCCGTTGGGGTAGCCATTGGGCCTCCGCGTGGCCCCCTTTCCCGCCTCCCAAGTGCCTTCCCGGCCGGGGCCTCCTCCCGTTGCCCGGCCTCGGCGCGGCCCTCCCGGCTCTTCCTGCCGCCGTGCCGTTCCCCCTCTGGGGCGGGCTAGGGGTGCGGGTGCGTGGCCGTGCCCGGGAGGGGAAGGGGCCAGAGCATCCTCCCAGGGGAACCGGCCGGTTCACTGGCAACCGGCGAGGGTCCGTCCCCTCCCGCCCCCGAAATCTCGGGCTGGGCCCCGGGGGCTTTGTAACGGCCCCGGCCACTGCAGCAGCGGCGGCCGGCGGCGCTCCAGGTAACGAGCAGCCGAACAGCGGAGACCGGCTTTGTTCTTGCCGGGCTCTCCGGGGAAGTTTTCGGCTGCGGCTGAGCGGTCATTTATTTGGTCATAGTGTGTTAACCTGCGTGTGGTTACGTATAGGGCTCTGAGCGGGATTCCCGGCGGTGTGACTGGGAAGAGCGCTTCTGTTTCCTCAGCGCAGACGGGCAAATGGTAAATGTCGGATTGGGGGGGAGGGCGAGAGGTTCATCTGGTGCCTTGAAGTGTTTTGTAATAGCAAAACAGGTTTTGGGTTTTCTTTCAACGTTTTATCAAGTTGGAACGGCCACCTAACCTGTCAGTTCAGACTTGTCAAACTTAGGACGATTTTCAACCTGTCATGAAGGCATAAGGTTTGTTCTTAGTGCTTGGCATTTGACTATTAGTGGATGTTTTAAGTGAAATTAGGTATACGTGAACTTTGCTTTGAATATGAGCAGACCATTTGATGAGAAAGATTTAAGGAAAGTGGCCTGTTGTGTGCCGTTTAAAAACATGCTTCCTTGTCTTGTTCTGGGAACTGTTTGACTTTATTCCTGCAGCTGGATTTGTGTTGCAAGACCAGAGGTCTTTGGGGGTGCAGTAGGTTTAGCCAGAAGATTTGACAGCAGGATCTGGCATTTGTGGCCTGTGGTACAGTGGGTATATTCATTCCATGCGTAGGTCTAATTGGATAAATCCCTACTTTCACTCTGGTTTTATGTGTATGTGGAAGTTTTTTCCAAAACATGTTTTATTCTGTAGAATGTGACTACCACATTCTGTAGTAGTATGTGGTAGTCATTACTGCACAAATCTTGAAAGGTGACACTACTAGCTTCAAGTGGCCTTTTCGTTTAGGAACAGTTTAATTTGCCAGTAGAGACAATGGAAAGAGCTCAGTGGTTGTAACCAAGACAGTTATTTGGACCAGAGCACTTTCTATACAGACAGTAAGAGGTATGTTACTCTTGGTTCTGGGGACTCATTTGCCAGCCACCAAGGTTGTATCGTATCTAAGAATTCAAGCAGATGTCAGAAGTCAGTAACCTGCAGTGTTTCATGTGGACCAGTTTCCTAAGAGGCTGAACACAAATCTTAAAAAAAGGCGTTTTCATTGGAAGGATGCAGTCGAGACCACTTGCTCCTGATGGACCTTATTTTGTGCATTCTCTCTTCTCGTACAGAAGCTCATACAGAGGTTCCTGTTAACTTCTTCCAAAATGTTTTTCAATTATTAGTTTGACAAATGCCGACTGGCCCAGTAGTGACAGATATCCCTGCAGCTGGGCTATTGGAGCTGTTTGTGGGGTTGGTAAATTGGTGAACCGCTTTGGAGTTAGGTTGAAAATAGCCAGTACAAGTTGCTTATACTTGGGCTGCTGGTGAAAAAAGGTGTTTATTAAACTTCTGACATTAACGTAACCATAGTTAGATACCTCCCCAGCTACCTTTATAGCTCTGAGTTTGTCAGATCAAAGGTACCCAAAAGCTTAAAATAATACTTTGTTTATATACCCCATCCCAAGTGCCTTTCGTGTGTCTTTGATGATGGCATGGTTGGTTTGGAAGTTTCTGAAGACAGAGAGCACTGGATTCTTTTAGATTGTGAGCTTTCAGTGCAGTGTTTGTCTTGTAAAATGGTATGTACAGCTGTGGCCCTAATTGGGGATCTATGGATAATGCTTTGTTTAAGAACTTGAGTGCTCATTCCTTCCTCCAAAGTATTTCTTATTCTAGGAAGTTTTCAAGTTGCATTATCTTAACAGTGTCAAATATTCTTGAGTTAGCTCTTGCTGGTTTTATTTTTATCTTCATTATTGTGCTTTGCCTGTCTACCTATTTTTCCTTCCTCTTTTCTTCTTGGGGTAATATTCCAGATGTATCCCTGAAGTCTATGTTGAAAAGAAAGAACAAACTGTTTAAATTTCCTTGATAAAATAATACAAACTTCTGCAGACATGTATTTAAGAGATTTATTTTTTTCTTGGTCAGAGTAGATTGTATTATTCTGGTGCAAGAGAACCTGAAATCAAACTTGGCTAGTTTATTGTGCTGGAGAAAGCTGAATGAATTACATAATTCAAAAGAAATGCTGCACATATAGATAAATAAGCCATTTTATTTACAATTTTAACCTATTATTAAATTAGCACTAATCAGCAAAACATCATTTTAAAAATTAGATTTAAGCTGCCAAAGTTCAAATGAGAGAACTTTTGGGCAAAATCAATCAACTAAACGTAAGCATTTGCAAGTCCAGATCTGGAAAGGACCTGTGTTCTGCAAGTGTAACTACATGAGTATGGAGTAGTAACGGGTTTATGTGCAAAGATATCGCTTGATCTCAACGTGTATTCGTAAAAGCCTGGGAGCATTTCCACATTTTGCAGCTAAGAGACAGGAATGCAGATATTCACGTTTTGGGAAATAACATAATGTGTTGGGGCTGCGCTGCAGGAGTACAGTAGTGTGTATTGGTAGCACAGAAGGCAGGAGAAAACTGGCACAGAGTAGGGTCAGAATGTTGTTTAGGACTCCTGTGTTCCAGTTACTGGACATATGTATAAATAAGATCTAGATTTCTTTGAATCATTCTTTGAGGCTCCTCAGATAACGGTAGCAGGGTATCTTTCCTCTAGATTTTTTCCTTTGTTGTCACTACAGAGCGAGACATTGAAATGAACACTTAAGGCAGAGAGATTGCAGCAGGTGATGTTCCTTCACTGCTTGGGAAGAAGTGTCCATCTAGAAATGTTTAGGTTTACCTGGTATTTCTAAACAATGCCTTGGAAGAGGTTGATGTTACATTTGTTTACTAAATGTGAATGGGTGTATTCAAAATTTATAACACTTAGATTCAGGTTCTCAAAGGGTAGTATTTAGCAGCAGTAAATAAAGACTTTTCTCAATAAAATGAGAATAATGTTTATTAATATTTTAAATGCGCAATATGTGAGTATGAAGTTTTTAACAATAGATAACTTCTGTTAGATCAGGTAACATTAAACAAATAATCTCCCTTTCTAACCGAGTATCAGAAAATACAGTGTAGAATTTTTTAAGCTACACTTTAAATTTCAAATTGAAAAGATCTTCCTAAATACCTGTTGTCTTGTTCTTGCAGAACATGGTTAATGAAAATGGTGGCACACTAATAATTTTTCTCCCATTAAAATCTGTGCAAGTAGATCGTACTTCTAACCAAGATAGATCATAATTGCTGAAAACCTCTTTAGTGACAGCTCTGCAGCATATTAATGTTCTTTATTCCTGTAGATCCCCCTTTAATGATAGATCTTTTCCTTTTAAATTGTAATTTTCCTCCCTTTCAACTACTTTTTCCTTTGTTCTGAATGAGCATGCGACTTTTCTTTCTGGATCTGTTTAAGACAAGGCATCAAGAGTTTTTATGGGGATGTTATTGTATTATGGTTTGCTTAGAGGTTAGCAGCCTTTCAAAGGTGCTAGACATGATGATGTTCTTCTTTCAGAATGTAGATATTGAGGGTGGCAGTAGAAACTCAGAATTGAGAGATGCTGCTGATGGGAGATATCTTGTTTTCTTATATGGCATTTGTTCCTGGATTCCAGTAAGTGAACTCAGCGAGAGCCAGGAGTTGGAGCCAGGGTGGAAAGCAAATGCCTCTCAGAAGATGCTACGGGTTCCAGCTCCTTGCGCTGCACTGGCCCTGTCTGCATGACATTGAAAATCTGCCCATGTGCTATCTTTGGATCTGGTGCCATAACTTGCTAACCCAATCTGTAGTAGTCCATCAAAACCAGATGGGATAAGTAATTTCTATCTTTGAGGATTCGTGTAATTTTTTGTTTAAAAAAGAAAAAAAAGCCTCCAGGAATACTAATTAGTTACTGTTTGTTCTTATCGTTGCTGGCTTTACCCCACTCCTATCCATAGCCTTTGTTTTTTCTGCTTTTCCATTGCTGCTTCTTCATCTTTTTACTGTGTTATCACCTGCCTTGTGTTTTCACATTTTCTTCTATTAGACAAGCCAGCAGTGACATAACAATGCTTTCCACTGGGATCAAGCTGTGCAGTAGAGGCAGTAACCGTCACGGCAGTTGGCCCACTACATCATGCACATCTGCCTTGTAGTTTATTACTTCTGTATTGTCAGTGAGATGTGCCTTGAGTGGGTTCTCAATCAGAGGCTATGGCATGATGTTTTGGAAGTTAGGCAGATGAAAATACTGTTAGTAACGTTTATTTTGTATCTTGAAGATTCCTGATGTAGAATGTGAGGCCAAAACATTTAAAGTTACATAAATGTGTTGGAGTCTGTTGCATATATTGCTGTTCTTGATGCATAGTCCCCTGCTTCTTCCAGGGCGATGACCACATAGAGCAGTTTGTATATCTGACTATTTTTGCTCTTTGCTCGCTGTTGTGTTCATTTTGGGTGAACATAGTAGGGTATGTTCTACTGGAGTGAAACTAAACTTTTTACATTCTTCTCCAAAGATAAATTCCTTAGTGAGCTACAGTATTTTGATATAAGTAATTTTCACTAAATACCAATGTTGTTGCACTTTTCTGCTCTCTCAAAATGCTTCACCCAAGTTTTATTTCTGTTAAGGTGTATCTTGGAAGTGTCCCCTTCAGTGCTAATGGGCAGACCTAATGCTTCCTGGCTGCCTTAGGTTTGCAAGGAGTGCACCGGGCAGTTGCCTTCATAGTTACTCATACTTTTTCTCAGAAACACTCAGTTTTACTCTGCATATACAATAAGTTCATTCTGTGCGATTCTTGTAGGCAATGCAAAAGGAGGTGAGAGGCCACTGCAAGTCATCCCAGGCTTTTGCTGCCACCAGGACACTTGGTACAGTTTGCATTGTGCTGTTTTACTGGGAGGGATAGGTCAAGAGTGCTGGCTGAAGATGGGAAAGTTGTGGTGCCGACTGTCTACAGACTGCAGTTCCTGTAACCCTCGTTAGTTCAGAGTTATTCAGCAGGCTCATCCATTCCAACACAAATGTCAAGCTGCTCAGAATTATCAACTTGAGCAGTCAGAGAAGTGCATTTTCCTGAGGTGTCTAATGGCATCCTCAAATGAGCTGAGGAAAGATTATCCACTGGAGCTATGGAAAAAGTTTCAGTAATCTTTACTGTGTCCTAATATAGTTGGTTAGAGTTGTAACATATTGAACTGTGTAGTTGAAATATTTTTATATATATACAATCTCTTTATTTCTGTTAAGTCTGGCCACATGGCTTCAAACAGGTCACCTTCTATATTGTAGTATACAGGATGCAGACACACACCCCCTCCCCATACACATTTTGCTTGAATGAGTCAGAGTGTGGTCACTTCTGCTTCTTCTTTTTTATTTAAGGTATGGATGTATACAACGGTGATAACAGGCAGTTTTTTACTTGTATGTTTAATTTTATTATTTTTGTTTCTCAGGATGTGATCTGGTGGGAGAACTGAGTTGTAGATCACCCCAATGGATGCGGACAGTGATATTGCATTGGACATTTTAATCACAAATGTAGTGTGTGTTTTTAGAACAAGATGTCATTTAAACTTGAGGAAAATCGCATTAGAAGGAGCAAATGTGATATACAAGCGTGATGTTGGGGTAAGAGATTCAAAATACCTGTTTTATGAATGTTCCTTAAGCTAAAAATTCTTGTCTGATGTCTATGTACGGTGGATAGAAAAAAGTGTTTTTTTCTGTATTTGTATCTGATAGACATTTAGTCTGTCATTCACTAAATATACAGTAAGGAGATTAAGTAAATAATGTCTCAGAAGACTGCAACTAGCAAAGAGAATATTTGCTGTAAGGTATGCAATGAGACTTCTTACACCTCAGGGTGCATTATGCCTCCTGAAATGTGATGGCTTTGTCAAGAAAATGTATCCTGATGAGGAGCCAGCAATGTGGGAGTCACTGTAATAAAAAAAAAAATAGCACAATGTTCCTGGCTTTCAGCTTTTTTATTCAGAAGAAAATGCTTTCATTTAATCTGTTTTTGTGAACGCTGAATCACTGACTGAGATAGCCCACACGTATTTTGCTTTTCTCAGGAGTTGGTTTGTTGTTGTCTGGTTGGGTTTTTTTTAATTACTGAACGAGTTTAAGGAATAGTTCAAAGCTATCAAAAACAAAGGAAGTATTATTAATGTAACAGTTGAATTGTCTAAGTTTTGTGTGGGTTATTTTTCTCAGTATGGAATTGAATTACATTTAATTACCCCATTTTTCTGCTTTTATTTTTCTTTCTAGAAAGTATTAATGAAGCTTAGAAAACCTAGGATTACGGCCACAATTTGGTCCTCAGGAAAAGTTATTTGCACAGGAGCCACAAGGTATGTGCATGAAGATTCTTTCTCTAGATGTAATTTTTTGTGTGTTCTAAAATAGTGTTTTAAATCAAGAAGATGGCAAGAGGCAGTACTTTGCACTGTAAAGATTCACTCAAGCTGGATCACATGTAGATCCTTGCCAAGCTGCATATTTGGAAGGAAGTTATGTGAAGTGTCTGCCACAGACTCAGTTGAAATCTTCAGCAACATCAGCTCACCCTTCTGGGAGAGCAGCAGGGAAAACTGCTTTATGAAGAAAATCCTAGAGATTTCATTGGAGAACTCTTAAGAATTTTATATTTTTAGCCAGAACTTGAAACTTGGGAAGGAATGACTTTACTTGAAGGATATCTGTTACTCTTTCACAAAAACCCACCTGAATTTAATCAAGTTATACAGTGTTGAGGGTCTGGAAAGAAGCAAAAGCAGACTTGGTTCAGATACATCTGAGATTCACTAAACTCTTAACAGCTGAATTTCTTTAAGATAGGTCTGCATTGTGGAATAAGGCTAAGGCACAATAGTAGATTTGCATGCTTTCTGTATATGATCTCTGTCTCAGAATGGAAGCTGGTTGTTCAGGATATTAACTCCAGACTACCTGTGATCATATTTGTCTCTTAAGAGTATTTACTATCAGGTATGATCAAAGTAAGGTCTCCCACTTCACCTGGAGCTAAATGCCAAGATATCCTTCAAATAGGACATAAAAGGTTCAATTTGAAAATCTAGATAGTTACAATGTAATACATACAGCAGAATAAAATGAAGGCTGTCCATGTGATCATGGTTCATGTGCTACATGATATAATGGTTTATTTTATATAAACTAGTAGCTGTTGTGGCATGTGTGCACACAAATATATATGCTATTTCTGTCAATGCTAGAATCTTTTCTTTCTCCTTTATAGTGAAGAAGAAGCTAAATTTGGTGCCAGACGATTAGCTCGTAGTCTACAGAAACTAGGTTTTCAGGTAATTCTAATGAAAAATTACTTGTGTGACTCAAGAAAAGCTGGTAGTCTGTCTTCTTTAGAAAGAAACAAGAATTGAGGGAACATGTTTTCACTCAGTTGCCCCCTTTGTGTCTGCATACACTTTCCAGATACTGATTAAAGAAATGCTGTCTTATTTTTGGATTTGAGTTTTCATTTGGCAGCTCAGAGTAGCCAGCTTCATCACTGGCTAATGAACAACAAAATTTGTTTAATAAATGAACCACCCACAGATGTTTCTTGAATAGAATTTACAGTATCTTGAAAGATTTGTTTGGGAGGAATGCTGAACATTGTGTCCTTGTACTTTGGATGTGAAACCTCTCTTTCTGGGGGTTTGGTTAAATGTTATCAGTCAAAAACACTACATGAATTTCATAGTGACAGTTGAAAAACAGTGACATTGAATGACTTAAAATGACACATTTTAGTACTCTGGAGCTTCTTAGCAGTCAGTTGTGCTGTTTACCTGTGGTCTTTGATTTTGGACAGGGAATTGAATAGAAACAGCAGCTGCCCTTTGACAGGGAGAGGCTAGCTTTTGTTGCAATATATAAACTCAGTGGTGACAGGCCACTAGTGCTGCATCAGACCTGAACAGAGTGTAGGCACTCTTATGTTGTGAATGCATGTGTTAGACCCAGCCTCTTAAAGCTGGAATGGAACATTAATTCAGCAAGGTGAATGATTCTTCCAGTGGACACAAGAAGTTTTATTATAAAAGCGAGTAGTTTAAGTGAAGTATATTTTGAAGATTAAATTGGTAGTTGACCTTTTAAAAGCTGCTTTTACTGTTAGTCTACTTCTAGGTTTTTTTTTGATTGTGTAAACTTAAAATGATGATTCCTCAATCTCAGAAAATGAACAAAGGTATCTTTGGTGATATTGCCAACACTGACTACTCAGCAGTGCATTTGTTTGTTTAGGAATTGTTTGTTGGAAATGTTCGTAGAATCATAGAATTGTTTGACATGACTTTCAAAGGTTTGACATGACTTTCAAAGGTCACCTAAACCAACCCCCCAGCCATGGAGGGTCACCTAGACCAACACCCACCTCCAGATCAGGGTGCCCAAAACCCTATCCAACCTGGCCTTGGACACTGCCAGGGAGGGGGCAGCCACAGCTTCTCTGGGCAGCCTGTGCCAGGGCCTCACAACACTCATAGCAAATAGTATCTTTCTTACATCTACCTTCAATCTACCCTCCTTCAGCTTAAGACGTTACTCCCTGTCACTCCATGCCCTTATAAACAGTCCCTCTCCACCTTTCCTGTAGCCCCCCTTCAGGTACTGGGAGACTGCAGTAAGGTCTCCCTGGAGACCAGGCTGAACAAGCCCAGCTCTCGCAGCCTGTCGTCATAGGAGATGTGCTCCAGCCCCCTGAACGTTTTCATGGCCCCCTGGACTTGCTCCAACAGTTCTATGTCTTTCTTGTGTTGAGGGCCCTAGCACTGGATGCAGTACTCCAGGTGGGATCTCACATGTGTGGAGTAGAGGGAGAGCATCACTTCCTTGATCTGATGCTTCTTAGGATGCAGCCCAGGATACAGCTGACTTTCTGGGCTTCAAGTGTTCACTGCTGGTTCATGTTGAGCTTCCTTGTTGAACTTCATGAGGTTCACATAGGTCCCCTCTGGATGTCATCCCTTCTCTCCAGTGTGTTGACTGTAACACAGCTTGGTGGTGTTGGCAAACTTGCCAAGGGTACACTCACTCCCATTGTCCATGTTGCCAAAAAAGATGTTAGTAGACAGTGAAATGTAAAATTTGTTTAAAATGGCTGTGCTAAAGATTAACTGAAAGCCAGGAGTTTGAGCTGGGTTTCAGAAAGTAATGGAGTAGAAAAACAGTTTACTGTACTGGCCACTGGAGATTTGAAACAATAATTTTCACCCTTATTCCTAGCTTTAGTAAAAATGGTGTATAACAACCAAGGAATTAAAGAAATTTTGCTTCAGATTCTTGTAACAATGGAATTAAAACTTTTATTTTGCATATTTTCATGTTCCACGAGCTATTTAATGTCACTTATTTTCAATTTGCAGGTGTTTAGTACAGCAATGAGTTTTTTCCTGTCTTATTCTTAAACTGTACTATAGCCATATAATAGAACCATGAAGTATCAAGCTCAAGAGTTACTGTGCCATAGAAAAATAAAGTGATTTAGTCTCTTAAGTACTCTTTGGTTTACTGTTAGAAATGTATCAATCATAAGGTTTCATTTTGAAGTTTCATAAAAACTTTCTAATATTGTGTTTTTTTTTTGCAACTCGTACATCTGCCTTGCCGTAAATTGAATTTTTAATGTCATCTTTTCCTCTCTTTTGAAAAGGTAATTTTCACAGATTTTAAAGTTGTGAATGTTTTAGCAGTGTGCAACATGCCCTTTGAGATCAGATTGCCAGAATTTACGAAGAATAACAGACCTCATGCGAGGTATGGTAGGATTCTAAAGAATTACATGCTTATTAAGCTTTCCTTTTTCAGTTCTAGATCTATATTTTTTATCTTTTATTTTGTTTTCTAGTTATGAACCAGAACTTCATCCTGCTGTGTGTTACAGAATAAAAACTCTCAGAGCTACCTTACAGATTTTTTCCACAGGGAGTATCACAGTTACAGGTATTTTGATGTTAAAAATAAATATTTAACTTTTGGGGAATATTTAACTTTAGGGCCAGTAGGTTTGGGAAGGAAGATGTTTAAAGCAGTAAAACATATGTGGGAGGGCATTTTGTTTCCCAGTGCTAGCATCTAGTTTGGTTTTGAGTAAAATAGCCAAGAGAATTGTAGAGAAAGTTTTGTTATTGCTAGGATAAAAAATTTCTTTGACTGAATGTACCTAGTCTAGTTTTTATTAAAACAAAAGTGAGATAGGTCTTGAGAATACAGGTATTTAGCACAGGTATTATTTGAATTTTCTTCCTTTTTTTCATCTTCATAGTACTGTAAACTACACTGCATTGTAGCATTAACATCCATTTCATGAATACGCGCTTCCAAATTGGACGTTTACTGTTATTTATTTTTATTTTTTTTCTTTATATTTACACAAAAGGTAGTGTAGCAGTTTGTCATAACTGTAGTTGGCTAACACTTGCAGTTCTTCAGTTAAAGTTCAGCTGAGAGAGAACCACCACCTAAATCACAGGCATCAATGATTTTCTTCCCATGTATCAGAGATGTTATTGTCCTGGGTCTTGGGAGATGCTATGTCATGTTTTTTCCTCTTTCTCCCTAAATCTCATTTTCCATTCTTTGTTATGTTTGCTTGTAAAGTTCCATTCACGGGTTTCAGGAATATAAAAAGTCATGCCTGTTAAAATGGTACAGAACCCAAAATACTGCTTTGTGTCACTTCAGCAGGAATTCTGTGTTGTGGTATTTAAAGCTCAGTTGGGTAGGGATTTTTAATTTTCACTTTATAATTCCTTAACAAGTACTAGGCTTCTGGGAGAATATTTCTCATAAGATATTGTGAGAAATGTTTTTTAAAGAAGACAAAGTCTATCAGGTTTAGTAATCTGAAAATATAGGGCTAAAATATATTTCAGTATTGCAGTATATGTTCTGAACAAAGCAAATGCTCTAGCCAAAACTAGAAACTACATTTAAAATAAGAAGCTAGAATATCACTGCAGTAATAAAAGGTTCTCAGCATGTCTTGTCATCCTTCTAATGAGATTGCACCTTTCTGCAAGATTCTTACTACTACATATGTGGGACAAAGTAATTTCCATATTTCCAGAATTGTTCTTTCGAACATCAAGTTTTACTTCCTTCTGGTTTACTTGTCAGTTAGTTTGAAATAGCTGAGACCTCTGTTGGTTTGGAAGGCTTCTGTTTTACTAGGCTTTCTAAGGGATTAAAAAAAGGCCATGACCTTATATTTTCCTAAAAATGGTTTAAAGTGCTTTTCAACCTTATGGTACTCCCTCTCGGGTGCATTCAGATGAGGTTCCTTTGGACCATTCATGCTTCTGTAGTGCTGGCACTTGTCATGCCACAAATTCAAATAATTTTGAGATAAATAATTAGAAATGTTATAAAAAACAAGAAGATAGGTTGTGGGTTTTTTTTAAATCCATAATAAAAAGATCTGGAGTTACATTGGGAAAAGAAAACAAAAAGACCTGATAGATAATAGGAAGGACTATTAATTTCTCTTCCTCAGAAATGAGAAATGATGAGGTTCATTTCTTTGGGTGGTTTTGGGGGGTTTGCATGGGTTTTTTCTTCTTCCACTGTACCCACTGAAATGATGATCCAGTAGCATTTTCCTACTTTTTTTGTTGTTTTTTCTTGACTGAGCACATAAATTAAAACAGTATTTCCAGATTTCCTTAAATAAGTTACTTATTTCTGGGAACCATTTTGAACAGATCTCTATATTTGGAAGAATATTTTGAAGTCTACATTGAGGTAAAAAATACCCTGAGGTCAGAGTCATGAAAGCACGTGAGAAACTGCTGTTTTCATTTATCTGCATCACCAAACTTCTACCCAGGATGAGTTTCTTTTGGCATGTCACAGCTTAGTTGCACTCTTAATTGTTCACTGCATAAAATGGTGTAGTATCATTAAAAAGCATGGATAGTTCACTCTTCCTTTTCTTTCCTAGATCATGCTAGATAACCCTCATATGCTTCATCCTGGGCTTCATCCTCATAACCCTTCCTGGGCTCCTGAGATCAGTGGTGGAGCTATTTGCAAAATCCAGACTAGAAAGTCTGTATTTTATGTTTTTAAAATTAACTTTGCTTGAAACACATTTGGGTTACTTCCAGAATTATTTAGCAGCAGTTCTTGTTGGTAGGTTTTAAAAACAAGAGATAAAAGTGGCTAGACTTTAAGCAATACAAATTCCTAGAAGATTAGTGTAAATAAAAGTATTTCTTTCATCTCTGCTGCTCAACTTCTGCATTCTTCTCCGGGCTGACTCTTTAAGCCAGTAAATCAAAAAGCACCCAAGTTGTTAGCAAATTAAACAGCATTATTTATTTGAGGTCTAGCCATTGACTAGCGTAGAACATCTTGTAGGTGTTTCATTCAGGAGTCTCTTACAAGTAAATGTGGTCAGAGGAACATCTTAAGTTGGGAGGAATGGGGGAGGAATTATTTTTGTCTGCAGTATAAAGTTGTGGTAGCTAAAAATATTAACATTACTTTAAAGATGCTGTGGTTGTTTTCTAATTCCCTGATATTTCTCTTCCTATTGCTTTTTTTTTCATATGTCTCAGGGCCAAATGTAAAGGCTGTTGCCAGTGCTGTGGAGCAGATTTACCCATTCGTGTTTGAAAGCAGAAAATAAATTTTCTAATTCACCACTCGATGGTTAGGTTCCCTAACCAAGCACCTTTAAAGACTGCTGCACATTGGACTAAAAGCAAAAAAAGGAAAACTGGACCAACCATAGCAGAAGAAGAAAGACTCTTTTACTTGCTCATGGCCACAGTATAAACTCCAGTTCTTTTGGATTTTAACAGTGCTGTATTGTAAAAACAGAAGTTTACAAGATATGAAATTGCTGCTTTTAAAAAGACATTCTATTTATTTTTGCAGTAATTTCTCTGTATCCATAAGCAAAGCTGTCACGATGTGCACTACCTTTAAAACATTTGTTTTTTTTAGTTTGAGCTTGTGTTTTATTTGTGAATAGTCTTTTACATTTTTGTATGCTGAATATTGGGCACCAAAGAAGCTGTAAAAGTTACCTTTTTCACCTAATGAATGTGCACAAATAAAAGTTTGAAAAATAATTTCTCTTCATACCTGTTCTGTTATATTCCTTTCCCCTTTTCTATTACAGTCAAAATTGTATAGCTCCAAATTAATTTTGAAACTATGTAAGATTAGACTTTTGCTGATACCTTCTGTTTCTGTTTGTAGTATGTGTAAAACTTTGTGCGTGGGTTAGATTGAAATCTATAGTAGTTACGTATGTTTATCCGAGGTTGAAATTTGGTTTGTTCCCAGTTCTCTAAACCACAGACTTTGAGTATTTTCTTGCTGTTTTGTGAAGAGAAGATACAAAGCTCTACAGCAGCGTTTTCCTATAGACAATGAGGAAATCTTACCAACTGAAGAAGCTACTGTAGAAAAACCAACTGCCTTGTCCACGTTCTGGATGCAAAAGGAAAAAAGCTATTGCGTGAGCTTCAGTTTTCAGGAAAATGGTGTCGAGCTTCAGTGCAAGAAGATAATGTGGTCACACTAATCCAGGCCCAGCCTACTGCTGAAAGATTAACACAGACCTTTTCTACACTCTTCTTACTGTACAATATTTTCATGACAGGAGCTGCCAACAAGCAGTCAAGCTTGATTCTGGCATGTAGTATTATTGGTATTAATCTTGGACTTGGAAGCCAGTAGATGGTTCTCTCGATAAGTGCACATTTGAGGCAGAATAGAGGTGAATGCTTAAAAGTAACTGCAAATGCTACTTTTAAAAAGATACAATAAATATGTATAAATGTATTTTATGTCTTTTTTCCCTATCTCATGGAGGAGAGAAGTTAATACTGCTACTGTGTACTGCAGGTAATACACAATTGTAGTGGTTTCTAAAAATAGTGAGCTGTTCCTGCACCAGAAATCACAGCTGGGAAAGAAAGGTTGAAGAACATCCTGAAGCAAATGCCTAACATTGTGTATTTAATCTGTATGAGGGGATGGTTGGGGCTATCTGTAAGTGACTTTATGCAGAAGTTATGGAAAGGAAGACATAGTATGGGAACCACTCAGCCAAACCCCTCAGGAGGAAAAGAAGGTACACTTTGCTCTGAGTCTTAAGTGATAGATTCATAAAAGCCCTTTTAAACTCAATGGAAGGAGGAAAGAGGAGACTTAGAGTCATGAAATGATGAAGTTTCCATCAGGGAAAGGGACACTTGCTGTATGCAACCTTTCCAGTTTGTATAGAAAATAATGCGGACGTCAGTGCTCCTGACACTGGTGAGGATTTTGTGAAAAGTCATAAAGAACAAACCACTGTTAGGGAACACTGGTGTATTTTTATTACAATTTAAAAAAGAAAAAGCAGAAGGTATTTGAACAATGAGCAAAATTGGAATAGATTTTCCTGAACAACGTGTAGTCCTAAGCTGATGAATGAGGATTTGGCTATTATAACTACAATAGCTGCCTTAGATGAGCGCTGCCTCTTTTGGCTCAAGTTACAAAGCACTTCAGAGCTACCAGTGAAATGCTGGAGCTTTTGTGAAGCATATGTGTCTCCTAAATTTATCTATGGAGAGAGAGGAACGTTTTGCTTTTTTGTTATCACTGTCACATAGTATGAAGTCTGCCTGTTAGAACAAAAAAGAAAGTTAATAATAAGCTGCAATGTATTAAAATGGTAACTGTTTCTTTTGAAGTGGAGCTTAGATCCACGCTAGTGCATTGAGGCCTTTGTAACACTCCATAAGGGAGCTGAGAAGTACATTAGTGAACTTGCAGGGTGGTGTTGGGAGAGTAATAACGAATAGAAGATACACTGCAGTGCATGCTCACCAGTCTGTCTACCTCCAGGAGAGCCTCAAGCTGTGACAAATACCCTATACAGCTTCTCGCAAAGGGCATTTGGCAATGTATGCTGCTTGTACTCTGGGGTATCGCTCTTATTTCCCATTGCTGTATCAGTAGGTCCCCACCTCAGTCTGGAATGAGCCTTGCTGCTGCTGTTGTCCTTGTGCTGCCTAGATACACGTTCCCCTTCCCCATCCTCATGAGTTGGCGATTGTTTCCTTTGCTGTCCTGCCTCCACCTAGGCTCTTGCCGTGACTCCTGCGTCATGGTGCAGGTCCCAGGCAGGACAGTGACCCCCAGCATGCTAGCTCTCACCTCATTGCAAGGAGCTTGTGCTTTGGATTAAATTTACCTATCAGTCAATCAGTTCTTCCTAATGGCCATGTTTTCATAGAATCATAGACTGTGTTATATTGGAAGGAACTTTTAAAGGTCACCTAGCCAAACCCCCCTGCAATGAGCAGGGGCATCTTCACTACACCAGGTTGCTCAGAGCTTCATCAAGCCTGAGCATTATTCATCTGTCCCCGGATTCTCCAGGTGGATCCCCTGCAAAACACCACACAGTGCTGAATTGTGGCACCAGCAGTGCCATGGAAAGTTTTTCATGTTCCCTGGAGAGAAGGGTCGGTTCTATTAATACAGCCTACGTAGGGCTCCTTTTGCAGAAGGATGGCTCTGACTCATTGTTAGCTTGTGAGTTGTCATAGCCACTAGATCTTTTCCTGAAGTTTCTAGCTCCATTTTCTACTTCTCTGACTTGCAATTAGCATTACCAGAGACATTTGCACTTATGCCTTCAGAATTATACCCTGCTTTTATTCAGACCCCTCTCACGGATTTGCAGAGGTCTGAATTCCAATCCAGTCTCTCTCAGTTTAGTATTGCCTGCAATTCTGATAAGCATACTGTGTTCTGTAACCCAGTCTATTAATGAAGATACTGAATAGTTTTTGATCTGGGACAAATAATTTTTGTGGAGTGCTTCAGAGATACAAGGATGTGATTTATAAGACATGTCTTATAAACAGGACAAACTGGTTTTCCTATTTTATTAGTTGATGAGGTTGTGACTGACAGTTCTGTCTCACCAGATGCGCAGGCTTGTTATAAAACACCAGTACAACTGGGGCTACGTTTATAACACTATATAGGGCTAAGTCTGTGGGACTGCATTTAAGATTATAGCTATAAAGATTTAAAAAGCCCTTCACTGCAGCATCATCACCTTTTGGAGGTATCTGAAGCTGTTAGGGTCTCCACAGTTAAAACAGTGTTGGAACTTGTTTATGCTTTCTTCACAAAGACAGTATTTTTGCTTCCTTCTTTCTGCACTAAATAGATGTGCTTGGGGAAAGTTTAGAAGAGCTTTCAATGAACCCAAAACCTGTAAGGTTGGGTAACAATTTCTATGGCATTTTCTGAGTTAAATTTATTTTGTAAGAACACTTGCAAAAATTTATTACGGCAGAGGTTTGTTGGAGAAGCTGCAATGCTGAAAGATTTTGTAGAATTCTCACTAAATGTGATGTAACTAAATCAGCGTGGGCTTCGATCGCATGTGCAAAAGTCTGCTATCTAGAGGCAACTGTCAAAAAATGGTGCCATCCAGAGCAAATAGGGATGCTATTGGAAATGTGGGCAATCTGCTGCCTGGTAATGTCACTGATCATGAAATTGATTCATTTCCTGAAATATAGTCTTACTAAAAATAGATTATGTTACTTGATTTAATCTCAGGCATAGTTCAGTATAAGAATGATGTTGATAAACTGGCAGCAGATTTGGAAGACTACCCAGAGTCACTTTCATAGTAGAATGCATAATCATCATCCTCCAGCCCAAACACAAAGCAGGTGGACACGTTTCAGTAAACAGCAAAGCTAAAAAACTTGGGAAGGTACTAACGTGCCAGAAAACAGTGTTTTCAGACTCTGGTTTTTGACAAGATGATTTTACAAGTGTTCAGAACTGATAGTGGAATTTGGATGTTTTATAAAAAGAAAATGTGACTGTTGATCTAAGAAAAAAAGCTTTACAGTATTTGCAGGTGCAGCCTGCAGCCCTTTGCTGGAGCTTGAAAAGTTCTTCTAGATCTTTTGCTTTTCATCAACAAATGCTTGCCAGGCTTTCAGGCTTGACACATCTCATTAGGCGCATTGACACATCTCATGGTACTGACATTGTATCTCATATTTTATTATTCTTTCTGTGTTACTAATAGGATGTGTTGTTTTCTCTAGCAAGAGAGTTGGTATTTTTCAAAACTGTTCCTTGCTTGGAGATACAGTGGTTAAAAAAATTAAAATTCAGGCTGTGTATCACAATTCAAGCTGATCCTGAAAGTGCAAAAATCAGGATACTGGACTGAGCATTCCAAATAAATACAACCAACAACAAAACCAAAAACCAAACAACACAAAACCCCACCAAATCTTGTAGGCTTTGGCCATGTTCTGGTTCTTGAATTTGTCACACCTCTGAATGTAAAAAATTAAGGTTCAGCCTTCTATGCATCAAACATCTACGCTTAAAAACTTCAGCTGCCCCTTTACCCCCCCATTGACAGAGTCAATCTCTGACATCACTTTCTCTTGCATTTCATATGCCTTCTTCATCTGTGACTTCAAACCCGTTTTTCCATCTCTCCCTGTTTGACACTGCTGTGACAGTTTTATATGACTGAGTTCTAGCACTTCTTCCATCCTTTTTCGGGCTCTCTGCAGAAGTTACAGGAATACTCTTACCTTTGCCAGCTCCTGCTGCTACAAGCGTGGAGTAACATGGTACTTCTGTGGTCAGGGAAGTACAAGGAGACTTTGCAATGGAGGAGACTGTCCCATACAGGGGTCAAAAGGAACTCTTCTCCTAGCCACTCATGGTCCACACCAGAACTGTAGACCTTAAAGTTCTAAGCATGTCTTCAAATTTTATTGGAAAATTCAAGGTAAAAGAAACCAAATTCTTCATGTCTGTGGAAAAGGTTCCAGGGTGGAATTGCAGCTTGGGGTAGGAACCTGTAAATTCCCTGTAGGGAATGAGAGGCAAAAAATTTTCTGATGGGACCTTTCTGTGTCTGAGTTACTTATGTCTCAGGTGCACAGCTGCACTGTCCATGTGTCCTGTGTGTGTTTGGTCTCTTGTTGCTTCCTATTGACTATGTTGAAGGGGCTCCCATGCACCCTTATCAGAAGATTTTACTTAATTTTTGATACATTGTGTAAGTCTAAAACTACCTTGCTGACCCTTATGCATGCTATCATAAGCAGTCTTAAAAGCAGCGTGGGCTTACGGCACTCATGAGGTTATTGCAAGGATTGCAGGCTCTAGGATCACGACAGAAAAAATAAAGGAGCCATAAGCCAGTAACCAGCTAGCCAGTGGCCAGAAGAGCTTCTTCCAGAGTCTCGCTTGTTTTGGATGACATGGGATCTGTGTAGTTACAAATCCTGCATTGAGGTAACTACTTACCTGACCTTTGTACCAAAAGCCTGGCAAGGATTTTAAACTGCTTCCTTGAAAGCATACGGGCCCGCAGAAAAGTTAGAGTACAGTTTCACTGGTACTCCAGTAGGATCCCATCCCAAGGTAGGTAATTTTCTAGCAACTTCTGGCAAATCATGTCCTTGGCTTCAATAGTTTATGTTCATATTTTGAACACATGCTCACTGTTTGAACAGACATGCTCCTGTAGATTTACCAGTATCTAGAAGTGATGTGAGAGCCTGATCAGAACTGATCTGCTCTGCAGAAGTAGAACTTTACCGAGATCAGTAAGTTACTGTTCCTTCAGCGCAGGGGCAGACGGATGGTTCTAATGATGCAGACAGCAAATAAATTGGGATCAAATGCTTAGTTTAGTATCTGCACTCCAGCTGATGGTATCAGTCTTACTTACTCAGTAAGTGTTGAAAGAGGTGCCGCTGTGTGGCTCCTGAGACGTGTTTTTAAAGCATGCTTTTTACTTTAAATAAAGAGCCATTTATTTATTAGCTAACAAATACACATCTACAGATCATTCTATAAATCCATTAACCTTCTAAGAAAAAAAGACCTAAGTTCTGTTATGAGAGCCATATAGATAAATCTTTGTAGAGACTTGTTGATTACTACAGGATAGACTTGCTAAGCAGTAACCAAGAATTTGATGAAATTTATGATTTGCAGTGATTACAGTTTCTGAACTCCCTTTGTGCTGCCCTGTACCATATAGTTTTTCCTTTTTGAATCCAAAAATCAAAGTCTAGCGTGCCCTACATTAAGAAATAAAACTATTTTGGCATCAACTCTGTACCTCTGGCTTCCAACTTTCCTGGGACTAGGAAGCCAAAGAAATCCTATCTTCTCTTCTGCAAGGCCATCCTCATTTTAGCATAATTAATTATGCAAATGTATCCCATTAAACAGACTGTTTTCTTATGGCTGTTTCCTAGGTCATTGAATCCAAGTCCTCCCAGGAAAGCTTATGTAAAGTTGTCACAATCTGAGCACACTCTGTGTTATAAATAATTAAACTCTAGTGAACAAGATCTTTTTTCAAGTCTTGTTAAGCTGAAAGCTAAATTAACTTGTGAATAGTTTATACCCAGTTTTTCTGCACTAACATCTTCCTTTACATGCCATAGTTGTCCATTTTTACTCTGTAGTGGTGGCTTCCCTAATGTGCTGACAGGTAGTTGTTAACCTTGTTCAGTCCCTTTGCAGCTAGACTAAACAGGGTGGGCCTGGGTGGGCTCCTCCTGAGAGACAACCTCTCTCTTCTCCTTGGCACCCCAGTTATTCTTTGCACCTCTTCCATGTTGAACTCCTGTGGAATCAATACGGGTAACTAGAAGCATGCACAGCATTCCAATTTTCATTCACCTCCTTTATGCCAGAGGGGAGTAACATCAGGGGAGGTGAGATAGTGGTTTGAAACAGACAGAGTTTCCAGGAAGTTATAAACTACAACAAACTTTAATATTGGCTGTAAATAGCTCTGAAAGAAGCTCTACTAAGAAATGAAAGAGATAATATCTCATGTATAATAAAGATACCAAGTGTCCCATCAGAGTGTGAGCATCGCTGGACTTTTTTTTGGTGTGGGGGGGAGCTGGGTTGATTTTGGTGTCAGTCTTCTGGTGACGGCTGCCTTGGGTGCCCCAGGTCTAGTAGAGCTGCTGCTTCTCTCTCTTGGCAAGTTCCTCCGGCACCAGTTTCTCTCTGCGCTGGCTCGTCCAGCACAAGGGGGTCTGCACGTACTTCCTGGAGAAGCAAAGCGAAACGGCAGGGCTTAGCCGCTGAATACAGCCCCGCAGGGAGCCCCCCGCTCGGGGCACGGCTGCGCAGCCTGCCCACACCTCAGCGGACACCGGCGCGCCCCGGCTTTGGGGGTGCTGCGAAGGCCGCGGCGCTTTCCCGCCTGCCCGCGCGGGGGCGGCCTCTCCGCGCTCTCGGTCTGGCTGCCCCGGCTCCGGGTGTCTCTCAGGGAGGCAGGGGAGGGCGCGGGGAGCGGGGCAGGTTCAGCGCAATCCGGGGCAGGAGCGCCGGTTTCTGAGGCCGCGAAGCAGTGGGCGTTGCGAGGAGGAGCCCCAGGGCTCCGGCACCGCCACAGCTCCCGGCTCTCTGCACCCTACAATTGCTCTTAAACAGCCCGTGAGCAACCTCATTAGAGCTGCACCGTATAAAAATTACTCGCTGGTAATCTAAAAACCCCAAATGCAGGATGACACACTGCACGTTAATCACTTCCATTGACAAAAAGTATGGGATGAGACTGGACAGGTTGAGTTGAAAGACACAAAACCAGTCAGAACGGGTCAGATTGAGGGATCAGGCACATGGTATTCATATCACCAACAACCTCCCTTCTTACTGATCTTCAACTTATTTTATGTGGTGAGGTGGGGACACAAAACTCATGCTGGAGGAACCTTTTATGGTATTTACCAAGTCACAGGACCCAGTAAATGTACAAAAAATGCCCATCTAGAGGATCTATCAAAACTTACAAAGAGCCTTGAAGTATTTGAGATATGGCCTGGCCTCTGTCCTTCCCTTTTTGTGCATGCAAGCCAAGACACACAGGCCTCAATGTGACAACACACCTGCCCTCCTCACTGGGTTGCTGGAAACCACCATCCCTTTAGGGCCAGTCCTTCCGCACCAACAAAATGTTTGCTTAGCCGCTGAGATCAACATGTGCCAACTCAAGCTTTGAGAGAATCCGATTTTTCCAGGAAAAAAAGATAACCAAAACAAACATAGGAAAAAAAAATAACCAAAACCCCCACACAGGCTCATTTTCATTTTAGTGTGTGGCATTAAAGGGCTTTGTCCCTCTGGGCACCTGAGAGGTGAGGTCGCACATTCAGTACTTACTGTTTTGCTAGTTCCATGGATATCTGCTCCAAAGAGCATCCTTTTGTCTCTGGTATAAACACAATAACAAAAGCCAGGGATGCTAGGCTCATTATTGTGTAAATGAAGCACACCCAGGACAAGCCAATGAGCTCTACAAAGGAAGAAAACATATCTTTTGAAATTTTAAAATATTGTGATTTTTTTTTGTTGTCATAATTTTATAGGATTCAGCCTCCAATGCACATGAAAAGTTGGAGAGAAACTAGGCTGTTATTCTTGGCTCACTCATTTGTGCCTGGCTATAATTTGAAAAAAAAAAAAAAGTGTGTTTTTGCTTTTTCTAATACTCCTTATGAAAGAAAATTGATGGCCCCATATCAACCCATTTAGCATGAACCTATTGATTTATTTTGCTTGTGGTCACACTGGATGTAAGCAATAAGTAGCCATTGTTACTGGTTTGTGCAAAGGCACTGGGGGTCACAAGCTCCTCAAATTGTCACCTCTGTCTGGTTTTGCTGCATATTGTTTTGTGGAGCAAAACCAAGTAATTTTTCAGACTGTTCCAGCTAATTCTCCACCTGCCACTTCCCAGCATTCCCACTGCAAGTCAGTCATGGATCCCATGCCAGAAAGGCATCCAAGAGTGACCTCCTAATGGGGCCAGCCAAGAACTTATGGTTTCCTCAGCCCACAGTCCAGCAGCAGGTAGCACCGGAGACTGAGGGAGGTGCTCTGCAGCCCCTGGAAAGTATATACAAACAGCTGCTGAGCCCCCCTTAGTCCTTTTCCCTGCTAAAACTAACCCAGATGGTTGAGATATTTGTCATTTTGTTGTGAGCTGAAAATTGCTGCTAAAGCAGCTGCTAATCCAGCGGGTATCTTCTGCATCAGGTATGTGAGTGCAGGTGCTGCTGGACACCGTGACCTCCACATGTATTCACTTGAAGACATAATTTCCAATTCTGCCTTTCTGATGTAGACTATGTGTATTTGCTTGTAGTTACACCTCCATAAATCCAGGAGAGACCCAGCTAAGCAGCAGTTACTGCAGCTCTGCATTCATTGAAACCGAGACCAGAGTAAGGAGACCAAGTGCTGCACAACAGGAGAGGAACTTAAGGTGAAACCATTGGTGCTGAGAACCTGAGGTCTGTACTCTCTGCTTTCAGTGACATTTCCTAAGGAAACATCTCTAGTCCAGTGCAAGGACTGAGCAAAGTGTTGGCAGCTGGCGAGGACTCACTGCACATTTTCTGGTTTGGTTCTGTCCAAAAGCTTGCGCAGTTCAGGACTGCCCTGGGATGCAAACCAAAGTGCAGTGAGAGTATTTGCTTCTGAAGAGGATTCTCTATCTAACAGAAATGCTAGTGTGGACAGAATGAATTTGGCCTGGCAGTTTTTTCCTAGTTTTAATCAAGTTAGTACTCAGGATTTTTGCACTCTTTTTTTTTTTGAGAAAACACTGGCATGAAACCCATTTTAGTCACAGGCCACGTTCAGTTTTAAATCCATGTGAAAATACATTTTACAGTGATTAAATATGATGAAATCATATGACCTTTTGTGGGTTGATTGCCTGCCTCTGGTGGAGAGTGATGTTGAGTTAAGGGAAACCTGGAATTTCTGTTTCCTTACATACTTTGATTTTCAGCATGTATTTTCTTCCAGATAAGTCTGAAAACTAAAATTTGCAAAACTTCTTAAAAAATTAAATTTAAAAAAAAATATTAGCCTATCAGTGAATTTCAACATCAGCATGTAACCTTTTCCCTTGTTTATCACCACATTATAAGTTATG
The DNA here is from genome assembly GCA_013399135.1 of Heliornis fulica. Taxonomy (NCBI): domain Eukaryota; kingdom Metazoa; phylum Chordata; class Aves; order Gruiformes; family Heliornithidae; genus Heliornis; species Heliornis fulica. Next base: position 39,678 of record VXBZ01011973.1, read on the forward strand.
ATAATCTGCTTTCTTGCATTAAAATATGAAATATTGTAACTTACAAAGAAAGACCTTTTTCTAAAGGAAATTTTCTCAAAACCAGGACATGCCTGTAAAAAGGAATAATTGCAATGGGATTGCCTTTTAAAAATATTTGATCAGAAAAGCTGCAGTCTGATCTAGAGCAGAACTTCCCTTGACTTTGGAGGGTGAGGGACTAAATCCTAAATATTTTCAACCTACGCAGGAGATGGTGTTATTAAGAGGTGGGTTTCACAGCCTGTGGAGTCGATGTGCTCCTCTGGACAGCAGCATGAGACTGCAATTGCTAGCATAAATGTAGGACCATATGGTGGGAATGGTGAAATGACACTAACAAACAGCACAGAGAACTGAATTTGGTTCCTGAGGCATCATGGCTACAATTTTATCAGTGCTGCTCATATAGGAAAGATCCATTTTACCCACTAGGAGAATATCCACTTGGAATGATACAGAGAATTCTTACCAGTTACAGTCAAAAATGTCAAGGAGATGAGGAGATTGATACCCCAGTTCATGCTAGATGTCAAAGCCATGGCCCGTCCTCTGATCCCACCAGGGAAAATTTCACTCAGGACCAGCCAGGACACTGAAATGGAAGAAGCACAATAAAAAGTTGTTGTCTATGAAAGGATTAATTCCCTTGCTGTTAATTCAGGTAGTCCATGAATTCCTGTTAGGCTACCTGAAAGAACAAGGTAATTTTCAGGGACTTAGGTTTGTATTGGCCCAAGCCGCTGAGGATCACCCTGCTCTGCAGTCAGCATCACCCTGGGGCATCATCCCTGCCCTGCTGTGTGATCGAGCAGTGGGTGGCACCCACGGGCAGTGCTGGATGCGCACACACACACACACACACACACACACACACACACACGTGCGTGTGAGCACACTCGCAGACACAGCTGGGAAGTGAGCTCTGACTGCACATCTGTGTATGAAAGGCATCTCTGACTAAATAACTCTCGAGCGATGTAATGCTAATGGAAGTGGGGCAGCAAACCAAAGTAATCTTCAGGCTTGGAGCATTACTCTGTGTTTATGCCACCTTATAAATCAACCTGCCACACTGGTGCAGGTTTGCTATTCCAGCTGTCTGCTCCATATAAATGAGATTGCTGGGGTATAAATGAAGAGAGAGGGACTGTTTTTCTGATCATTCATATCACACCACAGCACAGGTGATCTAAATGCTGATGTTCCTGGCTCACAAAACCAAATTCAGACATGGAGAGCTGGCTGTGTAGCAAAAAAAAAGAAAGGCACAACTGCATCTTCAAACCTTTGGACATGGCCATTATAAATTGCTCCTGTGCAATGTTTTTTCTGCACAATGATCAAGGGGAGTTTCCTCAGGACACTCACGCTGAGCTATGCTAAAATTACATTTTAAAAATAGGCTCCTGTAGATATGAGTGTGCATCACACTGCAATATCCCTTCAGGTGCTTGTGAACATCCTGTGTGACAGCACTGGTAAAGGCCCAGAAGCAAAAAGTGCTTTGGAAGCAGGCTATGAGAGACCAACCAAGAAGGGAGAAAAAAAGCCCTGAGCTTTGAGTCAACAGAGCAGAATCTTGTTTTCTTTGCATCACAGGTTTGAATTAAGTAATGGCTTTTGGAGCTGCCCCAGATTTGTCTTAATTTTTAAGGGAAAAATATAATGAGCCTCACTCCCATACTGTGAATGACCTGGCCAAGTGAGGAATCAAGACTATGCTGCATAACAGTCTAACACTGTTATGCATAATGCAGAGGCACACAGTCATAACAGCCACCACGCAGACAGCAGCTGTAGAGAGGCTTGAGGGTTTCTTCTGAGTCGGATCACAGCAAAGTTTAATGTATTTGCTGCTTATGAGACAAACTTTGCTCTAAGGTAATGCCCTGGCCATGTTCCTTGGCGTCTCTACATGTGAGGAAGCTGCAGAGAAGAAGAGAACTGGCTTCTCAATCAGGTGTTTTTCCCTGTCAGGCCAGCTAGCCCCATGCTAGCACAAAACCCAGGCTCTGGCCCTTTATTGTATTCTGTCCCTCCTCAGCACCAGGACTGATGGAACCAGTACCATTAATCACATACGATATGTCATGACAGGGAGGGCCAGCTGAAATGCAAAGCAGCAAGTAAGCAGAAGGCAAAGGAGCCTCCTGAGCAGTGCACATGTAGCCTGTGGAGTTTGTCTCTGTCGGACAGCCAGGCAGCCAGCAGCTGAGCTTGACTGGAAAAATGATTGTTCACCACGACAGGCAAAGGCATTGTCATGCTAGCCAGGATGAAAATAAAGTTTGAAAGAATTAAATGTGTTTTCTGCAGTGCATAAGCAAACCTCCAGGAATAAGCTTTTGCTGTGAGCACTTCGGTCATGCCGCAGCCAAAATATGTGGCACTGTGGCAGCTCCACTACCATGAATTTGTCTAAGGACAAATTCATCCTTTCAGGCTAACTACAACTTGTCTGGAAGTTTGAAACATATTGTTTTCCTGTTAAGTAACCAAAATACTTGAGCATCTGCATCATCTGCTGTGGTGCTTAGCTACTCTTGTTTCAACCAGTTATTTAGTTCAGCCAGATCCCACCAACTACCAGATCTGTTCTTCATGTCTGCTAATGATAGCTACTTCCTCTGGCATGGCCCTGACCTCAGCTTAGCTGGCGAGGAGTGAATAGGCTTATTCCCCATGGAGAAATAGCACTTATAGAAATCTGAGACTTATTACATCTTGTTTATCCCTTTCCCCAAGTCACAGTAGCGATAGCAATCGATTTTTTGCTTTTAGCACCTCTCTGGGATGGCTTTTGCTATTTGTACCTTTGCCAAAAAGCAGCAGCTGCTGTAGGTGCAGCAGGGATGTGGCTTTCTCCACAAAGTAACGAGGTTCAGGCTCCTGTTCGTGGTGACTGCTGTACCTTGTGCACTGTGTGCCTGTGGTTCTGCATAATTGTAACCTGCAAACTCCAAAGTCACTGCTGCCAACTACGTACTCTGTCTTTGCCAACCTAAGCAGCGATATTTTGCAGGGAATATGGGCCCATCCTTGAAAAGAGGGTCCAAATAATGCCTCCCACACACCTTTTCATCCGCTGTGTAACCTAACTATTTCAAAACGACACCGTGATAGAAACTTCATTGCAGAGACTTGGTAGTTTCCAGTGTCTGCTCCAACTGCCCTTGGCTGCTGTTCATGGAATGGGTGGGAAAAGACCTGGTGCTGTCCAGGTCAGATGTGGGTAAGAGATAAGGGCTCAGCACGTGTCTGTGTGCTAGATTCAACAACTGTGGGATTTGTTCTTGCAGTGGCTGCAGGTAATAACTCATCTTTGCTGACCTGCAGTGAGTTGTATTTTGACAGCAGTTAAGAAATATTGTATGGTTGAATGGTCTTTTATTATAGTACAATCTAGAGAAAAGAACACCCAGTGCCAGTGCAGAAGAAAATACTGTGTTGGATCAGAAAGCTTAACCATTCCATTAAATATCACAGAAACATTGACATTCCTTGCTCAAATAGGAAGAGCAGATCCTGCAGGTAGACAAACAATTCCTTGATTGGGATGGTGACATTCACCTCTAAACAAAGTCGCAGGAGCTGTAAAGGCAGAAAACAGACTAATAATGGAAGGTTTCAGCTGCTCCCATGAAGGCAGAATGGAGCACAGCGCTGGGAAACAGGTTTCAGATACCGGAGATGATGGCTTCTTTTAGCACTTTGCCTGATGCTTAATGAGAGACGAAAAAGCAAATCTTGCTACAGTGTAAGAGCAAGTTCAAGGGTAGTTCAAGGTATGACTGTCACAAAGATGCTCTGTTGTATTGGTTATAATATGTCAAATGCAATATTCTTGTAGACATGGAAGAACCAGGAGCCCACCACATTTTGTTTCAAAAGGAGAAGGAGATTAGAACAAGCCTGCTTTCTATAAAAGATGGGGGTAAATGCTTCAGTGGTATGCATACAACCAAATAAAATGAAAAGAAATTGCTCAACAACTATCTTCATTAAACAACTGGATGAAGAAAGCCTTCCATAAAAGTACATACTGTGTCCAAATGAAGAAAAAAACAGCATGATTGTGGAAAAGTTACTTCAGTTCCATCACCAGGCAGCCAAGTATTTTTGGGAGTCTGATGGCTGAGAGGATGGCAAGGGAGGGATGGATAAGATGACACATGCCAGCATTGCAGAAAATGTTCCATGGGGGATGCAGGAAGAGTGATCTTAGATGGAAGAAGGATGTGGAGGATATGTACAGTGTCTTGAGGAAGAATTGTCTAGTTTTTGCTGAGGAAAGCAATGTCTCCTTTAAAGAGTTAAGAAACCTGGGGATTGAAATAAATGAGCCACTGTGCTTTTTGGTTTCAAAGAACTTTGGTGAGGTGTCACAGGACAGAAGAGAAGGTACTCAGATAGTTCGGTAACTGTTTATAATAGGAAACAAAGGACAAGGCCAGTTTTCACAGTGGAAGGAAATGACTAGATCTGCTCAGCACATTTCCAGATCTCTCAGGAAAGGGAGGTGAATGCATGTGCAAAACCTACTGATGATACAAAAATTGGGGGTAATAACAATAAAGAAGGATCTTAAAGATTTGCAAAAAGATCTCAAAGCATTGAGCACTTTTTTAAAAGAGACCCATAAAAACCTTTACCGACACATGTAAATAATTAACACGTATGGAGGAAACCAGCCACCGGTCCCTATGCCTGCCACCACTTCTCAGAAGTGCTGCAGCCTCTGTGGATAGCTCAGGGCCAGCATCAGCTCTCCGAGGCAGAGGTTGAGCGCTGAAACAGAGCCTGACTGTGCCACTGAGCCTGTTGTGCCTCTGTATTTGACATGCTGCATGAAGATTGGGTCAACTGAGAGCTGGATAAGCCAAGCAGAAAGGTGACTGGTGGAACAGATGAGGACTCTTCAGTGTACGGCTGAGGGAAACAGAATTGAGGTTTGTAACATGAACAGAGGAGAGGTTTTCATTACATTTTTAAAGACACAAACCAGGAGAATCCAAGTGAAGTTACCAGGGACAGCAGTTAGGAGAAGTGGGTGGGTGTGCCTTTTCACACAGTGCATATTTCAACCATGGAACTCACTTTCACAAGATGCTTCAGATGTGAAAAATATTCGTGGCTTAACATGATTTCATGCTGGGTGTTAAAACATGATTTCTGTGTGTGAGTGGAAGAAGATCCATCAATGTCTAATGATCACAAAAGTAAAAGTAAATCCCCAACTTTTTTCTTGAAGCTCCCAAGACCACCGATAACCAGGACACGCTGTGCATGCTATGTGTGCCTTTTCTTATGTATTTTCCCTCAGCACCTGCTACTGGCTGTTGTTGGAGGCAGGGTAACAGATTGTGTGGCCCCTTTTGTTTGAACCAACATGAGTAATGTATCAAGCTTTATATTTGGGCCATAAGCAATGAGATGTCTCCAACCCTCAAGGGATTTCTTCTTTAACTTATTATTTTACAGCTATGCAGTAAATAATTTAAAAAAAATTAAAAATGGACTTGGATCAGAGATTCAGAAACATCTGTGGCCTTCTGAGAAATACTGTGAGCTTGAAGGAGCTCAGCATTCATGTGAGGTGGTACATGAATTAAAAATGTCCTTGTTTCCACCTTACTCCTGACAGGAGGCAGAAGCAAATTGGAAGCTGCTCAGCAGCTCTCATTAATGAAATATTAGATTCCCTTGTTATTCGTTTTCTGCTTAGAATTTTTTTCCTTTCCTGTACCTGTATTGTGTGAGATCAAGTTCTTTATGAGGAGATTTAGAATTGCAATACTTGAAAGAATTCAAGTTCTGAGGTATAAACTCTGGGAAGAGATTAAGTGGGTTTACAGCTTAGGAGGGAAGTAGGCATAAGTATGTAAGACTTTGAAAGTGAGGACTGGGTGGTTAACAACAAGAGGTCTGAGGGAAGATAAGGAAGGGATTATCCCACCAGCAATGTAGACAAACCATCTAAGAACAAGTAAGAAATGGTCAGTGCTGGGGAAGGATGCAAGCATGCCACTGCAAAGCTGCCACCAGAAGAAGGAAGTCAAAGGATGTGCTGAAGGCTGGCTTTGCCAAGACCAGATATTTTTTCCATCCTTAGGAAACTGCACAGGTTTTTCATTTACTTGGTGTGTGGATTTGATGAGTATTAACACAAATTAACTAACACAAATAGCCAGCTGGCCAACTCCTCATCACAAAAGCAAAAGAGGGCACAATAAAAGTGGAACAAAACTTTGCCTATTGTTTCATACAAGAGGAAAGGGCAGATGATTGTGACAGGCGTTAAAAATTAATGATTCTGCTTAATGAGACATTTATCTCTCTGGCTCTGCCCCATAATAGGAAACTGAATTGGCTGCTCAAAATTAATAACTGGCAAATATAAAGCAAATGAGCAGGTCTATTGCTTTGGAGAGCGTGTAAACTGCTGGCAGAGTGCCAACCTGCAAAGTGTTGGGTCCAACCCTGAGTGCAGACATTAAAAGCAGTGAACTGCTCTATCACTGAGAGGTAGGAGAGTCAGGAGAAGCTTCAGCTGATCCGATGCCCCTGGCTGCATCCCCACCTCTGTGGGTGAAGACATTATGTACCTCATTCTCCAGCTTCTAGGTGCTTCTGTCCGAGCAGCTCTGTGGCTACTGGTTGCAAGATACCTGATACCACTGATGAGCCAAATGGAGCTGATGTGGTGTGGCAAATCTTAAACTCCTTTTCTGCTGGTACAGGACATTTCTGTTCCTAATGGTTAATCCTTTAGGCTGGCTTCTTGAAGTAACATTTGTTAGGACAAGTGGGATTTAATGCTTTGATCTCTCTGGCTGTATCAGAGTACATAAAAATTGTTGTTTGGTGTTTGCAGTATTTGCATCACTATCTAATAAATGAGCTGGACACTCTGAATACATGAGGTTTGTTTTAAGGAGCATTGCAGTGGAGGATGGAAATTTCCCTTCACTTGCACCTCTTACAGTTTACATTAGAGCAGCAGAAGTGTTTTGGGGGAAGACGCTCTGAGACCAACATTAGCTCCTTTCCCTGTTTTCTGGGGCCCTTGAGAAGGAGGGAAGTGAGATGTATTTCACCTCTGATTTTCCCTAGCCATCCTTCCTCCCCAAATCCTCTCACCACTGTAAGCCTGCATTTTAACATAATTTCTTTATTTTTTTCCTTTCTATTTTCATCTTCATGAACTTGAAAAAAAAATAATTTCAGGTATGGCTTTTCCAGTTTGCAAGCTTTCCAATACGCTCTTAAACCTATTTTCAGTGATCTTCAATTACTGGCCATTTTCAGCTTGAAAGAATTGCAAGGAACAAGAGGAGTTTTCTTACAGACAGTGATTCCCATATGAAGGATTGCTGGGTGAAAGATTATAGATGTATAAGGATGTAGGAGGGGTAGAATTGTCTTAGTTAATGTGATTTGTAGCTCATCTTGTCCAATAAAGGTACTCAGCAGCAAATAGATTAGTAGGATGCATCTCAGCTTTACTGTAAGCAGGCATGAAATAGTCTGCACCTTTTTCCAAGTGCTCTAATAGAAGTTGATTTGAAATGATGTATGAGATGATGATTCTGTTTGCAACTGGATTTCACAGCCACTGTCTCTCTCTCTCCCATCCTTTGTTATTTAGACACTTACACTGTCCCATCAAGTCAGAGCAACTTGCAGAGCAAACAATAAAATAAATGAGAAAAAGAAAATTAAAATATGCTTTAAAGGAATAATGTGCTTATTATAATAAATCACATACTATCATAAAAAGAAAAAAAAATGCCACCTTTTAATTAAAACCTGAAATATGTATTCCTGCTTGTAGGTGTTTATTTGTTCAGAATATTGAATCCAGGATAATCCTCTGAGGCATTTGCAGAGGAATGATTGCAGCAGCTAGTTAGGCACGAATTAGTTTGGATTATCACATATGTCATTTCTAAAAAGTATGGAAAGGAGAAACTACCTGGCTGGGTCAGTAAATTAACCTGTTTTTCCAGTATCTCAGGACTAGTGTTGGTGCTTATGCTTATGGGGGTTTACAACAGAAAAGGGCTGTTGGGACGCAGCAATTTGGGGCAATTGAAGTCTTTCCACTTGCAAGATAGAGATTTATGCAATAATCTGTTTCTTTTTAAGCCCCTTGCTGGCCTCTGTTGCTCATGCTTTGCTTGTGTTGCTGCTAGAGGGAGGTAGCAAGGAATAAGGTGTGAGAGCACTGGGTCCACTCACCACGAGTGTCTTTTAGTTCTCCTTCATACTATTTTCTGACTTGGAGTTGATTTTCAAAGGCAACAGAAGCTGGTTGCCTTCCTGTGTCTACTTCCCTGGCCTTCATCCCAAACCTCAATATGACACAAACTCAGATGCCATGCAGTCTCCTGACCCCATGCACCGACTTAAAATCCTCTCTGCATTTTCGCTGCCTGTCTGCACCTTCCTCAGCAGAGCCAGTTATGTGATCGCACACTTTTACCTTACTGGCACAATTATTATACCTTATTATAACTGTTTTATTGATGATCTTCACAACTAAAATAAAATACTGACTTTGGACTTGAAGTCCTATGGACAGTTCAAGATTTCACACGAAGTTGACCCAGGATCAGATTCCCCGCGCAAAATTCCTCTCAGTTCTGTACTCCCTCTTGTACAAGATGGTATGCTAGACTCACTTGACAGTACACCACTTTAGAGAAGATAATGTTCCTGTAGAACAAAAAGGGATTGTTAGTTCCCATCACTAGCTATAATAGCAGCAATATGTGTTCTCTAGATTGCTTTGTGATGTGAGTCTGGAGGAAAAATGCTTCATTTTTGCCAGCAACGACAAACTCACGTGAATCAAACTTTAAAACTCTGCCTAATTTTAAGAACAGGAGTCATTCCTCTTAAGCAGTGCTTTTGTGTCAGTAGGTTTACTAACATATTAGTAGACATATATTTATATAATCCACAGCACCAGGATCAGAACATTGACTCAAAACACTGTTTAAGTGGAGCATAGGATGCCAAAACACAGATAGTCCCCTACCTTTCCTAGGTATTTCTAGGCTGGTCGAATTTTGTGCTCAGTGACAGCAGCTTGAACCACCCTTGCTGCAGAGACACGGGGATATTGGCTGAGGCACAGTGTGGTCTCTCCTTTTCACAGTACCAAAGGCTGGCTTTCAGAAGGCAAAGTCCTTGGCTTGAAGATCTGCCAAGATCTTTCCTTATTCATATGCTTGAAAGTTTGAATAGGAGCACTCATTATTGAAAGTGACAACCCACATTTCAGTTGTGCACCTCAGTATATAATTTAAATTCAATCTTAAGGTGGAACAAGGCTACTCTGAGTCCTAAAATAATGGAGAAACTTCCACTGTCATTGCTATGTCTCATTACAAGAGCATTTTTCCCCTTATTGTTACCTTTTTCACACTAAAAAAGCCTTCCAAACTTGTAGATTCTATCAAGTTAGATAAGATTAACTGATGTGGCTGGTATTCCAGAGAGCATCTCCTGCAATTCAAAATCCTGTAACTCGGCATTCAGCTATCCAAATATATCTTAAATCAGCTTGCACTTTGTTACTACTGATCATCCTGTGAAAAGGCAAAGTGATTCCTGGGTTACCTGATGTGTTAAAAGGGGCTTCAGATAAACCTTGCCTGGGGGGAGGCAATAGGAGGAATGTACAGTTTGCAATCCATGGGGTTTTTTTAGGGTTTTCTTTTAGCATGCCCTGCCATTCTACCGCAGCTTCATAGTACAGACACAGCATGAAATAAAAGGCCCCATGAGGCATTATTTGAATAGCATGGGAATAATAAGCTAGATAAATACTAGGAGTGTCATATTCAAAGCACATGGATGCACGTATTAAAAGATGATTCAGTGCAATTATAAGCATTAGGAATCTTGTCACAAAATAAAGAATCCAAGTGAATTTTTTAATTAACTAAAATAGGACTTTCTGTACTGATCCTCAGTAAAACATGCACACTTCCAAGGTTTATTATTCTGGTTCATATCCAACAAAGCATTTAAGCACTTGCTTGGTTTTGACATTATTTAATCCCCACCAGTATCTCCTTTTCCAGAGTAAACCACAAAACAACGTAAAACTGATGCTGTTCATTTCTGTGACATATAAGGCCAGGCCACAGCCACACTGCAAAATGTAGAAGCTAAAAGATAAATGTAGAAGATAAAACATTGCAAACCAATATCATACAAAGTAATGCTGAGCATGAATGCCTGTTAACGTCAAATGTATGTACGCTATAAATTAATACAATAGCCACATGTTTTGTAAAAGCTTGAAATACAGCTCCAATGTCAAAGATACAGATGTGAATTCTAGATGGCCCTATCTTTTTACCAGTATTTTCCAAACTAGTGCAAGGCCATACAGCTTGAAGTATTTCAAACACAGGAACAACTAGCTAAATCCACAGAGGTTCAGAATTACCACACTGACAGCTATCTCCCACAAGATTTTCAAGTTTCTGTTGGACATTTGGAGGCCAAAAGCAGGTCCAAGAGCATTTTGTGGCAGAGAAAACCAGTCCTGGGCAATATGGATCGTAAAGGTGGCAAGAGGTAGGACCTCTGTGATCCCTGGGCTGTTCAGTGCCATACATGAAACAAGCCGTTCTGGGTTTTGTTTACATAAGCATTTAGTGACTTATGTGAAAGACACAAAAAAGGTTCTGCATTTAGCTATGCTAATGGCTCATGCTTTAGCTCAGGTAGCTAGACATTCTAAGAATCACAGGAGCAAAGTCAAGGGGACTAAATTTGTCTCAGATGTAATTCTCTGGGGTTTAAAGGAATGCTCTAGGTCTGGGATTTGTCTTGCTTAATCTAAAAAATGCATAAAGATTGCCGCAGGCCACATAATATTCCATAAGGAGGACAGAAATTGATTGAAAGGAGGACTTATTTCCTTCCATGCCTCCATGAAGTTTTGCTTTTCTTTGGGACCCTTGAGCTGTCTTCCATCCTCCTTGATCTGTCTTGCCTGATCCTTCTTCCATTTTCCCCATGGGTTTAAAACAGCACTTAAATTACTTCAAGAATTCAAAACAAGTGTTTTTTTACATGGGAGTAGAACACAACAGTACATGGTCCTCAAATAGGCTTCACATTCACTACAGGTTTGTACTTCACAGCCCTGGGCAATACTGAGGTGCTCCCACAGCCAGACAATCCCCTGGTTTGTGGGTAATGAGCTCACTTCAGAAATTTAAAGGAAACACAGCTGCTGAGATGAGTATGCTTTCTTTTTTCTTCCAGTTTTCCAATCAGAAATACTGACCTGATAGCTGAGGTAAGAGAAGGCGTATTATTGCAGTTGGAGAAAGCTTCCCATGGGTATTTAATTCCACTATTGAACAGGTTTTAATCAGTACCAAAGTACTGCCAGTCCTACAAGCACCCACTCAAGGGAGCTGTGCTTTGATGGCACTGTAACAGCTATGTGGAAAAGCAGGGTTTGCAGTAAGTTCTAAATCTGTCCTCCAAGAGTCTGTTATGTACTTGTTTGTCAACCACAAATATGTAAAAAAAAACTCCAACCAAACCTTTTTAGATTTTCTATCTAAATGGATGGGCATATGTGTTTTGTTTTTTTTTTTTTTTTTGTGCTAAGCCCTGGAACCCAGAAGACATTTCTCCTGCTGTAGCCGCTGATCTGCCTGGGGTATATTGTGGCCACAGCTGTGTGTGTGTCAAGTGGGCTCTGTGCGCTTGGGGTCAGGGCACTCCTGCAGCTCCAAGAATTTCCCTGCAAGAAGAGCCTGTGATGGTTTCAGAGAACAACTGTGAAACTTTGTCTCTTGGCTTTGGAGAAGGACACAAAGCTGACAGCTTCTCTGGGACATGCAGTAACAGCAAAACTTCATTCCCAGCAGGAAGAGACATAAATACCTTCTGACTTTATGCGTTCAAGAGGTTTAGAGGTTGATACATCTCATGAAACTGCCCCTCAGTCCCACCTGTAGGTGCTTTAGTTGCTTTGCATCCACATCATCAGCATGAACTGCCATGATGTCAGCAGAATTGGTGTTAGATTACCCCAAAAGTTCATTGTCCAACAGCCTAAACACCTTCACAGTTATACAGAAACCTGTTTTAAGGACTGAACAGAGGGGGAAGAGCTCTTCTGCGCAATGCACCAACACCATACACACATCCAAATGCATGCATTTGACACTCTCCCTCAATAAAGTGTTCCCCATTTCACAGAAAATAAACCAACCCTGTCATGTGCATGGATCCCCTTGAAGCGCATTCCCACAGTACGTGTAAAGAGGCACTGCCCAAGTCCTGCTTGCTCACTTGCTTTTATTTTGCTAGAACAAATTCAGACTAGGAAAACTTAGGCCCTCTTGGATACAGACTGAGTTTGCATTACTTGCTTCACAGCTTAGGACTTGTTGGAGGTCCTCTCGTTTTTGTGCAGCAGAGAGGCTTGCCTCCAGACCACACAGAGTCCCTGTATATGGTGCTACTGCATCTCTTTCATCTCCTTGATGGGGAGATCACTCAGTAAGACCTCCTCACTCATGGGATATATAGGGAACTATGGAGGGAAGTTGCCCCTACTCAATCTTTGATCTTAAAGGTGCAAAAAGAGATGATCAGAGTAGAGAAGCTGGCCTTTGGTAACGGGTGCTGACACCTGAATGTGAATTTTGTTTGTCAGGTCTGTGAGGAAAGCAGCAGGACTGGGTGCCCAGTCTTTCACAAACGCTAACCAAAGAACTCTTTTGCATGTGCTGCATCCCAATCCAAGTCCCACATTTACAGCTTTACTTTGGTAAATAAACCTGATATTCCAGGAGTTTGGTTTTCCAGGTTTCCCTGCCTCAACACCTTGAACCACACAACAGTGATGAGTGAATGAGGTGATACCTCTTTAGGAGAAATTAGCACTATTTTTTATGCCTCAAGTAGTCTGAACAGGTGCTCTGCAACTATTTCAGTTAATCCCATGTCATTTAGTAAGTGACCACACATGGCCGTGACCCTGACTAGAATTCCTCTATGTGTCATCTGTGTTCAGTTGAGTTCCAGGGTCACATTGACCTTTTGGATTTGGTGACAAACTGGAGATCAATCTCCACACTGCAGGCATCTCATCCATAGCCTGCACTCACTGCTCCCTGCACAAGGCACAGAAGCATTTCCGTGAGGCTCAGGTTTCTCACGTCCACAGGTGCCAAAGCCTCTCCTTGCAAACATGTGCTGAAAACAATGAAGAGTCCCTCTTGAACTCCTCACCCTTCATATGGCAGCCAGAGAGGTTTCTCAGGGACTCTGCAGGTATCTTTCACTAATGAGAACAGTTCATACTCATTTGACCTTTCTGATACACAAACAAAGGTAACTCAAGACAAAGATGGGTGTCACAAGTAACACCCCTTACGTAATAACTGCCTTAAAATGCCTCTGCAAACACCCTGGAGAGGCAGCATGTACAGTTCTGTGATCTGAAGCAACACTGATTTGTTGCACCTACAAAACCTCATAATTGTGTGAAATTGAGTGTGAACAAGCAGCTGAATCGCAGTTCATCAAACATAATTAATCCAAAACAGAACAGCAGAAATACTCCTTTTATCTTGCCTAAGGGTTGGTGATATAAATACAGAGCCCCCCAGAATCAAAAAAGTGACTAAGCAGATGCTTTCTAATCTGTGGATTCTTTTATAATGCAAAAATGGCTTTTATCTCTCACTGTCTATTTTTGAGTGCTCAACACTGTGCTGCCTGGGTGCTTTGATAAATGACAATAAATATTTTTAGCATGTTTAGTTGATTACAAAATCCATCTACTTCATGTAATTTGGAGACAGAAGAGAAATCATGGAGAGATAGAACATTTATAAATGCCTGCTGTGCAAATTTGGACTGTAACTAGCTCTTTGACCAGAATCCCCAAAAAAAGGAAGGAATACATCCCCCCCCCACCCTCGTCCCCCTCCCGACAAAGTAATTAAAAGAGATCATAGAGCTTGGCCTCTGTGATCTGCCCTACTAAGAGTGTGCCATTTTCCTAACGGTGCTACACAGACTGTTCAGCAGCCCAGAGTGCAGCCTCAGTGCCTCCCTCCCATTGTGGAGTAGACAATGGCTAAAGGTCTGGCTCAGGCCAAAGACCAGATTTAGAGATAAATGGCATAAACATGTTAAAACTGTTTATATAAGCAAAGGGGCTTTTTTCACATTTTTTCCCTCCCTCTCTTTCTCTTTACACTAAGAGAGACATACTAAGGATAAGGAAGCTAGGCTTTTAAAATACATTCAAAGATTTGGATTCCAAACAGCAGATGTTGAAGGTTGTGCCCGAGACAAAATCATAGCCTCGTGTCCCAAGCCAAACTAACCACAATACATCCTTGGCAGATTTCAACAACATCTTGGTTCTCACACTGATCCTTGCATTTTCTATATATTGTCAGTTTTAACCAAAGACTGCATTTCTAAAGCTATGAAAGTGTTTTGAAAGTACTTTTCTGCATTTTTAAATACCTGTAGCTCTCCTGCTCCTCCTTCCCTTGCTACACAATCACATCTGCCAGTTGCTTTATTGTGCATGACTTCAACATGCTGGAGAGGAGATGGTTCCTGTTTTTTCACAGTTGCTGTTTGAGAACATTTGTGCTTTTAGTCAAGAAAGGGGTCAGAAAACAAGCATGAGTCTCAAAGACTTCTCAGATTAGCCTAGCAAACACACCTCAGTTTCTGTACCCCTCAATAAAGTAGAGGTCCTTATCATTAACGTCACATCAGGCCAACTCAAGTGACCAGGCACCCACCTGGAGCCAGGTCAAGAGGAAAGCGGCTTGACAGGAAGCCAAGCCTGAATGTGTGCCCCTGATTCGAGGGTCATTAAATGTGTGTTTGAAAGATCCAAATAAGAGCTCAAGTAACATTTTGCTTTCAGGTCTGCACCCCTGGTTATGAACCTATGTCACAGAAAGCAGATTCCAGCCCAAAGATGGAAGGGCTGCAAGGGAGGGACTAATGCTACAATAACACATTCAAGCTCACTGCCCTGGCAGTGAATGCTTATCTCATGCTGGTCTCCCAGTGAGTAATGTTTAAAATAAATAAGTACTGCAGGGGTGTTGCTGTTAGTGCAATTGTTGGGTTGTATTCTTGTAGCAAACTTTTTATCATAACAGTTCTGCAGGAGTACAGCTTGTGCGCAAGGCAAGTTTCAGCCACAAAAGTCTGTTAATGAAAGCACACAAACTTTTGTATGGCTTAGTAAAATAACACCTTCAAAGAACAATAACATGCAAGTGCTATTGAAAGAAAACACAAAAAACCTAAATGAAGAGGTTTAATTGCCAGTGCCTGAGACATGTTCTTCTCGAGATGGAGTGGGAACCCTGGAAGTGTGATGGTAGCTGCAGCACTACCTCAAGCTGTACAGCCATGCTCCTTTTTGTTCTTCCACTTGTGCTTTCCAGCACAGGCAGTGAAGGTGATACTACAGTTTGCTAATGAACTATGATTTATTTCCTATATTTGAGGATTGTTATATACTCGAGAAGCCAGATCCAACATGAAATGCATGTTGTCATTTCATGGATTTGATGGAGCCATACATCATTATCATGTGTTTATGCATTAGCAGAAGCAAATGCCTCATCTTAAGATTCCCAATACAAGAACACAATAGTCTCAGGAGGGGAAAGGTTGCCAGGGGCCCCATAATTTTGCTGCTCAAAGCTCATACCAGTTCTTACCTTCACTAGAGTGGAACAGTTAATTTCACTGAATTGAAGGGAGATTAGGCCATTGACATCAATGGGAAGGACCTATTCCTAAAAGTACACCCCAGACCCAGGTTGTGACAATACCAGCACAAAGCACTGCTTTGCCCAGCTTGGGAGCTGCCTGATGCCAAGCCGAGGATGCCATCCCATCACTTCATCCACTTGTAAGTCATTAAAGAGAGTTAGAAAAATTAAATACTTACTTGGCCCAAGACCTATAGAAAATGCAGCAACATAAACAAGCAGGCTGGCCAGTGAGAGCCATTTGAGGACCACAGGAATCTCTCCATTTTCCACGTGAGACCCTGTTGTACTTTTTCTGGCTGCCAGGCCAGTCCTGTTCAGTTCTCCAGTCCTGGCAATGTCTAGGCTTCTCTGTGTGCCAAATGACAGCCTTTCTGGTAAAGCCATGCTGGCAAAGAGACTTCCATTGGTGACACCAGTAAGGTTTCCTGGTCTCTGGACAAAGAAATCCTCTGGAGATTGGCTTCTACAGATGCTGGTGAAATTCACGTGTATATTATGGTTCACTAAGCCCATAGTGACCAATGATACTGCCATAACAGAAGACCCTATACACAGAAACGTTTTACTTCCAACTTGATCCACAAAAACCATGGCTGGGACTGTGCCAACTACTTTAACCACTCCAACTCCAGTAGAAGCCAAGCTGGCGGCTTCATTGCTCTGGAACCCAACTGACTTCAAAACAGTTGATGCGTAAAATAAAATGTTGGGTTGCCCAGTTGTTTGCACAAAAAAGACTAGAGTGAGGCCTACCAACATTCGGGCCCTCATGTTGTTTTTTGAACGAAAAAGGTCCAAGAAGCTATACTGATGTTCATCTTTCAGGGAAGACTTGATCATAGTAAGTTCTTTAGTAGCATCTGATGTTTCCCGCAGCCTCTCCAGTACTTTTCTTGCAGCTTCATCATTATTTTTCATGACAAGAAACCGAGGACTTGGTGGAAGGAAATACATGGCAGTGGCCTGCAAGGCACCTAATGGAACCACAAGGCCAAACATGTACTTCCAGCCATGTGATACACTGGCAAACATGTAATTTGAAATATAGGCAAAGAGAATGCCTATCACAATCATGAGCTCATTTAATGACACAAGGAGGCCTCTTCTGTGCTGTGGGGCAATCTCAGCGATATACACACATGTTGCAATTGATGATAACGATATGGAAATACCTATGGCAATCCGTCCCACAATAAGTATCCCATATGATTCATAGGGCAGTAAAAGCAGACTGCCCAAAACAAGTAAAGAAGATGCAATAATAATAGCAAGTCTTCTTCCAAATCGGTCTATCAGGAATCCACCAGTAAGGGATGCAAATAAGGCCCCAAAAAGCAGGGAACTTACAATGATTTCCTGCTCTTTGCAAGAAAGTGTTAATATGCTTCTCATCTGAAGAAGAGCTCCAGAGATAAGGCCCAACTCATAGCCCATCAGAAGTCCACTTACGGCAGCAACAGCAGAAGACAAAAAAGTAAATGTTCCACAGCCTGAAATAAGAAAAAAAAAACAAGAAAACTTGAAAGTGTGCTTTCTGCAACAGTCTGACAACAATAATAACTTTATTTAATATACGAGTCCATAAAATATCTTTCTAACTTTTAGGGAAAGTACTTAGGTGCATGCAAACCCTGGAAGAGTGTTGACATAAAAAGCTATTAAAAATATTCATTTGATAAAAAGAATTTTAATGCTTTTAGGTTCTTATCTTCCTGATCAGAATTCAATATGGTTTTGATCAGGCTCTAAAGAATTAATCCTTCTCCCCCAGAATATCATTGCAAAAGGTAACACTGACAATACAACCTTTTTGTAAGAAAGACATACTTGCCTTGAGATATTCTGTGCTTTTCTGATACTGAATTGAGGAAGTCTTGTCCACCCAACAAGTGTACCATGGGCAAGGAGAGCAGTAATTCCCCAGCCACATTGCTTCCAACCATGACTTAAATAAGTTACATTTTCCCTCACCACTTTGCTTCACCTGAGAGTGCCCTGAAGGACGTTGGCACCAGTGGTTTTGTTCTGTGCCAATGGAAACATATCCTGTGAGTACCAGGCTGATCAAGATAGCTGCGATATTCTAGGGAAACCAATTAATGAACTTTCTGGGCTTTGCTCATCACTAACCTCAGATTCTTTGGAATATCAAGAGCAAATATTTCACATAATTTATGACAGCCACAATGTCAGGAATAAAAAACAGATGGTGAAAACATAAACCAAATGAGATTATATGCCTTTGAACATCCACTTTAAAACAAACTCTTTTTATACAACTGCAACTCATTGTTTATTGTTACAACATGTATTTAACTGATGGTATTCTACTAACTGTGAAGCCTTTTGCACCCTAAACTTTGAGGAATATATCGGTTTGTTATTGTTGGTCTTGTTCTTTCTCCCAGCATGACTTTCCTCTCATCATGATTTTGGCTGCAACACAACAAGGAAAAGAGTAAATTGACTTCTGATTTTCCAGTTAGTTGGAGGATGTGTGAGGAGTAGTTTTTGCATCATAACTGAGTCTGTATTTCAGTTTATTCTCCTGGAATAAGTACTGTCCAGCTTGGCTGGAAAGTAGTATATGGCCTAATAGAAAATGATACATAGACTTTGTTTATTTTTAGCTTATTTTTCTAAGGCATTAAGGCTCTTTGATCATGCTGACTGCCTGAAGTTCCTTGCCAATAGATTTTGAGCACGTTGGCGAGGATCAGTCCCTTTTGACAGAGGATATTGCATTTCTAAAGCAAATCGTGAAAACAGAGGAGCATAGCTCTACCTACTCTGCACTACTAAAATAAACAGTGCCAGAGCCCAGGCCCAGACCCTGGCACACAGCCATGTATTTTACTAAATTACTGGCATGGCCCCTGGCATGGTTGTGCCCCAGGACATCTTGAACTCTTCTAACAATTCCCAGACATGGGAAGTGGCTTGGCTAACAGGAAGAGCCCACCATTGCACCCTGCAGCCACACCACAGAAAGCTAGGTTATGTTGGAAGGAAAGCAGAGATTAGCTGCATCAATATAAACCATGCCTTCAGGGTCAGGGGAGATGTGTAAATCCATTAATTCTATTAAGATAACTATCAACTCTCCTCCCTGGCTCTGGGTTGGCTCCCTTTGAGCCAAGCAGAAGCCAAGCAGCAGCAGCCCTGAGCAATGGAGTACACCCAGCACTCCTCAGTCCAATCTGCCTCTGGGCCCCCAGGGCTGGCAAACCAGAGGTAGACAAGGGAAAGGTGAAATACACATGGTTTTGTCATGACAGACCATATGGCATGGGGCAAATGGGTGTATTGTGAGAGGTCTTTCAAAAAGTAGGGGTGGATCATAGATTTCTAGTGATGGAGGTGGGAAAGCTTGAAGAAAATGTCAGAAACAAATTCACAAAATGCCTCAGTTATGCAACAATCTTTTTTTTTTTTTTTAGTATTCTTGTCTACGTCTGTATTATGTTTAAATCTGACTCCAGTTAAGTTTCTCTCTGCTGCAGGTGCTCCATCCTCCAATGTATGCATGCAATATATGTTTTATCATTTGAAAACCTAGTTTCTCCTTCACCTTTATATTTTTAATTTGTATATTACTAGATCTGGAAAATATATTCTTCCAATTAATCCTGTCTGGAAATCGGGGATGACAACAACACAGTGTTGTCCTGAATGAATGAGTTTGGGTATCAGAAGCTTCACTGCCAATTTGATCACAGTGCTCTTCCCAAAGTACTTTTCACTGCTGACATTTATGCATTCTTGGCTATATCTGTACTTTTATATTACTGGACTATGTAGATTTAACTTAACATTTTTCTTTATATATTATGCAACCAAAAGATCCCATTTTGGTCATCCAGTCCGACTCTCATGGGCAGCACAACATAACCCTTCAGGCGTGTTTAAATGACATTTTATTTGAATTAGGCAATTTAAAATATTCAGCTTTGATTTTAAAATTGCTAGTGGTTGAAAGCCAAAGACTTTAATCATAAGTTGTCCCAATGGCTAATTGCTTTCACAGTAAATTATTTGTAATTTATTTCTAGACTTAATTTCTGTAACTTTGGCTTCCAGCCATCAGATCCCATTCTCCATTTGCCTGCACTTAGCCGTGTTCACTAAGTACAAAATTATAGCCTGTCATCAAGTCATCCCACAGACCTCTCCTTGATAACCTACTCAGCCTGTGAGGCTTTACAAGTTTACCAGTCCCTGAAGTATTCAGAACCCTGTTCTCTCAACTCTCTCCAGATAATCAATTTCTTCAATAAATTGTGAGCTGGTCCCAGCACTCCTGCAGTGGTTCCATGGTGCCAGGTTGACTTGACATTGTTGTCTTACTCCTGGTAGACATTTACCTCTCTACTTGTCCAAGGATTGTCATGGCAGTGTGCAGAAGCTCAAAATTTGACCTTTTTTTTTTTTTGTTATTCTCCAGGACTTTTCCAGTTAGGAAAGAAGTTGGTTGAAGTTACCTTTCCTTTAAATATGGCCTGCCTTCTTGCATCCTAGCTAGGAATGCAAATCAGTTTGCATTGGCCTGTATTAAAGCACATAGAACTGGTTTGGCTATCTGTTCGACTCTGAGAGATCTAAAACATCTCTAGATTTCTTCTATAACCACTTGCAAAAAATAGGCACTTCTAGATGTCTGCAGGAGGTCTGATGCTTATTTCTCTCCATTGCCTATAAAAGGAATCTGTGTAGCTTGCTCAGATACAGATGTCTAAAGTTAGCCAAGCTGAACCCCAGACAGAACATTCACTTGCAGTCAGAAGGCCAAGCTATCCAAATTGCATGCAGCCAGGGACATATCCCATTTATCAAAAACCCATCATCTTCATCACCCACAAATGATCCATGATTATCTTCTTCCAGGCAATTGAGAAAAAATGTTAAGTAACAGAGAGGCAGAAACTGAGTTTAAAGCTCTCCATCAGAAACACAGCAGTGCAGGCAGTGTCTCCCAATGATACTGTGCCCTGTATGGCTTTTAATAATCCTTTAAATGTGCAAATGTCAGTTTTGTTCCAATATCTGAATTTAAATTGACATTGCCAAGTCAGATACCTTGAGGAAGTCTGTCATCAGCACTGTTCCTCTCTCAGCCGGTGGTCTTCAGATCAGAGCAATGGAGGTGAATATTTATTTTTAATCCAAGAGGCTGTGCAAGCTGGGTGTGGAGTTTGGACACCTGGGAAGTTCCTAGAGAAGCACTTAAAACCATAAATTTCTACATCTCTGAGAATAGCAACTTGACCAATTTCTCAGTATTTCTTTGGCCTCCTTTTACTGAGTCCTTGTTCATGGATACATGAACATACGTGATACATGCTCATGGTTGCACAGAAGTAGTGGTGGGCTGTGACTAAAGCCACCTGAATGAAAATCATATTCTGATGGAATGCAGAGGAAGACCCTATCTTTCTGCATTAGCAGCAGCAAACTCAGGAGTTAACTCACTGTCTTTTGTCCCTCAGAGGCACTATTCTGCTCACACATCCTTGCATCACTATGATGTATTGTTGTAACCAGTGTACCTAAGACTTGCCTGCTCAGAACTGCCTGCTGGGCTAAACCCTGAAATCTCCGCTCAGTTTTCCTTCATGGTCATCCTCCAGACAAAATTCCTTCTGACTTCAGCATCTGTTTTGCTTTAACATTTCCAGATAAAGCATGTTGCAGTAGTTATGCTCACTGTCCTTTCAAGTGTCACTTTTAATGATGCTGCTGGTAGTTCTTAGACGTTCCCCCTTATCACTTTTTCTTTTTAAAAAAAGCTTCTTAAAATATACTTTTTATGAGATGCCTGCAAAATACATGGCAGTGTGCAGCCCAGGGGAATAAAATATTTCAGTGATGACTTCCAGAGAAATTTCTCCTGCCTGCAACAAACACCGAGGCTAAGGAGTGTGTGGCTGGTATGTGACAAGTGATTGGAAAGTCTATTCTCTGTTTTCCCCATGTAAACAAAATGGTTCTCACAATTGTTACTCAGGTCAAAAGCAGCACTACTTGGCAAATCAACTTATCTTTAAGAACATTTGCGGGAAATGTTTGTGCTTGGTTCCTGAAAAGGAGACCAAGCGCATTTGCGGTATAGCACAGTGAGATGGATGAGACTGGATGGGGCCTAGTAAGGGTGCGCCCCTTCACTTATTTTCAAGCACATATTTGGGAATATACAGCCCTTCCAAAGGCAAAATGTTTGGTTTGTGTGTGTATTTTGTTACAGATAAATGTTCCGTGCCAGGGAAGATCCGCGAGCAATCTGAGCTGGGCAACACAAATCTTCCCCCGCTTCCTTCCAGCAGGAATGCTGTAGGAGGGGTTCCCAGAGCCCTTTCCAACTCACCCTGGCAGTACCACTTGCCACATTAGTTCAGAAACTGGGGTTTCTGTGATGTAGTTTTTCTTTCCTTTCTCCCAAAAGAACATGCAGTGCGCGTACAGAGAGCCAGTGGGATGGAGCGGGTGGAGATTACTTCTTTACATGACCTGTGCAAATATGTCTGTTTTGATAGGAGCGTCTCAACGTGTTGCCTCTCCTAACACAGTGCTTTGCTGAGGTGGGAAATGTCTCAATTTGGGAGCAAAGGGAAATATTATCCTGGAAGGTAAATTATATGTTCCTTAAATCCTTGGGAATTCTTTGATCTATTTAGATATTTGGCAGGTGTAATCAAGCCCTGTCAACCCTTGGTTAATAAGCAAATTAATTAGAAAATAATGACAAGTTGAGTGCATTGTATAGATCTGAATCCATAGCAAGGAATCTCCCTTTTTTCAACAACACAAAATAATAATAATAATAATAATAATAATAATAATAATAATAATAATAATAATGTTTGCCTTTACAGGGAAATAGTGTATAAGAGTCCCCAAATTTTATTCAGAGGAACATGTTGCTAAAGTGTATAGTGTGTGGATTACATGGTTTTTCAGGTTAAATATGTAAAATCATGTGTTGGGTATTGCTGCATAATTAAATCATGCTTATCCCATGATTATCCCATTTTCATGACAGCATGATCTTTGCTGTGCTGTCACAGCCATCTTCTCTGTCTCATCTCATTGCCTGGTGTAAAGACATATATGTTACCCTGTTGACCTATCCTAATGCCTGAAGTTTCTTTAGGTCTGATAGCTGCCCAATAGTTGCATTTCTCCTGTTAGCTGGGATAGACCTCATCTAACTGTCCATCTGGAAGTCTGGTACAGGATCTGAACCAGTTACCCCACAAGACCTGTGGGATGAAACAAAAGGTGGCGTTGGGACAAAGTTATTCTGTAAGCAGCGATGGAAAATCTGAAAAAATATTAGATTTATCCAAAAATAGCATCAGAGCCATTTGGGATCATGATCATTTCACAAATGTGACTCCTCCCAGCCAAGTGTGAAAGGCAGAACCAAAACAAATATTTTGTAAATTGAAGAAGGCAGAGGAAGCTAATATGTCACACATTTTCACACACATAAATTCCTGGAATCGTGGGAAGTATTGTTGATTTCTTACAGAGTTAGCCCAGTCAATGTATTGTGTGAGTAATACTCAGATTTCATGAACAAATGCCTCCCTCCACCCCCCTGTTCCCTCTCCCCAGCACTGATGGAGAGACAGGGAATGCAGATCCTAGACAGACTCACCCTGGACATCTCTTCATCACTTTTAGTGCTCTGCTATGTATTTTCATTATGTCAACAGGCAGCCTGGCCATTCATTACATTAAATGGTATATGGGGGTTCCTTGCTTTTTTTTTTTTATTTCCTAGAAAGAATCAACAAGTTCTTTTAATTTCTAGATAGAAATAATATAACATTATGCATTTATAATAATTTTATTACAGTACATGGTTACATAATTGTATAATTGTATTAATGTATTAATGTTAATATTTATTAATGATGGTATTATAAATTCCTCTGGTTACTGCTTTAATTTCTGAAGGCAAAGCCAAATGTGTAATTTGCAAGTCCTCTTCTAATTGTAGCCCTTTTGCTGCAGTAACTTTGCTGTTTATTTACTGTAACTGCTGCGCTTCCCTTTGATGATGCTGTCCTATAACCACCTGCATTGCTCCCCCAGACCCCAAGGTAACGTTAAATATGTCTGCCCACCGACTGGCTTTTTGTTCCTGGTTAACCTCTGCTTCCCAGATATCAGTAGATGTAACTGGACTGATCACTGTTACACTCCAACAAAGCATTTGTGCCTGTGGTATCTGAACTTCACTGGTTTAGTCATTTCATTCATTTTTAAGTGAATAAAACCTGCTTGGGACACATTAATTTCTGGTTTACAACTGCACTTTCCTGTTTGGGAACAGCAGTTTTGTGGGTGAGAAATGTCTTTCTAGTGGGTCATGTTCCCTTTGATCTTATCATCAGTGAAAGAGACTCAAGATGCTGCAACTTAGGAAAAACTGGCTGGGTAGGACAGCAAAGGTGGAAAGCTACAAAATTCAGCTTCAGCATGCAAAAAATCTTTTGCAGAAGAAATTCTACTGTTGAATTTTCAGGGAGTCAGCACTGAGACCCTGTTTCTTCCTGAAATGCTAGGGAAGAAGAGACAGGAGGGAGTCCCCGTCCCCCCAGCCTGTCCTTCCCCCTGCACTAGCAGGTGCAGTGCCCGCCCGGCCTCCCCCCGCCCCAGCGAAGGAGGCTGTGTTGGTCCCGAGCATGCAGGGACCAGAGCACCGCTGCTATCTTAGGCGTCAGCAGGTTCTCTGGTTTTTCAGGTGACTGACCTCCAAAAAGGAAAGGGGTTTTCACAGCAGACAACACATGCACAAGCAGTGGGACTGAGGTCTTTTGGGAAAAGCATCGCATAAAACTTCATTCAAAACTCAAGCCGGTATTCCCCTCCCTTAACTCGCACTCTACTTGTGGAGGTTGAAAGCACGTGCCCAGATCGTGCCTTTGGCTTTGCCTTTGCGGGGCTGTTTCCCCTCAGCCCCGAGCATCATCTAGGCAGGCACGGTGCTGCTGGCTCGCAGCTGGCACCCAGACCCGGCCACTGTACCTGGTGCGGCCGGGAACTTGCGGAGATGGCGGTGTCTGCTGCGGCGGCTGTCCCAGCGGCTCTCCTCATCCTCCCCTGCCCTCATCGTCTGGCTCTGGCGGCCGAGGTCCTCCATGCTCTGCCCAGGTACCATCAACACCCCCTTCGCACCTTGTAGCAGAAGCACTTCAGAGGGCAGAGGTCTTTCCCCTGCGCCCGAGGAAAGCGCAGGTTATTTTTCTCATGGCAACAAGTTGCTGAAGCTGGCTGAAACCAAAGGCAAACCACAAAGTGGTTTGTGAACAACTTTGTTGCTATTTCAGAAGGCTTTGCCCTTTGCAGTGACACAGGCTGTTGCTATTCTTGGGAGCCTATTGCAGGCAAGGGGAGGGCCGACTGTCGGAAGTATTGCTTTTGCCTTTTAACAAATAGTTGGAGACATCAGGCGTCCACGCACAGCCCCATGCACATTCCTTACCCATTAGCTTAAAGGGTCTCTCTCTCTCCACCCTCCCCCCACCCCCCCTTTTCTTCCACTCGCGGTGTTCATATGCACGAGTTTGTAATGGAGAAGGCACGCCGAAGGGGAGGATTTGAAGTGTTTGCTGTGTCAGCTAAAGTTAGGGCACTGAGCGCACACATGTGGCATCGCTTCAGTCTTGTAAATTGTGAGCAAATAGCAGATAGGAGAAAAAGTCGTGGCAGCCCTTTGGAGGCTGCAGCAGGAGTCAAGATTTTTCACGGCATGGATGCACATGCTATTTTTCAAGGAAGTGAAAGGCAAGTTACCTTCTCTCCCATTACAAATATCTGTGGGAAAATGGAGACTCTCAGTTATATTGAGTCAAATGCTCGATTTTGGGACCTGCTAGGAGTTACTCTATCCCTCCTAGCTTCAGTGGCAGCAGCAGCCAGCAGCTGGACTGCAGCGGTGGGGAAAACTATAACAGGTGTAGGCAAACTGCCTGCAGAGGCTGCCTGTCCTATTCTGGCCCTAGTCCTGGTCCCAGTACCATTCTCAGTCCTGGTCCTGGTCCTGGTGCTGGTCCTGGTCCTGGTGCTGGTCCTGGTCCTGGTCCTGGTCCTGATATGGGAGCATTTAGTGCCCTCAACATAACTCAGTGAGGCGAGTTGGCCAAACTATCCCCAGTGGGAATGGCTGTTGTGTAATTTGGCAGTGCTGCAGGCTTCTTGTTTGTGCACTTTTTCTCTTTCATTACTTGCTGTTTTGTCTTGGTTGTTTTTGTTTTAACACAGATAGTGTGGGAGGGAAGGCAGAGGTGGAAAGTTAGTAGTTTTTGCAGTAATTTCAGGAATTATTTTATTCAGGATATCCTAAATTATTTTTTCCTTAATTACAGCAGGCATGACACACCATTTATCTGTGTTTGCTTAACAAAAAATTTTACAAAGGACACTGTAGCTGCCCCATCTGACAGCTGCCTCACTATCAGCTTCAGAAGCTGGAGCGCCAGGAATGCCACAAGGCACTGGTTCCAGCAAGGGGTCTGGTTTTGGCAGTGCCTTTGGCATGGAGCTAAGTGAATCAGCCTAGCTCTGCTCTCATGTGTGACATATTTTCCATGTAAAATGCCCACCTGTCAGATGCTGTCGGGGCTGTTAACGATTCCTTGCCACATCCAGAGAGGTGTTGCTTCCTCATGGGGTATGTGCAAAAAGCAATGTCAACTTTTAAAGACATTTTTCTGTTGGTTTGGGAAAAAATGAAAGGCTTTTTGGGCTGGGGAAAGAGAGGAAACCTTTTCAGAGATTGAACTCGGCTATGATGAGATTCCTGTGTTGTTGTGTGGTGTGTAACCAGCCTCCTCTAACAGCCCACTCTTCTTATAACCTACAGCCCTGCCCAAGCACCAGCTCTGTGGAAACTCTGCTAACTCCAAAGCTACACACTTGTTACCACCTCCAAAATGCCTTTATATGTCACGGTCCTGAACTGGAGACACTGGAGACACTCGCTGGGGAGCAAAGCCATGCTTCCAGACATGTAACCCCAGGAGATGCTCTGGGGTTCACTCCTCCTGCCCAGAGCTGCTGCCTGAGACCCCACTGCCTGCTGAGAGGCTGGAGGGAAAAGAGTTCAGTTAAATGGGGGTTGTCATCTTCAGAGAGAATTGATGATGGGTTCTCTGGGCTCTTGGCAAGGTCTAGTGGAAAGGGGGATGTTTTTAAGGGGGAATCCCCAGTGGGAAGTGAACTGGTGATGGCCTTCCCCCATCCCATCCTGCCTTTGCACCCGGGTTTTTCAGACATCTTCAACCTCTACATTTGTATATGTGGAGTTAAAGTTCCACGTAGAAAATCCATCCCACTCTTAGGTAATCAGATATGCAAAAACTGACTTTAATTTTACTATCAGCTTTTGCCAGCCAGCTGACAGGAGGCTACTTTGCTGAAGTTCTTGAGTCAAGCTCGCAGCACAGCATTGGTGGGACTGAAAGTATCAGTTGCTCCTTGCAGTTGTGAAGAATTTTTTCAGACTTTCTTTGTCCCTTCATTCACCCAGTTGTGAGCTGAAGCAGATTTGTCAGCTATAGGGTGTTACCAATTTTGATGGAATTAAGAGATGTAATGTGACTGCAGCCCTTTCTGTTCAAAACCCCTAACACTCCCTCCTCCACCCCCCACCCAAATATAGTTCTCCAACTAAATACACAGATTGTGCATAGCTGCTGGCACCTATATACTTTGGGAGGACTTAAAAGCTTGTTAGAAGCTGAACTTTCTCCTGAATAAGAAATATCCTCTGGAGTAAGTAATGAAAATAAAAGGTTTCTTTTCATCAAGTTCCCAAATCTTGTGATGAACAGATTTTAAGTGATGAATGTTAAGCAAATACAACAGTGAAATTAATTCTTTTTTTTTTATATAGGAAATGAAAAGGTATTTTAGACAAACAGTGGATGTCTTTCAACTGTGTTTAAACCAGGAGTTCAGCGTTACCTACATTCCCCTCAGAAGCCAGAGCCTGGACTGATTTCTAAATGTTTACCTAGTTGTTTACTCAGAAGTCCAGCAGACTAATCTCCTCATGAAAATAAAGGCCAAATAACACAGTTTTCCTCCCTCATTCTGCCTTTATTTCATGGTAACTATGCCAGGTGCAATTGCAATGGCTTAACTTTGCCCCCCATGGTAACCTGAGGAGGTACCTAGCTTTCACAGATGGTAAAGCAGCCAGTACGCTGCACAGACCATAATGGCCAGACAAAAAAGATGAGGCATCGTTATTCTGGGGACTTGTGTTTGGGTTGCCCTGAGGGCACAGGACCCTTGCCATGATGAACAGAGGGTCTGCAGGGCTATCAGGGGGCTTCCTGGGCTTTGACCTGCTCCCTAGGCTATACCTCAGGCCAAAACCACTGTATCAGGGTGACAACTGTCTTACAGGAAAAAAATGTTCCCTGTAAGTGGAGATGTGAATTAATTCACCCTGAGGTCTGCTGCTTGACATGGCATTTGTGTGATGGATGTTCCACGGTGTCATTGGTAGCTGTCTGATAGTGAAAAACCACAGCTAAGCAGGTACCAGGATCTGTTTTCATGGTTGTGTCCGAAAAGTGAAGCACCGCTGTTATTGCTGTTAACTGGCATACCAGAAAAGGAAAGGAACTGAAAAAAAGCTGGTTCCAGCCAATGAAAGCAAACAGAGGGAGGGAAAGCAAACAGTCTGTACTGGTTTTGCAGCCAAGGCGACCGTAAAGGGATCTTCTGCAACACAGCAACTGTGAAACCCTTGTTGGTGGCCACAGGGTCCCGGTCCCACAGCCCCATACCCCCTCCATTTTCTGGCAGAAATAAAGAGGGAGGCCACGCTCCCCACGGTACAACAGGCAAGAATGGGATGAGGAGGAAGAGAAGGCAGCGTGCTTCACTTCAATTCTCTGTTCTTTCCTGGTTAGCGCCTCTCCTGCACGTGCTGTTAAAGCAATGGCTCGGGAGGGGGTGGAGCTTAGAGTGAGAGGTGTCGGTCAGAGCAGAGGACAGGGGGGCTGCTGGGGGGGTTCCAAGGTGAGAAGGGATTGCATCCACTCTGCCTCTCTGCTCTCTTGGGAAGAGAGTCCTGATGAAACAGGGGCAGGGGCGTGAGGAGGAGGATGGCAAGAAATGCTTCAGGAGAGAAAAAATACCCAGTGCTGGGGTAGGCACTGACTTAATAATGCTCTGAAGGAGACCCAGCTCCACCACGGAGCTGTGTGAGGCTGGGCAGAGGGTCATGCTCTTCTGGAGAAAGAGGAGTGGAAAAGAAAAAAAAATAGACAAAGCAGGAGAGGGTCAGGAGACAAGCCAGGGTGTGAGTGCAACCCCATCATGAGATTTCCCTGTCGGTTTTGTCCACGTCCAGCTGGCAAGAAATCATCTTTTCTGATATTTTCTCAATGCCTTCCTTTCAAAACTGACCAAACAGTTTAGAAATAGAGGCACGAATATAGGAAAAGAAGGTAAGATAAGAGGATACTGACAAGAAATTGCTGAATAATCTGCCTGGAAAATCTGTGAGTCTGAAGTGGGCGTTTCTTCTAAAATCTCTGGTCATGATTTGTATTTGCCTGCATTTCCAGCAATCTAATAACTCTAATCTGGGACTGTGGAGAGACAGAAAAGTTTGTGTTAGCCCAAGAGGAATTAATTGAGAGCTGAAAGGCTTGCTCAATCAGCTTTCTCAGGCCATTTGTATCAGAGTTGAGATGAAGAAGGCTGTCTTACTTCCCTGAAAATTTTATGACTCTCAGGAATAAGATAGTAGAACACACACACAATTAATTCTAAAATGTGGAAATAAAGCTTTTCAGCAAAACTATGGAGAGGATTTTCTTGGCTTATCAGCTGAATTTAAGTTGCCTGTGTCTGTGGTTGCTGATCTTTGCTCACATAACTAACAGTTCACCCTTTGCAGAAGAGGTTCCTGAAACAACTGGCACAGAACAACATGAGGGAACAAAAGAATGAAAGAGAAATGGAGAGCAAAGAAACAAATGAATAAAAAACCCTGAGAAAAACATACCATTTGCTCCAGAATAAAAAAGTACAGATCTAAACTGACATGGGTAGCCTTTCCCATTACTGTTGACGCATTGACACCCACACACAAGGGGGAAAATGTGCCAAAATTCCAATCACAGAGCAATGAAACCTGGATGAAAAAGACAGAGAGTCTCTCTCTATGGCAGGGAAGTGAAATGATCCATCCTTGAGGAACTGTGAATATAGAGAAGTTCATTGTTATTACTGCTGTGCAGCAAATGAACTGTCATTTAGGAGTCAGCTTTGCAACAACGCTGCTTACAAATGTGGGATAAGTTTCATAAACACAATGTTTAAAACCATCTGTGTCATTTTGTAAATGAATAAACTCAAAATACATCCATAAGTGGGTCATGCTCAGTAAGTAAAGAAATAATATAGCCTAACGCCATATAGCAAATTCACAACAGAACTGATAACGCAATTTTCTTCATTCTGAGTCCTGTGGTTTCTTCCCAAGTAATTCTCTTCATGTTTGGTTCTTACTCTTTGAGAGGCACTGATTTATACCAATGTATTTTACCTGACTTTTTGAAAGTCTTTCAGAAAATTTCTTGATATCTTTGTTAAAGCAAGTAATAGGTAGAGTCCAGAGCTCATCGTGCTTCACAGTTCCCTCCAGGGTCTTAAAAGCACCGGCCGACTCACTGCACAACCATCTATTCCCACTGCTCTTCTGTTAGCATCTTCTTTAAATGTACAATGTGTCCAGGGTCAGCAACTTTAAGAGCTATGCTTTGGAAAAAACTTGAAATCCACCTGAAATAATTGGAGGTTGCAAAATGTAATACAAAAAGAATTGAACTGAGAAAACAAATTAAAAAGTCCATTTTACTTCAGGTTTTTACTTCCATGGCAGTGTAGCCTTTCCATCAAGTAAAAGGAAAGGTCTTGAGGCTTCTGGGTAACTCTAAAAGCCTCTAGTTTTCTCCTGTTTGCTTCAGGTATTTCACATGTATCTTTTTTTTTTTTTTTTAGCAAATCACAAAAATAGCATCTCTGAACATTTGAAAGAAAATTGTCCATCTGAAATAAAATCAGGATAATAAAATCACGGATAAATGAAAACCAGAAAGTTTAGTGAAAATGCCTGTAGAAAGTTCCAGTTCACAACTGTGTGGGAAATGGTGTACCAGTTTCTCTGCTCAAACTGAAATTTTTAAGGGATTGATTTTTTTCTTCCCTGCTTTTGATATATCATCTTGGAACCAGTAGAAAAAACCCAGTATGAACCAGTAATAAATGTAACAGAGCCTCCTTTTAAATGTCTTTATTAATATCCCATACTCTGCTTTGTGTAATCAGAGTAATTTCAACCAGCTGCTTCACTGACAGACACTGAAGTTGGGCCTGAAAGCTCTCAGAAGCATCTCAGAAAGACCACAGGGGGGTGGGGGGTGAGGAACAGTGAGTGCCTGGCCCTGATATTTGCTTTGTTTCCAACATACATGTGCTGTCACCTACATGATGCAATGCCTGCTGGTGCACCGTCACCTGGCAAGGGCATCCAGTTAGTAATGTCACCCACTGCCTGAAATCAGGTGGGTTTTCAGGAATTCCCAAACAAGTTGCCAGAAATGGAAGCCCTTTAGATCACTGCGCAGTGGAAGAAGGGTTTTGCTCTTTCCCCCTGTGGTGAATTGTTTAAAAAGTGGAAGCTGAAATTCCCTTTGCCTGTTCCAATTAAGGAAAGGGATGTACATTGCTAAGAAAAATGTGAGCTGCTGAAATGTATTTTTTGTTGTTGTTGCTGGGAAACATTTTCTCCCGCGTGGAATATGTCAGTCACACAGGAAATTCGGTCATTTTCATGGTTTTAATTATTTCCACCGAGAAAGTGTTTTGTTTTCTCCAGAAAATCTTGTTGCAAAAATAAACAACTAAATGTCATTAATTCTGGGCTGCAACTTCTCGCTGGTTTTTGACCACAGCTGGCAGCCTGAAAGCAGTTTCACATGCAGTCATTAATAGCAAATGTAAAGCTTTCTGAAGTCCATCAAAATTTTCAGATCCTTGCATGCAAGCAGGAAACAAAACCAGCCCTCAATGCATGGGTCAGTTCATGTTCACCCGGGGGAGCAAAGGAAAAAGCAGCAACCAAATAAAAGGTTTAAGTCATCCATTCCCGAGATCACATCTCATCTGGGTTTGGACGTGTCCAGGGGAAATGTGGTCCTTTCTACAGACTCGAGCAGGTCACTCAAAGCAGCTCGGAGTCAGTAGCCAGCTCTGGCAGACGCCCAGACAGGGTTTTGCAGAGCAGGCATGAGGAGGAGGAGAACAAGAGGCAGTGCCATGCTGCCGGCAGGCAGCAGGGCTGTGAATGCCTCCACGTTTCTCCTTGAGCAGGAAAACAAGTTCTCCCTTCCATCCGTCCTTCCCTGATGATACGTTTCCACAAGCAGCTGGTGCCCCAGCCTGTGTGCTCACTGAAATTCAGTCCTTTGAAATACAGGTTGGGGAAATACTGTGCCGGCAGCACTGAGACAGGGACATGCCAGGGGTGTTTCCTTTCTCCTCTACATCAGTCCCATGGGCCAGATATGCACATTGCTGGCAGGGAGACCGGGGAGGAAACTGCTTCAGGCGTAGACAAAAGAAAAGAGGTGGTTTCTCTCAGTCGCTATGAGGAGGGAGTGAAGGGCATTTGGACACCAGTTCTCCTCACACCATCTGAGGTAGCCCCTGAAGGCAGGCTGTGCCCATGTGCGTGGTAGCTGCTTAGTTATCTGACATGGATCGGTCAGGTGTGCACCTGTAGGATCCCTCTGGGGAGAAGCTTTCCTAGGGCTGTGGCGTCAGAGCAGATCCCTGCCCTACATCCTCTAAAGCACTTGGTGCAAGTTCCACCCCGCTGCAGTTCAGGAGCTGGCATTTTCTCTTCGATATTTGTGTTTTGTTTTTTTTTTTTCTTTTTAAAGCCCAAGGTATGTATCTCTGGCAAAGATGATTTAGTGATCTCCAGGGTGGAAGCAAAACCTCTCCTGTAATTTTGTGTTTAGTTTATCAGTGTGATTTTTACCAAGGGGCTGATACTCCCTCCCTCCCTGCTGCTGGCACAGGCAGACACAGCCTTGTGAGAAGACAGCTGCTGCCTGTCACCAATATCCCAGCCATGGCAGCGCGGCTGCTTGGCTGAGTGACTGCTGCAAAACAAGAGACATTAGCATCAGGACTTGGACTTCTCTGAAGCTTACAGAAGCCCTGGTGCACTCACTTGGCTTCTCTGTGGTATGGGCTGTCAACCTACGGGCAACTCTGCTCAGCAGACCCCCTTCTCCCTCACTCCTCATTCAGATTCAGACTCTGTGCTGCTGACGCTGGCTTAAACCTCTCTGTTTCTGACCAGTCACTGAAGCATCCATTGTCTGAATCCTCACTGACAGAATAGGCATTGGCAAAGGCCAAGGGGCTGCTAGTGGTACTGCTTGTGCTGTGCAGGAGACACACAGTGCCCTCATGAGCTGCCACACTGCCTCTGAGCAGGAATGTCTCCAAAGAAAGGACATCTGAAATTGGGTTCACAGCAGACAGGGTGGACACATCTTATCAAAGAAGCATGTGCAAAGCTTGGGTTTGTAGTTAGTGGTCATAAAGGTTAGACTTTTGTAAGGACTAACTACCGTGGACTTTGCACATGTGGAGTCAATGGAGTTAACTAACTTGTCTGATGGTTATTTCCATACTAGAGAACTAATAGAATCACAGAATCACAGAATGTTAGGGGTTGGAAAGGACCTCAAAAGATCATCTAGTCTACCCTCCCTGCCTGAGAAGGATCACCTAGATTAAATCACACAGGAACACATCTTGAATGTCTCCAGAGAAGGAGACTCCATAATCTCTCTGGGCAGCCTGTTCAGAGACTGCAGAGCAGCACTAGGGAGGCTGCTTAGTTGCACCTATTTCTTTGACAGTAAAGGAACTTGGTAGTCTCTTCCAGGATTCTCTGGGAAAGTAAGGGCCCTCTTCTCCATTTGAGAGATCATGCCAACCTTGCTGACTTTCAGGGAAACTGGTGGAGGGTTTTGGCACTACCTTCAACTTCTACCCCTTCAGACAGGGAACTCTGTACATTTTCCTCATACTCCACCTTCTTCACCAGATCTTGTAGTGACCAGTACACACTTCACTGCACAAAGAACGCTCTACACAGACAGACACATCCACTCTGTCACAGACTTTATCTCCTGGCTCTCTGAGTGCGTCTTCTCCTCTTGCTCAGCCCACCCAAGGGGGCAGAAGCAAGGAGGGAAACTCAGACCTTATATTCCCTCCTGCAGAAAAGTTCCCATTCATTAAAAATACCTGACTTTTAAACAGCTCTCCCTGTGGTTAGGGATTTTTTTGTGACTTACAATGTATTTAGGCACGTATATCCATGTTTATCCTTGCAGGCTTTGGCTCCCTTGCAAATTCTAAAAGTGAATACACTTGAGCCAGCTCACAAACTCTTGGACATGTGCCACTGAAATTGGAGGCAACAGATTAAAACACCTAATTCCTGGATCTTATGATCGTCGTATCTACACAACCCGCCCTCTCAGCTGTAAAAACTTGAAAGCCTGAGTCAGCTGAGCTTCATTCATAGAAACTCAAGTGAGAATATGAATACTCAGCATTTTTTATTTTTAAATGCCGTGTTTTATAAGACAGTCTTTTGATTTTGATTTTCCCAAAGGCATATGAAGTGTTTAATATTTCATGTTCAGCTTGAACATACATGATATTAAAATTGGAGTGGAGAAGCAATTTTATGGATAGATGAGATTTAATCCTGCAGGATTATGGCTGCAGGATAGTTGAAAGAATCAGCCCCTTGCACTGTGACATGGATGGGACAACAGTGGGCACATACCGAGGGGCCAGTGCTCAGATGTGCAGCACCTTTGCAACACTCCTCTGACGGTCTGCTTTGTGATTTGCCTGTGAGACCCTGAGCACAATGGTGTTCCCTTGATCTGATCTCCAGCCTATGTGTCTGCTTGGAGGCACTGGGAGGCTCAAGAGCCACCTTCCTCATCAAAGTCTGCCTCTTCTTTGTTGGATCCTCATTCCTCCCAGAAAACAAGTGATGAGCAATATGGAGCAAGGGAGATTTGGAGGGAACTTCTTGGAGAAGCAGGAGTGGAGCTGCAGCGCACCCCATTGCTTGGAATGGTAGCTGCATGGTCTTGCACCCATCGCATGGGCTCTGTCACAGCAGTACAGCTGTGATTTACTCACAGATTTGGCATGGCTGCTTTTGGAGACCTCTCACGTCATTCCAGCTTCGTTTCCAAGTGACTGGTGGATCAGATTGAGGTTTGACCACTGTAGGTTACTATGTTGCTATGAGTTCAGAGAGAAGAGACCTCTGGACAACCCACTGGGGTAGGGGCCACCCTTAGTCCCTGTGGACATAAATCCTACGTGGGCAGTTTGAGATCTGTGTTGTCTACCCCATCCTCCTCCCACTCTTCCCTAACACCCCCTTCAGCCCCCTTAACTGAGCAAGGAAGGAAGCAAACAGCTTCTCCTGTTTAGACTGAGTCTCCTGATGATAAGACAGGTTTGTTTTGATAAATATGCAGGTTCCTTATTTTTGAGTACCATATAGTTTATTTCATGCACAAAGCTACCTAGAAACACTATGGCAAAAAGCAGTTTCCCTATAAAATGCTGGATGGTACTGGAATATATAAAAAGCTTGTACGCCTGAGTCCATCTTTGTAACATTCCAGTAAGATGAGTGATCTCTGCATTGGGGTTGAGAGACTGGGATGCATCATTTTAAGTCCCAAAACATCCCTTAAATTTGGATGCCGAGTCTGAGAAACCTAGGATCTGTCCTCGTCATCTAGTATTAAACAAGTCTTAATATATATAAAGGCAGTTACCATTGACTTTGTTTCACAGAATCAGAGAATGTTAGGAGTTGTTCACACATGAAAGTCTTGAACATGGCTTAAAATAAAGCTTCAGGATCTCAGATCACACAAAGAGAAAAAAATAAGTCTGACTATCCCCTGAAGGCTACCTAGTCCATCTTCCTGCCCTAAGGTCCTCTGTGTCAGTCTACCCTGGGTAACCCTGTCACTAAATAATTCCTGTCTGTCCTGTTCTTAGAAATCCCTAAAACCAGAGATTTCACTGTCTTCTAAGGCAGCTCTCTTCCAGTGCCAAATTAGGCTTGTGGTTGGATGGGTGTTTATACTAAACCCTCAGTACTACAACTAGTCCATCTTTCCTTGCTTGTCCACAGTGGCCACGAAGAACTGTATATTCCTCTGCTGTTTGAAAAAGGTGAATATGTGAATATCTGCTGTGGACCCTTGGAGATTTCATTGGCTGACACCTCTCTTGGAGAGACACTGCCCAGAATGGGACACGAAACACCATCAGAGACTTCAGGGATGCAGAGTAAGGCAGAAAAACTCCTCTGTGTCTCTTGCATGATACTTGTCTGTTTTTATGTCCCAGATGTGATGCTGACATTTCTTCACAATGATGTTACTGCTCATGAAGAACCTGGGGTGGGCTAGAGCCCCAGTTCCTTTTCTGCTGAACAACTACCCATTCTACCAGGTCCCATTTTTAAGTTTTGTAATCAGTTCCTCTGATTTGAATGTAGGTCTTTGTGGGCTTCCTTACTGAATTGTCTCCAACATTTCTTCGAGTCACTATACTAATTTGATAGTCTTCTGCCCTTCTGTGTGCCTGCAGCTCCTCTCCCAGATGGGTGTTGCCTGTTGTCTCCCACACAAATTTAATATGCATATCTGCTAATGACATGAGTAATGGAGCAGAAAGCACAAAAGTGAAGTAGACTCAGGGCAGATCACTTTGGAAACAACAGTGGATTGGATTTTTTTCCCATTTTTTACATTGATTTGTAAATAATTACTTAAGTAGAGTTCCCACCATAATTATTGTCCAATCATTTAAGAAAAAAGGCAACTGCAAAGGACAAACTACCACGGAAAGTGTGGTGGAAGCAAGGTCCCCAGCACTGGGTAGTAACTGTGTGTCACAGGCTAGGGTTGGACCTCAACTTTCATCTGCCTCCAGGATGGGGCACTGCTTGGGTGCCTGTTCAGTTCAGAGCCGCCTGGGGTGGCTGGCTGTCATGATTTTACCCCATTCAGAAGCTAAGCCCCTCACAGCTGCCCGCTCATTCCCTGCCTGCTCTCCCCCACTGTCCCCCAGCCCCAGAATGGGGAGAACCAGAAGAGTAAAAGTGAGAAAGCCCGTGAGTTCAGATGCAGACAGTTTAATACGTAATGAAAACACTGTGCATGCAAGCAAAGCAAAACCAGGAATTCATCCCCCACTTCCATGGGCAGGCAGGTGTTCAGCCATCTCCAGGAAAGCAGGGCCCCATCATGCATGATGGCTACCTGGAAAAACAAATAGTGTATATCCAAATGTTCCCTCCTTCCTTCTTCTTCCCTGAGCTTTATTGGCTAAGCATGACATCACATGGTGTGGGACATCCTTTTGGTTAGTTGGGGTCAGCTGTCCTGGCTGTGTCCCCTCCCAGCTCCTTGCGCACTCCCAGCCTCCTCTCTGATGTGGTGGGGTGAGGAGCAGCAAAGGCCTTAGCTCTGTGTCAGCACTGCTCAGCAGTAACGAAGACGCACCTGTGTTACCAACACTGGTTTCAGCACAAATCTGAAATAGAGGCCCATACTGGCTACTGTGAAGAAAATTACAACTATCCCAGGCAAAACCAGCACACTGATGGTGTCAGCTCTCTCCTCTGAAGGAGAGAAGGGTGAGGCACAGCCCCTTGGGCACAAGGAGCTGGAAAGGAAGGTCCCACGCACTGAGGACAGCACCTTGAGAGACTTCAGCTTTTAAGCTGTAGCATGGATGTGCAAGTCCTACTCCCAATTTAACCAAATCTACCCAGGTTTTGTCAGGAAGAGGAAAGCATACATTTTTGGCACAAAAGTTGCCCTTGCTAAATTTCAAGCAATTGGTACAAGGCAGATTGGGGATGTAATTATGACAGCATTGTTTTGAAAGTAAATATATTTTTGAGCACTGACAAAAGCAGATTTTTCTCCTAACACTGTTTGTTTGCACTGAGTTTTGCTGCAAATGTATTTTAAATGCAATGTACTGGCTCATCTGTGGCTGGAGCAAGGTTTTCAGAGCCAGGGCAAAGGGAGGTCAGGGACTGGAAAAATTGGGTGTTTACCAGGCTGCCATTTCTTCCAGGAAACATGAAAAGGACCTGGGTAGGCAAGCAGAGAGCCTGGGACAGGATGCTCAGATAGAAGGAAAGATGGCAGTAATTAGTGCTCAAAGTATGGCAAAAAATCAAGGAGCAGTTGTACAGTTACAGCCAAGTAGCACTTTTTATAACCTTAGTCAGCTGCTGAGATTGCCTCATATGTTTATGAATGGTGGGGCAAAAGCAATCCCTAACTCTTCAGTTGAGTGTATGGACTGTGTTGGTGTGTATTTAGTCATCAGGAGCTCTGCCAGTGGCCAGCTACTCAGCTTTTCTCCTTGAAAGGGCCACCAAGATGGTTAGAGGAACGGAACACCTTCCTTACAAGGAAAGGCTGAGGGAGCTGGGTCTCTAGCTTGGAGAGGGGAGGCTGAGGGGTGACCTCATTAATATTTATAAATATGTAAAGGGTGAGTGTCAGGAGGACAGAGCCAGGCTCTTCACAGTGATGGCCAGTGAAAGGACAAGGGGCAATGGGTCCAAGATGAAGCATAAGAAGTTCCATGTGAACATATGGAAAAGCTATTTCAGTGTGAAGGTGATGGAGCACTAGAACAGTCTACCCAGAGAGGTTGTGTGGTCTCCTTCTCTGGAGACATTCAAGACCAATCTGGACTCGTTCCTGTGTGATTTAATCTAGGTGATCCTGCTCAGGCAGGAGTTGGACTAGATGATCTTTTGAGGTCCCTTCCAACTCCTGACATTCTGTGATTCTGTGATCCTGTGATACACCCAGCTACAGTGTGCATGGGTGCTTGTAAATGATATTGATATTCACCTCAAGACACCTCCTCTTTTATGTGGGTTTTTTTTTTTTCTTATTTAACCAAAGTCGTTGAAGTTTAATAAGACAACAAGCACCCTGAAACAAGGTACCTAGCACAAGGCAGTGGGCAGCTTTATGATTGCCTAGTGCCACTTATTGGGTGTCCATTGAGGGTCTATCTTTGAGAGACAAACTCTCCTCACCTTTTCCATCTTCTGATGACAGAGATGAATGACAGCAGACCCGGGGCAGGATTCAGAAGAGAAGTGGAGGAGATTGCCCAGCACCAGCTCTTCCCCTTCTCTTGGACTTGCTGGTTAAATGCACTACACCAATGTCCTGTATCTCCTTTGTGCTAATAATGATATCATAATACTCACCACAGCATAAATCCATGGGACTGTGAGCTCACAGGAGCAGGTTTTGTATCATTGATTTGTATCTCTTGAGCATGGACAAGCAGAACAAGCTTCTGGGTTTTTTGGGAAAAAAAATCCACTGCTTTTGAAGGAACGGGGATTTTTTGAGCTATCGAGGGAGAATAAAAAATGTCTGGTTTTATTCCACTAGAGGTCACCAGCACAGTACTTTTACAAAGAAGACTACAGGAAAGAGTACGATAATTTCAGTTCAAAAGTTTCACTTGGGAGGTCAATGTGTGATGAATTTGGCCAGCTAATCACTCTGGAATAATTGCTTCTGCCAAGCTACTTAAGAGAAAATTCTCACAGATTTCTGCTTCAGGAGCTGAGCATTTTTCTGGAAAAAAAAAAATAATAAAATCCATACTGGAGTGTTCACACCATAAAAGATAGCTTAGACAAGTTAGATGATACCAAAGTAAGTACATTGAGCACTTACTTTGAAATGGTTAGACTGCAATTAAAAGCTGAATATTCACTAATAAGAGAGCAAATTCAGATAAAGATTTGAAATTAGATTTTGTGCTCCTTCTTCTCTCTAAAGCTCAGTAAATAGGGATCTGAGAGGATGATTTGTGGCAAGACACATTAAACCAGACTTAGGGCTAGCTCTTTGGCTTCTGAAGAGTCTGTAACACTTGGCAGTTGGCTGGCACATAACCCTACCCCCAGCACTGCCTCCTCGCTGCAGGGTAGGGATGTAGTCTGCGATCACAGCAACAACTTTACCCGCTGGCACACACCTTAGCCAGGCACTGCTTTTGGTTAACCTGCTTGGTTATCCTGACTCTTCCCTGGGTCTCAGAGGCTGTGCTCAGCAAGTGTTTGTCACTTCTTCATTGCCAGTGGTAGTGCAGCTGGTTAATATATTTTTTTTTGTGGCATGCCATGCAACATACAGATAATCAGAGCCAGCAATGGCAGCAGCAGCTGTTAGATCAGCTCCATGCCTCTCATGCATCTAGTGACAGAAGTGTCCCAAAGGCAGCACCACCGACACTGCCTTTCCCCTTTAGCAACCTCCCACACCTCCCCTCTTGTCTCCCCATGGCAATGTTCAGCCCAGAGCTCTGTGCTGCAGTTCTTTCTCTCTCTGTGTCACTGCAGCAGTGTCTGGTTGAAACCTTACTTAACCCATTATCCCAAGGTCTTACCATGGCCTTGCCTTGACACCTCATCCTATGAAAGGATCAGGTCATATTGCAGAGCCACAGGCTATGTATATTGGTTTAGTTGCTGAAAAGTCATTTGCCATGAATAATGCAATTCCAGGCCGCAGTGTGCTTTTCCAGAGGGGAGTAGGACCATCACACATCCTGCTGCTCCGGGAGATAAGGGCACACAATAATCCGGCGCCATAGTACGAAGCCCCTAGCACAGGGCCGGGAACTTCACCTTTGCTGATGGACAGGGTCAGGGGCCAGGCAACAGGATAAAAAAAAGTCCCTTCCCAGAAAGCTGTGCATTGCTCATGAATCACCTGATATCAGTGGCAAACACCACTGCCAAACATTGTTCAGCTCCATGAGTGATGCCTTACATAAACTGTTGTGTGTTTATATGCACCTTTGCAGATATTTTCCATGTTCTGCCCCCATCTCTGCAAAATCTTACCCAGTTATCTCCTTGTTCTTCAGTACACTTTAAGGCCCACAAACCTACCTAACCTCACCCCCTCTGTGGGCATCACCTTGGCTGTGCTCCACCAGAGGAGGTCAGGAGACAAGGGGCCATCCACCTACATGAAACTCGGACCCACTGCAGTGCCTAACTTGGGTAAGGAGCAGTTCAGCTGCCACCTGTGAGAGAGAAGGAGGTGCCAGGCAGTGAGTTGATTCATGCTGGGGCACCAAATGTCTTTGATATGTTATCACTGGGCAATCTGAGTGTTTGCCAAAATGCACCAAATGCCACTCCTTGCAACACCCAGCTGTGAGGTGAGCATGGCAAGGAGCTAGAGAGGGTGGCTGCAAAACTCCCTAATATCAGGATTTCTCCCTTAGTATGGTTTCAAGGTATCAGAGACAGCAACCTGCCCACCCACCACCAGCACCTGCTTAGCTGGGCCACTTGCATTTGGCATGACTGGAGCAGGAACTCAAGCAGACTCTTTCCAGTTCTCCACTGTACCAAGTTTTTGGAAGGAACAGCTAAGCCAGTGTATATGTGAAGAATATTATTCCTCAGAGCACTTGACAAGCATCAGTTGCCTTCAACCCATGGCAGCCAGCACCTCTCAGCAGCTATCACTACAACAGTCTGTTGCAATTTAGGAAGAGCGCAGTTCTTACAGCCCTTGCGAACATCACTTTTGCCCTTTCTTGAGCAGGATCAACAAACAATCTTAAGTAAGACTCTGGGATGGAACAAAGTTGGCCTTTCACTAAATTATGGATGTTCAGCTCTTTGGTAATTGCTTTTGCTCTCCCCTAGCTGGCTGTCTTATAAATCACAAGTGGCATGGAAAGAGTGAGCAGGGATTGATCACTCACCATCCTCTTCATACACTAATTCCAGCTCATCAAGGAGAAGAGAGATAGATGAAAGTTGCGGGAGAAGAGACAGCCCATGGCCATGGTCAAACACCACTGCAGGAACTGGCATGCAAGACATGACCCATGGTGTATGACCTGGCACTTTTAAATCAGGAAAAGTGGAAATTCTTTTGCAACCAGAAGGTGTGATGACTGACTGGACAGGGTTGAAACTTCATCTGGTGAACATGACTACATGCAGTAGTGAAGAACATCGCACACGTGGTTTCTGCTCGCTGCTGAAGTGAGCACCATACGTACCCTGTGGGTCTGCTGAGCTACACTGAGCTCGGCTGTCACATCTTGCTTGCCACCTCTGTCAGAATTAACTAGGGTAAGCATCAATCAAGCTAATGATGTTCCTGAGGCAGAAATGAGTGCAGATTGTCAAACCTAGCTAAGAAGCGCAACGGATTTGACCAGTCAAGCTCCCTGCTAGCAGGCCCCCATACAGGGCTGAGGACTTTCACATTAGCTCCTTTGGTTGAGCAGCCTACAGGTACCTGAAAACTGGTTTAAGGATGCCTGTGGATTCATGCAGGCAAACCAGGGTTGCAGGGTGTGCATCCTCCAAGGGGCAGGTTTGAGCTATGGTTTGGGGAATAGGAATTCTTACTTCTGACATGCAATACCATGCCTCCTCCTAAATTGGTAACCATAGCAAACTGGCGCTTTTTGTCATGTGAGTTTGGATTAGTCCAAATGGGAAGAGGTTCTTGTCTCACTTACCTGGAGGTAAGTGCTCTCAGTGCTGTTTAGGGTAAGAAGGCTGAAGGTAGAAGTAATGTGCACAGAGTGAGAAAATAACAGGGTACACCTCTGCTAATTTCAAGATGCACCTCCTACCAGTGTTTGGGTTTGTGTATCTACACATTCTCTTTTGCTATTTTCAGAGTGTAAAATAACTTGTCTTTCAAATCTTTAAGGAGATGTCCTTAATTAGCTTATTTTTGGGGAAATAACAGTACAGAATTTTTACAACAAATTGAACTGAAATGCTTTTCTGATGGAGAATTTATAGCATGAAAGAACTATAATCTGTGCTCTGGAATATATTGGCAAGCTGATACCATGTTTGGAGGAGGGAAGGGAGGAAGGTTTTGTGTTTGATGTAATCAGCTTCTGAAGTGACTGTTCACTGTAGTAACGGTGCTTTTCCAGCTGCCTTTTTAGAGTGTGGATTTCAATAATAAATTTTAGAAAAAGAGGCACATTTATAGAGAACTAAGCTTCCTGAAAATACCACATTTGAACTCACAAGCTTAACATCCTTTTTATATCCTGATGGTGTAATCAGTGTATTTTTGTCCTTGGCCAGCAAGTAATTTGGCATTAGCGCCTCACCTTATTTAGGGCCATTGCAAAAGGCTTCTGATATAAGAGGAGAATCTAAACCTGTAAAGACAGACAGTCTAAATTTAGGAATGTTAATGGAAGGCATTATACTTAGAGCTAAAAAGGAAACTGAATAGCATCATGGGAACAGATTATCATCAGGCTATTTGGTTCTTTAGCAGGATTGTGATGGCCAAATTTTGCTTTTGGTTTACCTGTGAAAACCTTATGACCCTTTGGCCTTACTGTAATTTATATTGACATAAAAGACAACAATTTTTTCCCCAATTTTAAAAAAAAAATATTTAAAATTTTACCCTTTTGAAAACCAGTCAGTTTAAAAAGTACTGAATCAAAGTCTGCAGTCTTTCGTACAGAAATAAATTCTTGTTTGGATTTTGAGCTTCCAGGACTAACATGAAGCTGTATTGTATTATGTGTAACTTCAATGCATTATTATTTGGGTCTATCAACCCAAAAATCTCAAGTAGGCTAAAAGCTTTCCTGGAAACAAAAAGTGAACAATCAATGCAGGAGAAGTTGTGATGTGCAAGTCCTTACGTTTTAAGTCTGATGTTAAATATTGTTAGAGATTCTGTTTACAATTAAAAAAAAATGTGGTCAGACTGATGGGGTTTGCTAAACCATGATCAGGGCAGGACTTGAATCAAAAGACTTGGAAAGCAAGCTGTCAAGGGTGCACTTCAGTGCCTTGGGTAGGAAACTAAGGCACTTCCTACGATGGGGAAAGAGAAGATGTGAGATTGCCTGGTCACACAGAAAAGAAGATACGAGATTGCCCAGTCTCAGGGAAAAATACCCTTGTCCAAAACTGACAGGGACACAGAGGCAGGGGTGTGACAAAGGGCAGACAAATAAGAGAGGGTCACAGGCAACTGGGGTGTTTTCAGCTGTTGTCTTTGTGAAACCAAATTGCG
The DNA here is from genome assembly GCA_013399135.1 of Heliornis fulica. NCBI lineage: Eukaryota > Metazoa > Chordata > Aves > Gruiformes > Heliornithidae > Heliornis > Heliornis fulica. The sequence goes on from VXBZ01011973.1 coordinate 83,785, forward strand.
ATTACAATTTGCTGCTCGGTGATGGCTAAATAGAGAGCTATGGTAGACCCTATTTTTAATACATGGCTACACAGATAACTTCTGGATTTTAAACTACAATCAGTGTGTATTTTATCTCCACGTGTAATGGGTTAGGGTACTGTGTGTGCCTGTATGACTAATACAGTACACCTAAGTGTCATCCATCAGCCATGAGCACCATGCCAGGAGTACAAGAGCACTGAAAATTGAATTCTTGAATTCTCATCTAGGGAATGGTATTTATGTCTGTTTTAAAATGGTCTCTTCAGAAAGGCAACTCTGGGACCCATGCAGAATTTATTTATTTTTTACTTGAAGAGGACTTACAAGATGACATGATAAAATAAAGGTGCATTTGCTGCAACAGATGAGAGAGCTTAGCTGAAATGCAAGCACTGCATAGAGCCCATATACTTGGCTATGCATGGGAAAAATAGCCTCCGCTGGGTTCATGTGTACCCATAAAATACCAGAGGACAGATGCAAATAACCTGTATGCAATTCCTCATGATTTGTAGATGTTTGGGATGTGTCTCATTTGGACCTGCCATGTAAAACTGTCCTCAGCAGAAAAAAAAGGTAAGGATACATTGTAAAAAATTATTTTCCCTGTAAAAAACCTGCTTGGAATTTTAAAGCAGCTGTGGGACTAATTTTTTTCTTATTTGTACAGCAGAAGCTCAGACTAATTTCAGTGAAGTCAACCTTGCTGTGCCAGAGTTGAACTGACAGAAAGAGAGGTGAGAAACAAGACCACTCTTTTTTTTTCTTTTTTCTTACTTCACAATTAGTGATCTTTCAAAAATAATTTGAGCAAATTGTATATATAAAATTTTTCAAATTGAAAGGCATGAACTGCATTCAGACACGTAAGTTGAGCATTTCTGGGTTTCCTAATTGACTGGAAACCTGATTATGTAATGAAAAGAGGAAAAACCCAGATGTGTGAACAGACTTAAGCTTATCTGGACTGAGTTTATGCTTAGCTGGAAGAGCATGCTGCTTCTCTCAGAGTTTTTGTGTGAACACTATTGTTGAAACCTAGTAAACTTTATAAAATGTTGAGCAGTTCATGAACATTGCAAATGTGTACTGGAACATCACTGTTGTGGTACATAGCCCTAGCCCTGATATGTGGGCTTATACAAAGGCAAAACAACAATGAAGGTCCTGTTGCTCACAGCTAAGAACCCCTCTTCAGCCTCAAGCCCCCACCTATACCTTCCAGTTAAAGCACACAACTCATATGCATCAGTTTTCCATAGTGCAGCCAGCTGAGTGGACATTAGTGTGCCAGACCCAGGGCAGGACAGAAATGAGGGTACCTCAGCTGCTGGGCAATGGGTCACTAAGGCAGGGTGACATGGAAACCTACAAACATTGTACACTTGGCTTGTCCATTGCAACAGAATGAGGTAAAACAGTAAATTACATGAAAAGATGCTCATCAGATTGCACCAGCAAGAGAGGGAGTGAACACAGTGGTAGGGCAGGTACTCACTGGTGCCAACTATTTACTGTTCATGTAAGTAGCCCCACTGAGCTAAAGGGACAACCAGAGTGAGTACGACATGCGTGTGGTGTGTTGGATGCTTCTATCATCTGGCTCAGTGACTAACCAAGGCAATTTAGTGTGAACAGTTGGTGAATTAATTTTGACCCAGATGGTAGCAGGCCTTCATCGAATGTTTGGTTTGACTCATGCTAGCTGAAGAGCTCCATTCACGATGCTCTCATGTTGTATGGAAAACGGTTTGCAGGTTTACGTGATTTATTATAATTCTCTGTAGATTTTGGCACTGTTTCACACGAGAACTACTCTTCTGCAAATGATTTTCTAATGGACCGTCCTGGTATCTTATCTATTTCCAGCTCTCTGCCATTACCTGTCACAATATTTTGCATGATGGCAGCATGCCAAGAGATGCAATGTCATGTTAATAACTGTTCATATATCATGCATACTTTAGGGCAGATAGTCAAAATGATAGGTTCTTTAGAACTAATAAAACAAAAAAAAAATTTGTAGGGCTTTTTTCCCATTTTCTTATTCTACTTTCAATTTTATAGGCTTCTTCTTCTTCCCTTGTGCTCAGTTGCTAAAATATTTCTTTTTATCAACTACAAGATAAGGACCAGTATAACACCAGTCAACTCTAAACCAAAATTTAAAAATCTGTGCTTGGAAGTCAGTTAATCATCACATCTGATAAGCATGCAGTGATGTTACAAGTAAATGGAGGTTTTCTTTGCTAAATGTTTTTAATTGCTTATCAGCATCTGCAAAGGTAAAATACTTCAACTCCCTAGTGAGCCGCATGATTTCCAGTCAGTTCCAGTTTTGATATCAATCCCATGCGCCTATAATGTCATCTGCTAAATACACATCTAGTTGAGCTAAATATGCACATGCTGAATTATCACTTGTGGGGTGTGAATTTGTTTTAACCGACCACATTTACAGACACTGAAAATGGGAAGAAACCGTCCTCTCCGGAGGGCTCAGCATCTCTGTTTAAAAGACATGAGATCAGTTGCTCTCTCTGAGTAGCTGCTTCTCTCTGTAAAATGTATAGTCACTGTAAAGGTAGTCTGGATGACTGGCTCAGGTCTGATCCATATTTATACAGTGACATGATTTAATTAACTTAGCCATAGACTGTTTACTGAGGTGTGACTTGAACATCTCAGTGAGATGATATTCCACACTCCAGGATGAGTAACACAGTACTTGGATAATCACTCGTTAAGCAGAAATGGTTCTTACAAGGCTTATTCCAAGTCTGTGAATTCATCATTCAGAGCACATAAGTAAATTATAACTTATAACCAACCCAATTGCTGGAAAAGCTTGTACTCACACCACCAACCTCTCGAATTTAAGGATGGCATCTAGCTGGGACTATGCATGGGATCCCTGCCCTAAAGCTGACCGATCATGGAGTGCACAGACACTTCAGACAGACCCAAATCTGGAAACATAGGTCATAAGTGACATCCTATTTACCATGAGTCATTAAAACATGTCCCACAGCTTGTTGCGTGCTCATCACTTAAAAGGAAATGGGTTATTCTGTCCCTTCAGAGAAGCTGTACGCACTCATATAATCTCTAGTTCTCCTCTCAGTGTATCTCAGCACAGTCAGTCATTAACTGCGGTTGTATGGCACATATTATTTGGGGTGAAATCTGTACAGGGGCTATTTTTAGCGCATATAACTGAATTGATATAGCACAGTTCTCAGTAGGAAACTTCTGTGTATGGCATACACTTTTTACTTGGGGAGACATGAGCTGCACAACTTTCTTCAGAGGACTGTGTGCGTTTACCTGAGCTAATGATTTCCCTGGGAAGACAAAAAATGTTAACTGATTGATTTACTGTGTATTTTTGAAGCCTCACAGGACTCTGTACTAGATCTCTGCTTCGCTCTCCAGTGTACTGTAATGAAGATTACATCTTTACAAAAATAAAGGTACAAATATTTTCTATACCAGTACAGAAAAATCTCAATAACAGACTCTGAGAGAACACTCTCAAGTACATATTCTAAATTGCAGAAGTTTACGAGTACCAAGAAAGGAGGAGATAGTCTAAGGCAGGCCAGGCCTTATCCTACAAACCACTTATTTGTGTGCTTGATGTATTACATTCATAAGAGATGTTTTGCACTGTGGGGTATATTCTCTTTATCAACATGTGAAGGACCATTCACAGAGTACAGAGTGTCTCACGTCTTCCTACATGATGGGGAGAGCTGATTCACTGAGCAGACCCTTACCAAATCAATAGGCCAAGGCCAATCAACTGACCATTTCCTAAAGAGCTTAATCTTCCCCCCAAAAAAGGGCTGAAGGACCCCATGGACATGGTTCAATGTTGTTCCTGGCTGTGGCTGCTCATCCGGTGCTGCTTATCCCTACCTGCCAGAGGACAGAGAGGGAAGTAAACATTGGGTTTTGACCCAACATTGGGTTTGACTCTTGCTCTAGCTGGGTGTATCTCAAAGGCAGGTGGATCCAGAGCGGGATGCTACAGAGGACAGAGGAGACAGCACCTGACAGCAGGGTTTGTCTGGGACGATTAAGGCTGCACAGCTTCGGGAAAGTACCCCCCCTCGCCCATATCTACTAGCTGGGGGTGATGCCTGTGTGGAAGAGGACCTGGAGCTACGAGACTGGTCCTGTCCCTTACTTAACAGCAACCTAGCACAGTCGCTATTCCAGGTGTAGAAAGGCTTCATCGTCCAGATGCACCAATCAGCTACCCCGCCCCCGTATTGCGGCGGCGTTTTTATGGCCGCGTCCGCCCTCCCAACCTCCACCCCCGGGGCAGGGGCTGAGCTGCGCGGCAATGGCCACCGGGTGTCATCCGCGGTCCAGGCTGACCGCGCGGGTCGCCGGGCGGGCGGCATCTCTGCCGGTGGAACAGCCCACGGGGGTCCCGGCCCGGGGACTCCGGCCAGTCCTCGGGAGGGGAAGCGCTTCCTCGGCTGCTGTGCTGGGTACCGGGGGCACCAGGGACACGGAGCGGTGACCCGCTGTGGTGCGGGTGTGGGGGGCTGATGACTACCTTCGCCCTCGAGGAGAAGGCAGCGAAAGGCACCTCACTGTCGAGGGTCGCCGTGATTTCCCTGCCCGTCGCCACTCGTTTTGTTTTTGTTTTTTTTTTTTTTTTTNTTTTTTTGTTTGTTTTGTTTTGTTTTGTTTTTGTTTTTAATTTTTAATTCTTTTTTCTTCCTTGTTGTCCAGTGCACAGAGCAAGAGGAAACTCCTGATGAAACAACAGACCCCCCACGCTCTCCTGGGCCCATGAACATCCAGAGAAGAGAACATCTGTTTAGAGCCTCATCTGACACTAAAGCAATCTGCTGGCCAAAATGTCTCTGATTCAAAACATAAATGTGGTATATGTCTGTATTAACTGTTTAAAGTCTGGCCTTTCACAAAGTAACTTGTTTTTAATGCTCATTTTTTTTTAATATAGTTTTGGAAGTATTTTTGCAGAAACTTTCCATAGAAAATTCCAGCCAGCATGGAAAAATTTTATCCTGATCTTTATATGTGGTCTTGATAGCAGAAACTGTAAAAGTGGGGACTGTCAGAAAGCATCTTTGCTATAAGACACTTCATCAGTTCTACTAGGGTAACTACATCTATATGATGTCACATAAACAACACCTGTAGATGTGGTATTGCAGTTGAAGTGGAGAATAGTGGTGTGGAATATTTAATTTCACTTCTCAGAAGAGTACAGATGGGCCAGGATTCATCTCACCCACTTTTAGGTACCCCAGGTAAGGTGCCCCATTAGGACCACCACCCAAAGCTCTTTTCTGAGCAGTGTTCCTCGTTTTTTTTAAAGCTGTCTCTAGAACATTTCACTGTAGGTGCAAAGTCATACAAGAGTCTTACTTTTCTTCATTAATTTCTACAGTCTCTTTATGAGAAGTGTACAGAAGATGGGCATGGGCTACTTTTTTAAAACCTTCAGGGGGAGAAACTGACATCTCCTGCTAAACTTGCTTAAGATCCAGACTGCCCCCCACAACCTAACTGCCTGTGGAGTATGGATGGTGCACAAGAAATATACTGTCACTAGGAAGCTCCAATTACCTTTGTAAGGCTCATGAAACAGTTTGTGACTTGTGGGACACAGTGATAAGTAATACTGACTAAACTACGTGAAATGTCTGAATTTATCTCTTTAAATGTTCATGTGTTTTCTCATTGATACACTCCATGCAAGGGGTGTATGAGAGCTCAGGCGCTCTCACTGTAGAAATTACAATACAATGAGTGTTTTAAGGTTCATCGAGTCCACTGTTCTAAGTAAATCTACTCAGGCTGGTGGCAGGTACAACACTGCCACCAGCAGAAAATGGCTTCCATTTTATAGATGAGTGAAATGAAACCACAGAATGAACTCAGTGAAAATAGAACGTACCATCTATGTCAGCTGGGATTTCAGGAGCGCTAGCCCTTTGCTTCTCCGTCCAGAGACCTTTCTCTAATGGGCCTGTAGACATTACAGACAGGGAATTCTGTAAAGCAAAACAACAAAGAAAGAAACCCCAAAATTGGCTGACTGCCTAGTTTTCCTCCCTTCAGGCATGACTTAATACATCAGATTCAGGGAGATTAAAAACACAGACAATTTTTTCACCTTTTCTACACTAAAGTATCAAGGAAGCATGTGTTGAATATTCACTGCTAACAGTTACAGAGTTTTGCACAAAGCAGCAGCTGCATAATGAGCCTACGCAGAGTCGAACAGTTAAAATTACAATCAGATGCTGTTTTTTAAAAGTAACCCATTAAAATAGTGCCCTACATCTTGGCAAAGATGAAAGGCACCCTAGGTACACCATACTTCCATACTTCTTCATTATTAATGACCACAGTGGATTTTCTCTTGAAAACAACAGATAGTATTTAATGGTTGGTTACCCTAGGGTTGCAGTTCTGTGCCTGAATATCTGTATGTCGCACCTTGCTAATGCCTGGGAAATGTGAGCCACAGATAATGCGTATCACAAAACCTGGTCGCTTAGCAAGTGCAGCTTCATTTTGCATAGCAGCAAATTAGCACTAGGTATTTTAACACCTCTAGCCTACAAATCATCAACACAAAAGATGTTTCAGGCACATTATAGCACGGGAAGATTTTGCAAGGCCTGTCAGTACACTATTCAAAGAGATATTGAACATGTGATTTGGGGAATGTTGGAATTTGAGGGGGAGGTGGCTGCATCTCTTTCATATATTAACATGATCTGGTTTCTTGGCTGCTATAAATTAGCATTTTCAGTTGAGTGTGGTCTCCCAGATGCAGTTTATAGCTGAAGCCATACAGGATTGGGGTTTGTTTTTGTGTTTGTTTTTTTAATTTTTTTTTTATTCCTACATCCAACAGATAATAAAAGATGGAAAGTTACTGCATGCTTTTATCTCGGAAATACAATGAGCAGTAATATCATCCCTATGAGAACTTTGCTTATGCTGTACACAGCGGCCTGAGCAACAGCTGCCTCTGTCCAAGTTTTTCTCAGCAACTGATCATTTTGCTTCTCAGAATTGCTATGACCACCATGTGCAGTAACCAGTGGGTAATGGGAGCTGTTTAATAATGTCCAGATGCCCAGCACCTCATAGAAGGAAGCCATGTCAAAGGATTGAACGGGATCATCCTAGATGCAGTTACTTTAGTTCTTGGCTGAAAGTCCTGCTTACAGGCCACCCAGTAGTAATCAGTACTAAAGCCCTATACTTAACAGCTTGGTTTGAGGGGAATAGTCAGTTTTACCCCATCCAGGTAAGCATATGATCAGTTGGTGAAACTCACACACACACACACCCCTTCCATCCCAGTACAGCTTTTGTCACAGTGGTAAACTCGGGATGCATTACGCTGCCATGTCATAGCAGCAATGTTTGATGCTCCAGGATGGACTCCTGCACAGGGAGCTTCCATCAGCCCTACAACAACCTGCTTTTAGCCCCAGTCATCCTTACACAACCCGCCTAAGGACTTAATCCTTCAAGTGTAGTTCTGTTTTGCCCACACCAGAGAGCAGCACCCTCATTCAGCTTTGAGCAAGTGATAACACCTGCACCATGTGAGAGCACCCACACGGATGTATCCCACCCAAACACCCGCAGGTCAAAGACCGAGGGCTTTGCCAAGGTTGTATACAATAAAGTCATACGGTTGTATAGGTATACAACCGTATGACTTTATATATATATATATGACATATGACTTGTGAAGCTGCAGTCTGACAGAATAACCACCATCACACAGCTATGCAAAATTGCCTACACAGCTATCTTAGCTGATTGGCAGGTCAGATTTACCTGAATTTATTTTATTCACAAAGATGGTTAAACTTTTTCAGAGAGAAACCCTTTTTAAAATTTTAAAACAAATGACAGAGTTTAAGGAAGTATTTTTCAGGATTTTACTGCAAACCAATGGGTTTGGTCACAAAAAAAAATATGATACATATAACCATGTTAATTATATTACATTACAATGATGGTATACATTACAAGTAAGTCTAAGTTTAAATATACATCTAGAGTTACAACTGAATGTACAGATCTTTTTTACAATACATACAATTAGGAATGAAAAAACCCCAAACCCCAAAACCATAAATAATGCCCACTTTACAGATGACATTTTTTAAGCTAGAAAGGAGAAAGAAAAAAAAAAAAGGAAACCAACAGCTTTGACCGACTGCAGCTGGGGCATTTTGGTCCATAAAAACCCTTTCTAAAAATAGAAATCTTTTCTTTTTTTCATAGCAGCAATGCTTTCTTCAAGCACTTGGATACAAGTAATTGTGAGCCCATTTCAATAATTTCAGTTGACTGTATAGATTTACAAAAGAAATTTCAAAATTACACTTAATTTATCTTCCAAATATGGAAGAAACAAACAATGCCCCACATTGTGGTATCCTGCAAGTGTCACACTGATGCTTTTAAACCAAGTCCATCTGTAGTACGCAGACCACACGCATACCATTTGTTCACATAGTAAACCCACATAAATGAACTGAGAAACAGACTCTGCAACAGGGAAAGCTCTGGAGCTCACAAGACCTCATCAGAAAAAGGCACATTTCATAAAATCCTTTATCACGCTTAGATAGATCTTCAGGCAAGGCTTTTCGGAGCACGGTTTCAAAACAGCTTGCTCTTACTCCTACGATCTGCTATGGCAGTCTGTGGCAGCAGTCACTCTTGTTTTTTTTTTCCCAAGGAGACAGCACCACTTTGGGGGAAGAACGAATGAAATGAAAAGCCTGTAAAGCTCATTTAGAGAGTGATGTGCTCTTCAAAAAAGCTTCCAGCAAACAGTGTAGTTGAAATTAAGGCTGCAAAGCTGCCATGGTGGAAATGTGCAAATTCTCTTTCAAGATGACTGGTCAACTGGCAGTTCCACCAGAAGGCCAAACAAAAATAAAAAAATAATAGTTATTATTATTTTAAAAAGAAAGAAAAATGTTCACAAGAAAGAGTCCACGGGTGGAGCATACGAGAAGCCCAAAAATGCCTCAGCAGCTTCTTTGACGCTGGCAGTGATGAGGATGCTGTCTGGGGACTGGCCGATGGAGTTGGGGACTGGCTCATCTGTAAACTCCGGATCGAAGTGTCGCAGGTCACTGGGGCCACTCTGTGGAAATGGTGGAAAAGAAAACACATCTGTTAGACTCAAATGTTTTTTGTGAGAGTGAGGTTCAATTTCAGAGTGGGACAAGGACCCTTGTGCAGAGACTTACAAGGTTATTACCTCAAGCTCACTGTTTAAACAGCCTTTGCCAGTTTTACTTTGACCTTTTTTGGTTTTGGTTTTTTTTTTTGGTCTCACTGCCTATTGTCTCGCTAAAACCAAGATGATTCAATTTATTACACTACCCCCAACTAAACTCACACAACAGAAGCCAAATGCAAACAAGGCCACTCTGCCACACAGCAGTGTGCAGTGGAGGACTTTCAGCTCCAGGCTAGCTATTAAGTTTAGATTATGAAATGCTTAGAAAGCAAAAGAGAACAGCCTCCACAACTGGATCCCTCTCATCAGATGTCTGACCAGCCAAATGTAACCCTGTCCTTGGGAAAATACTTGCTTACTACACTCTACCTTCCCCTTTGGTAAATCAGGGATGCTAGGGATTACTTTAAAATAGCCATGCAAATGAAGCATACAAGAGGCCAAAAAAAACAGCTAAATTTAGACTGTCCATCAGCAAAAAGTCAGCTACCACTTATTCTTAACCTTGCCAGCAGGGAAGGAAGAGCTGTCCTCCCTAAACACAGCCATCCAGCCAGTTCCCCCCTCTGGCTCCCCGGGCACCCCACAGAGACAAGGAGGGGAAAAAGACACTCCTTTAAACATTCTGTAATTAGAAGTGATACATACCACATTTGGGTTAAAAGGGGGTGTAATCTTCTTATTAATGAGATCATCCCAGTTAATTGGGGAGAAGAAGATGTGATTCTTAATCTCCATCTGTTGCAGAGAGAAAAATAGATTAATTCAGACCCAAGCTAATGTAAGCAGTATGGCCTAGTCATCTTCCCTTGTGTGCCGCCTATGGGCACTGGCCGCTTTGCACTTACAAAGTCCTCCTTGGCGCCAAGCCTCTTTGTCCTATCCTTCTGCAAGAGGCCCTCCAGGAGATGCCTAGCCGAGTTGGTAATATTTGGCTTCAGCTGCAAAGGTTTGTTCAGGATGTTGTCGTACATTTCTGCTGTGTTCCTGCTGTAAAAGGGAGGCTGCAGGAATGGGAGAGACCTGGGTTAATGAAGTTGACAGATGGGCACAGGGCTTCTTGTGAGGGAAGGGTGAGTAAGATCATTTGCTAGTTTATCTACCACAAAGGTTTCATCGCTTACCAGGCCATACAGCATCTCATACAGGACTGCTCCAAGGCACCACCAGTCCACAGTCCGGTCGTAGGGCTGCTTATGAAGAACTTCAGGAGCAAGATACTGTGTGAGAGACAGAAAGAGAGACGCATTAGCCTAAGGGATCCTTCAGAAAGCCTCTGCGTTCTTGGATGAAAGCAGCTTACTCAATGCCAGCAATACCTAAGTGACCAGAAAGCTGCAAGCTCTTTATAAACAGGGAGATGGCTCAAGAGCTCTTCTCTCCTGCTCAACAAGCTCTAAACATGTGTCCTACATGTCCTCAGCTGGCAGCCTCATATTACAAGATCCGTAATACGCAACGCTGCTTGTCTAGCACACGGGAGATGTCAGTTTTCACTGATGAGGACAGCACTGGCTGCCGCTAAGAGTTGCAGGCTGAGGGCTCGACATACCTCTGGTGTGCCGCAGAAGGTGGAGGTTGTGCCATTGTGCTCTATGTTTTCTTTGCAGAGTCCAAAATCAGTCAAGACAATGTGCCCCTGCGAATCAAGCAGGATATTCTCCGGCTTCAAGTCACTATGGGAAAAGAAAAAAGACAAGTGGTCATTAGAGGAGCTGCAGTCAGATTATCTTAGGTGCAATTGTTTACAGACTTCACCAAGTCATGAAAGATAATTAAATGCAATTGTGAGCTCATACAGAGATCAACTTTCCAATGCTTATTCAGCAAAAAGGTGAGGATTATTTTTTTTTTGTCCAACAAAATGAACAAGGTTGCTTACCGATAAACAATGTTCAGGGAGTGCAGGTAGCCCAGTGCACTGGCAATTTCAGCAGCGTAAAATCGGGCTCTTGGCTCCAGGAAGCAACGCTCCCTCTGGAGATGGTAGAACAACTACAGGAGACAGAAAGAACAAAGTTGTGTCAATGGCGCCAAAGCCTGTTAACAGTGCACTTAATTAGACTCAACATATATAGGGAGGGAGAACAATAGCAGGAAATGGCCTAACGATCCCTGGGTAGTTCCAAACTTGGCAGACTGGAAGCATTCAATTCAGTAACTTTTCCCCCCCATGACTCTTCCCCTGACTACTCTTTTTTATTTATTTATTTATTCATCTATTTATTTATTTAAAAGAAAGAGTGTAAAAGTCTTCCCTAGCAGCACACACATGATAGGAAATACTATTTAATTTTCTTACTGCTTACCTCTCCACCATTGATGTAGTCTAGGACAAAATACAATTTGTCTGCAGTTTGGAAGGAGAAGTGAAGCCCCACCAGGAAAGGGTGTTTCACATTTTTCAGCAGAACATTGCGCTCTGACATAATGTGCTTCTCCTGGAAATATGAAAAATCAATGTTTAGTACACTCCCTTTGTAATAGCAGTAAAAACATACTTGATGGACACAACAGCATCACAGATAAGAAGCCTACCTCCTTCTTCTTCAGGATCGCTTTTTTCTGCAGGACTTTAACAGCATAGAACTGTTCTTCTGCCTTGTGCCGTGCAAGAAGAACCTGGAAGAGAGCAAAATCCCAGAACTGAGCAATACTGAAATACAGAACAACCTGTTAACACAACTGGAAGCAAACCTTTATGCAAACTGCTGAGCACTGTGCAAGCTCTTTGCTGGGAATGCCTAACGCTATCACCACTTCAGCTGATAGATCTAGCCCTAAGTTCTTAGGTTCCCCTCCAAAAGAGAAGTATGCATTCTTCCCAGCACCACTGCCTCTGCACTCCCTGGCAGTTACGGCTCTATCAGTCGCAGCACCCTGCTCCAGCGGCAAGGAGTCAGGCGCTGGGAAGCGGGGCACGCTCAGGTCTGGTTTAAATGACGTTTAAGTGGCCAGCGTTTACCAAAGCCAGTACAAACCTGCCCCTGATGACTAAGTGACAGAAGAAAGAAGTTAGATTTACCTTCCCAAAACTGCCTTTTCCAATCACTTTTAAGAAATGAAAATCTGATGGTTTGGCGTGTGGGTTGGATGACGGACCAAGATTTATCTGCTGTGAAGGACTGGGCTAGAAAAATAAACAGATATAAACCACATTTATTAAAACAGCTTGGCAGCAAGAGTCTCTTCTTAAAACTATATAAATAAAGTGACCTTGAAAGTGAAGACTAGTGCTCTTCTTATTACTAAAAATTTAATCTTGACCTCTACCAGAAATGTAAAATCATTAAGTGCTGTCTAAGAGAAGTGTAAAAGCCATACTTTTAGGTAGAAGTTCTTTTTCAGGTCTTAGCCACATGCCATAATGAAGTAAATAAAGCTTATTTTATTTTTTTTTCATCATGTAGGGAAAACGTTTTAGCCTAACCTGACAACTCTTTTTCTCAGTTACATCACTGTGCTATGATCCCAACACCATGCTAATTTCGCTACGCTTCTATTACTGGCTGATGTGATGTTCTAAAAATGTTTCGCTGAGTAAAACCCTACTTACCGGAGGAGAAGGATTAGCATTCATAAGTTCAGGCTCTTGAGGCTGGGAGATTTTCAGGATAGATTGAACTTCAGGGCTGCAGGAGTAAGAGCACGGTTAGAGGAGCTGCCGGCAGCATCGGGCGGATCTTTCCGCCAGAGGGCAAGCACGTAGCGCGAGTGACGGGTTTTGGTTTAGGCTATTACTGCAGAAGACAAATGAAACAACCTATTCGACTTTAGTAGTAAAAAAAAATCATTGTAGGGAGAGTCAATTCAGTCATTTTAAAAAAAAAGTATTTACGCTATAAGTACAGTTTATAATAGGGGTGGGGCTCTAGAAGTCCCATCCAACTGATATCTCTCAAACCCAGCTCACAAAGATTTGTTGCCTAGTGAGTAATACCTCAAGAAGATCAATTAATTCTTCCGTAACAGTCATGCCAGAGGTATTACAGTAAACAAAGATTTTTTTTTAAACTAGATCTCGCAATACAGGGTCACATTTGTGACTGATATCCAGACAAAATTTCTGATACTTACTGCTTGCATGCATAGGAGTTGGTGGCTATCTTCTGAATAAAGTCGTTTAGCCCCATTCTTCTCTGCTTCATGAAAGCTATAAAGCAAAAGGACAGAGAAAGGAGAAATAAAATCGTTAAGCCGTCTGCCGAGATAAATCACAGTCCCCTCGAGCATCCTCGGAGAAGCAGAAGCCCCCGCCGCTCACCGATGAGGATGGCCACCATCCCCCTCATCTTCGAGTAGGTCAAGGTAGGACCCGACGCCTCAGCTGCTTTCACGGTCATTTCGGTGTGAGGAGAGGTATAACTAACGAGCGTACGACGCTACAGGATCCCAGCACCGCACTGGCTCGGAGAAGCACCCGACAGCGCTTAAGTGGCGGCGGTGATGGGC
>VXBZ01011975.1:0-49459 GCA_013399135.1 Heliornis fulica
AGGAGGCACGCCTCACGGCAGGTCACGTGACGCAGAAAGCCCGCCTCACGCCACCCTCGCCGCGAGGGCTGCCGGGAGCTGTAGTTGGTTGATCTGCCCGGAGCGGGCGTCCAATCCGCTGGAGCCAGCTGAGCACAAAGGGCGGGCCGGCCGCGTGGGGCGTGGGTGCCACGTGTCGGGCTGCCACCGCCGCCGAGCCCGGTCCCGGGGCGGAAGGAGGCGGCCGGACAGAGCCGGCGCTGCTTCGGGCGCCGGTGGGCGAGCCCTCCCGCATGGCGCGGGTTGCCGTGCGTGAGAGCAAGGGAGCCAGAAGCTCCACGGCGCGGGTTCTGCGTCTGAGTCTTGTGAGCGACCGCGTGTGAGCAGGTGGCGTGTTCTTGGCGACAGTTAACGGCTCGGGCAGTTAGGAAGGGAGGCAGGCAGGCATGAGCTGAGGAATGGAGCTGGGGTAATAAGCGCTGGCAGGAGAACACTAAACCAATGGAAGGAACACTACAAACCAGGAATGTGCAGTCTGAGGAATCGCAGAGCAATCTAAAGAAAACTCTCACTGGATGCTGTGGAACTAGAAGATTAATGCTCAGTGTATGTGATCTACGAGGAGTTTAGTTGGCACTGATGTGAAATGAACTCCAACATGCAGCCATAGGGTTATGTGATATATCCTGGGTTTTTATTTTTTATTTATTAATTGGTTTGTTACTAACTGCAAACTCATTAACTGGAAATACCATTGCTAGATCCCTTATAACCATCAAAAGATGAGGTTTGATTACTTAGTTGGCACATTAACTGAACTAAAGTTAATGTGTGGTGTCTATGGCCATGTGAAAATTTTAAGTTCATCTGTTAATAACTCATTAATCATACAGCTCAATTTATAAATAACTAATTCTCTTTCTATCAAGACAGACTCTTCACATGCAGGTAATGAGAGCGAGACAAGGCTAAAGAGAAACTGTCCGCAGTGCAAGATTCTCAGGCCAGCAGGCTTTTAAGAGTTAGTTCCATCTACCTGTGCACTCTTAAGCCTGAATGAGAAACTACTTTGAAACCTTATGATTCTAGTGGAAGCAGAGAACATCCTGTTAAAAAATACTATGTAGAACTTGCGACTGCCCAAGAGAAAATGGGAAGCTGTTTTTAGTGTACAAAATACAGCACAGCTGTATGTTTACTTTTTTACTTAATCTTTTAATGCACCACCCGTTCTGTCACTTCCCACACAGCACTAGATGTTTCTTTACAGAAAATACAGGAGTAACTACAGCTACTGCTCCTACAACACTTTAACTCAAGGTTGATGCTCCTGTTTGGGCAGCTGGCTCCTTCTCCCAAAGGAAGCCCAAACCTTTCTAAGCAGCTCACACCCAGTTGGACTGTAGCCTCTTTTTACCTCTAAATCCAAGGTCACGTAGCAAGACAAGCTAGAAAAGAATGTGTAATTGGATTAACCATGGTTAAGGAAAACCCTCATGCATTCTTGAATGAAAACAGGTCTACGATGGACGCTTCAGTAAAATACACTATATATAAAGTGGCTTTTGGCAGCTAATTTTTGACTGAAGACTAATCATTTAAGTTTTCAAAGCAGCTGTATTAGAATTTACTTATTGTTAAATAAATGTTGTGTCGCATTACAGCACGTGGAGTAACCATAGCAGTTTCCTGTTCTGCTACACCAGTAGATTATTCATTATGCATGTCCCTGGAGAAAAATACAACCAAACTTGTTCTCTCCATGGCAGGGGGGTGGGGTGGAATTTGAACACAACTATTTGATCCACATTCTTTGCTAAGATGCTCAGAGTCTATTTCTATTGAATATGCTGAATTAAAATATTTATTATAGTATTGTTCCTTTCCCTTAACTGTAAACCAAACCTATTCTCCCCTGTTTAAGACCGTATTCATTCAGAAAACTAAGCAGGTCATTAGGCAGTACTTCTGGTCCTACCTACAGCTGTCAAGTGACAAGGACTATATACCCTAAACCAAAATAGAGTAATTGGTTGTGTCACGACCATTTAGCTAACAGGAATTTATAGAACATGTAGAAGGTGGTATTGAAAGCAATTAGTATTTACATCAAAATCAGATATATGTCTTTGAGTTCAGAACTTCCAATCCTTACCAGTAATATTGTTGCTCTTTGTCTTGTCATCACCATACTTTTCATTTTACTGTCTCTCCCGCTGCACCAAATGTGCATCTTTTCTGCACTTGCATTTGGAAGAAGAGAAACACCTTCAAATCCTTTCTATACAGCTAGAGAGTAATTGGGGTGTGACTGCAAGTGAGTTGGCAGAAGCCCTGAAACGACTGACGTGGACTTACATCAATTTTCAGGGACTTATGTCAACCTCTATGCTTGAGGTCCATGGCACGGATGGCTGGTTTGGCTTTTGCTCACTATTGAGAGATGAAATGGTAGCAGTAATGAGGGCAATTTTATTTCACTTGTGGTTTTGTGAGGGATACTTTTATTTATTATTTTATTTAACGTGCATAGGTGGTTTCTGTCCTTGCTGTTTTTAGGCTCTGTTATTGAATCCAGATGGGGATACACCTTGATTTGGTCAGAAGCTGAAGTTACTGCAAGTGCCTTGAGAAGGAAGGAACATGCTTCCTGTGGTGTTTGAATCCTTTCCAAACTGGGGCTATTTTCTAGGCGTGTTGTGACTTTTGAATCCAAAAACCTGAGGGCTACATTATGCTGTGTTTTATTTTCCACACATCATCCCATGCTGGATAGCTAGAATTCTGGATCTGCAGCCACATCCCAGATCTGTATTTGTCTTGGAGTAACAGGGATTCCTCCCCCCTTCCTATGGGCAGCAAATCAAACCCAGCTGTGCTGCTGTAGCCAGCATAGGCTTTGGAAGGAGCCTGGTCAGGCATTCGTTCTGCATGATTCAATAAACCAAACAGCCTCAAATTAAGAATATAACGCATAAGGTTGTATTTCATGTGCTTGATCTCATTCCCATTGCGGTTGAATCTGGACCTGTTTAGAAGCCATGCACACCAGCGTGGCATAGGAAAGGGCAGATGAGAAAGCACAGAGAGGCTCCTGGAATCAGCAGACAGTGTTCCTTTGCTGCATCTATGGTTATGCGTTTTGCAGCTACTGTTGAAAAAAGCACGAGTCCAACAAGGGAAAATTTTTGACCAGTGTGAATGTATCATTACGCACTTAAAACTCATTTGCAAATGGCATATAAACAAAATTATCACAGTCTTTATGTCTCCTACAGCTAACAAGGCAGACCTGTTTTCTTAAGCACGCAGAATGGCGTTACGTAGGAGAAAGATACTATTTCAGTAGAGAAGCTATGTTCAGGAAAGTTAAATTCAGCAGTCATATAGGAAAGGGGCTTGTATTCTGCACACAAGGTCATAGGTTATTTATATTTAATATGTGACATCTGGCATTTTAAATAATTTCCTTGGCTAATTACCAGTGCCTGGGTGAAATGTGAAACTTCTGCCATTGGGGAATTAAAAGGAAAAACAAAAACAAAAGTAGATTTCAGAGCATTGGAAAGTTTTACAGGAAAATTAGGAGTTGTCCTAATTCAAGCATTAGATACAAGCATGAGTAATTTGAACACAAATAAATTTTCAGTGAAAATCTGCAGTTGTCGTTTTAAAACTCCTTATGCCATGATTTAATAACAACACTCCTATCTAGATCTTATGCTCAGCATTTGATCATTGGGGCATGTGTAATAGCAAGATCACAAAGTTTAAAAAAAAAAGATTGCCTACAAGGTGTATGTTGACAAAAACATAGCTACGTAAAAAGTTAATGAGGTCACAGGCTCATTTAAGCATTTTACAGTTTTCACCAAGAAGTTTCACTGCTCCCCTACATTTACTACAGTCCTATTAGTACACCTTTATATTTCTTCACTGTATTTTACATTAAACAATAATAATTTCTTTGTTTTACTGTTTGTTTAACATTCTTCCATGTAAAGCAGACATTACTTCATAAAGTTTGCTGCTGCTTTATATTGCTGTAGTTTTACGGAGCGGGTTGGAATCCCCCTTTTGGAGGTTACTGCTAACCCAACCAGAGGGTCTAGAAATCTGGCACTGAGCTGTGTGGCTCTCTTCAGTCTTTATATTTGTTGTATTTTGCTGTCAGATCATCAAGTGAAAGCAAAGTAAAATTATCAGCTGCACTATTGCTTTTATCAATACATAAGGATGCTCCAGGCATAAGTATTTGCTTCTGAAATGATTGCTTTTACAGATACCTTAGAGTCTTACTATAAACCCTGAAGAGGTTTGTGAGTGAAATCAGATGACAACCAAGATCGATAGCGGAACAAGAACAAACTCCTTTAATGGCACAGCGATATTTACATAAGATAAATATTTGTGGAAACTAATGAGGTTTCATAAAAGTTCTTAGGCCTGATTCTAAGTCTTTTTAACTTATTTTTTACTTTTAAAAACTTATTTTCTGTATTTTAACTTTTGTGACTGCTCATTAGCCAGCAGACCATCTTGTACAGGACTGGAATCCAGAAAGTACAGAGTCTGTTCCAAGCTTCCAAACTTTGGGTAGTCTAATTTGCAAACTTGCTCAAAGCAGCACAAGTAACTGAGCAACTTATATAAGATACTTAACTTCAGTTTTGCCCTAAGGTGAGGGTAATACATCTGCTGTTGTCCCTCACCTCATTGTAAATGCCTCTAAGTAAAGACTCTCAAGTCTGGACTATTTCTTATCCACTGTGTCTGAATGGTCAGGCAGCCTGGGTAGATGATTTGGTCTAATATTTCTCTTTGTACTAGAAAAGAAGAAGCATCACACAACTGTTATGGCAAAATGAAACCCCAGTCTCTGAGCCTTTAGCTATTCTAGTCTAGGATCTAGACATACTATGATACGATCCTGTTCTGTTCAAGCATAATGACTATGCAGTCATTTTTTTTCTGTATTCCATATATACATTTCTGTCCTTCAGTTAGCTTAGATATAGCCACAATGTATTCCTTTTTATATATTGTAATTTAATAAACAATGCATAGCCTTTGCTTATCAGTAAATTAAAGTTTCTTTCTCAGTATATCAGTTGTTTTAAGGGCTAACAAAAGAATTATTTTCCTTTGTTACAGCTTTTCAGAATAATTCATTAGAAGCAACCAGAATAAATGTATTACTAATCTTGTCTTGATATGCATATGCTCAGGTTTCTGTATAAAGCCCTATGGGCTCATACCTCAGTGAGGAGGAGAGTCCACATTGTGCAAATCACTCTTTTGTCCTTGTCTCAGGTCAGGCTAAGCCAACATAAAACAACAGGTTCAACTGCTGTGGAAAACCTTACAGGCTCCCTAGTAATTTGGATCTTGGACTTCTACCTTTTCTCTTGTGCAACTTGATTGTCTTCAGTCCTTAAAGCACATATGCTCATGCCACTTGCTCTGTCTGTGCCTAATGAGCTCTCTGACCCAACATCTTAATTTGGATACATCAGGTTTCAGCTGAGAGGCAACAGGTGTGGAACATAACTGCCGTATCCCAGCTGTGGCAGGTGCCTGTGTGTCTTTTTTTTGCTGTGATCCATTCCAGTATCAAGTCAAACAGGCCAGCCAGGTGGTTTACAGTTCTTTTTTTCCTTCTGCACTGGAACAGAAGCAGTAGTTTTCATTAGAAGCTCTTGCCTCCGTTTTTTAGTTGATTTTCTGCCTGGCTTGCTGTCCAGATTACATGTAAAAGGGTTGATTCTTCTTTGACAGAGAAAGGGTTGGGAGATTTAACTATTCGATTCAGCCACAGAATCAATCCTCACTACAGTCATTCATCTGTTATGCTGCTGGTCCCCGTCCTTATTTTTCTAGCCTACCCCTTTCCCAGAATGAAGTGTAGCTTCATCCTCTGTCTCCTTATATATCAGGTTGTACTGGGATAAAGATACTCCTGTGTATTAAAAATTTATGGGAAGTAGAAAAGACAAAACACAGAAAGCAATAACTGATTAAATACTATCTTGGTATTCTTCTAAGCTAGAGAATGAGCTGTTCAATTAATCAACTGATCCCAGTCAGCTCTGGAAAAATATTACTCAGCACAAGTTCACCCATTTAAATTAATCTGATTTTGCTGTATTTACACGTCCTATATATTAATTCATCAGTTATGTATAAAGAATGATTTAGCTCCTATTTTATATTGAACAAGATGACAGAGTTTCAATAAATGCTCACATAAAATGGATTTTAACATATATTTGAACGAGAAACTGTATCCCAAGGATTCATGTCATGTAGCTGGCAAGCAAAAAAACCCAAACCATATGATCAGTCCTTCTGCTTTCATTATCAAAAAAGCCAGAGATGTCTGAATATGCACAAATCATCTGTCTGCAAATGCAAAATAAAATGTTTGACCTGCTGCTTACTCCTTTGGAGGCCGGGCCCTAGCATTTCCATATGCTGAGAATAACTAATACTAATAGGCCAAAAGGGCATAACTAAAGATAAACTACAGAACAAATATCTTCAGATCTCTGGTAAGAGAAAAGGCTAAACTTACTAAATTCAACATTATGACATTACTGGATCTATGAGATCCAAAATTGGATCTATTTGGATCCTGTGAGATTCAAACTTAAATAGATCATCTTCCCATTAAAGAATGAAATTTGTCTGACAGTATTATAAACCATGAAATTAACTCTGTTTCATGTTGGAATAAAGAATACATCAATTCCAAAGCAGGATACAGACTTCAGAGTGGTAAAAATCTTTTATTCTCATGTACCTCATGGCATAATGTCCTTTGGAGGCATTAAATTTGCTTGGGCTTGACAGACTGTACAGTAAGTTATGTACCTTTATCACCTAAAATGTTATCTGGTTTACATTTAAAGTGTTCAAGACTGCATTAGTTACTGGTGAAAAATTTAACTCTATTAATTTTTTGTAAAGCATTTGCTGATACCAAGATTCACAGTATGTTGACTGATCAGAAAACAGGCAACAATTGCAAAAGGTATCAGGAGAAAATTGATCAGAATGCAGGCTATCCCCTAATCTTGTACATTACATCTAATTTCTGTTAGTTAGGCAAAAATATCATATAGTATTTACATTCAGTAGTAACAACTGGGAGGTAAAAATATATGGTAATGGAAATTGGTCACATTCATGAAAAAGATGATTGATAACAAGTAGTTTAGTATCCAGAAATAAATCATAATATATCAAATTTAAAAACTACTTAGGGAGAAAGTTGCATGTAAGACAAAATTGTATTAGAAAGCTTCTATACATAATGTAACATCCACAAGGTAGCAGAAATGCAGCAAAATGACATTTCTATCCTTAAAAAATGAAGTTCCTTAAACAAAACCAAGAGGGAGACAAGGTTTTTAAAAGACGCTGGGTTGATAACACCCAGTAATCAGCACAAACCCTGCATTTTAGGCAGCAAATTATAAATGAACATGTATCCTGCATTGTGAACTGGTGAGTACACTTCAGTGATCGTCGTGCAGGAAGACTGAAGACTGACATTTGCAATAAGGAGACTAGAGATGGAGATGCCTTTGTTATATTGACACATGCAGGCTAACACTGCTAAATTATTGGTTGGAAACAGATTCTGGTCAGAACTGATTTGGTTCAGCTTCAACCTATATCCTGAGGATTAAAAGATGTTATATATTTCTATAAACCATCTTAAAAGCCACAAACCATTTTCATCTTCCAAAGACAGACGACTAAAGCAAAGCAGAGTTTTAGCAATGACTGCTATGAAACAAATAGCTGGATGAAAAAGAATGTAAAACCCCTAAAGATATAAAAAAGGAAAAGTCAGAACTATTGCATGACATAGTGTGAAGTGTTCTTTCATAGGGATACAATGAGGTTTTAAAGATATATATCTGATAAAGATAATACAATGGGGGAAAAGTAAGAAAAATAATTTGATGACCATTTGAGAAAGAAAATAAATCAAGAAAACATTAAGAAAGATTCCAACTGGGAATTTGTCTAACTGCAAGGAAAAAAAGCTTGAGGACTATTGTTTTGCCTCTTGGTCTCCCTTTTCTATTTTCTACTTTTATAGACTAAAAGCTAAGCAAAAAGAAGCTGGATAACATTTCTGGGTAAAATATCTACCACTGAGGCATTGTCATGGTTTAACTTCAGTAGGTTACTAAGCATCACCAGCTGCTCGCTCACCTCTCCTCACCATTTCATGGAGAGGACAATGGAAAAAAACCCCAATATTCTGGGTTGGGATGAAAACAGTTTACTGGGATAACAAAGGTGGAGAACTAGTAATATCAATAATAAATATAAAAAACAAGTGATAAACCAATACAGTTGTTCACCACACACAGAAGGGTAAAGAACCTTGATGCCCAGTCTGTTTCTAGAGCAGCGATTCCACCTACCAGCTAGGCTCCCCCATTAAAACACCCATAATTTAATTATTTATAAACTAACATAAAATTATAAAATACAGGGAGGTACTAGAACTTTCATGAAAAACTCTTCATTAACTTAATAACCCCTTTTGCTGAGCTAAATGTACCCACAGACAAGAAAAGGCAAGGTCTTGGGAATCTGCTACTTAGTTTTCCATTTGAATTAAAACATATACATCCTCCCCAGTTTTGCTCAATTAAGAAAGAACAAGCAATCAATCAGCCATGAAGTGTTTTCTGCTGGTCAGGGATTCAGCAGGACTGTACATACCCACAATCATTATAATGTATGAGGTTTTTAGCATGTAGTAGCATTAAGCTCTCCTGATGGATTTGACATGCTTTTGCTTGGCAAAAAAATGCTGCAGAGAACAGCTGCCCATCTTGGTGCTCTCCTGCAGACAGAGTCTAATCCTCCGGGTTTATACAGTTGTTGAAGAAACATTAAAAGGAAAAGTCTTCTAAAGTATCAAAGGCACCAAATGAAAAACCTCTTGCTCAAAGTTTTACCTATTTTAAGAAAAAAGTATATTTTATGTTTTTAAAATTTTTTTATAGTAGCCCCTTCCAAAAACAGCCAATAAAAAAGTCCCTATCAAACTGTTTCATATTTATTATCACAAAGGTAGGGGTGTGTCTGCAACAGTATGACCATAAACTGGAAACAAATCTTTTCCAGTCAAGACAGTACATGAATTTTTTTCATCTAGCAGCTTCCAAAGTTGTAAACCCAGTTCAACTGGCTACCAGGCTCTGACTGTGCTTGGTAAAAAAACAATTGGTACATACCAGTGAATCAGACAAAAGATCAAACTAAAAATAGTTTCAACATCAGTATTTATACACCTTCAGAATATTAAAAACAGTCTTACTGGATTTCTTGGGTTTTTAATCATTGGGAATGCCCTAACAAATGATACCAAGGCTGTTATAAAATTGATTGTTGTAAAAGTTTAAAAATAATCTTTAGAGAAGAAAACAGTTGCAAACCAAGAAAAGTTACAGTAAAACTTGAAAGCCTTAACAAACTTGTTAAGGCATAGAACTTCAGTTCTATATCAAAATAACGTTAACTCTTTCATATAGTAGTCCTTTAGTTCAAAAATAACTTTGATCCATTTTTTATTACGATTTTAAGATGGGATTAAAATCTCATTAAATTACGTCAAACATTTAGTACTAATGTAGTGTTCCTGGTGTCAATAACCCTGTGAAATATCTAAAACTCTTCTGGCTAATGAAATGTAACACAAATTCACTGTGAGAAGCTGCATGTTAGGAAATAGTAGCTGTATGTGGTTTATATTGCTAGGAGAATCACAAATAAGAAACATCTTAAAAGGGATGGTTGCTAGTAAACTGTACAAGACCAAAGGTTAAGTAACTCTCAGAACATGAGGTTATGGGTCAAAGCAGTTAAAGGGAAAATATCCCAGAAATACATTTCAGAAAATTAACTAATTAACCCATAAAATCACCAGAATGACAGGTACTTAAACAAAAGGGTGGGAACAATTCCTTTTTGGGAAATTGCTTTGATATTTATAACCTATCTGGCCCAACTATGACTCTAAATTAAATATTAAATTAGAATTGTGTAGAATCCTTTGTATGCAGTATCTCTGCATTTTTCAGTAGTGGCTGAATCACTCAAGAAAAAACCAACAGTATTCTTGTAGGGAAGTTGTTGCATGTTTCTCCTTCAGATTAATATAACACCTTAACGCCAACCTAATTTACAGTTGCCATAGTGTGGCCCTCCACCCTACCTTAGCTGCTGGGTGATTTGTGCTGATGTCAGCACTGCGCAGCAAGTCAGCTCAGGGACCTGAGCCAGTGAAAAACGAGCTCTCCAAAGAAAGCAACCTTTTGTCTCTGTTCCCTGAACTGGCTCATTATATGGTAGCAGGAGTGGCACAGGGGAGGGACCTCAGCTAGCTCTACTGATATAAAGTCCTAGAGAACCCCTGGGACAACCAGCTGTCCAGCAGTTAGAGACTAACCACATTTATATGAGACTTCACCATCTAAGAAGTGACTTAAACTATAATTAGCTTTAGGTTCCACTAATATGGCAGCTGGTAAATCAGATGAAATGTGACTAAATCGGACACTTCTGACGAGAGAGCAGTAACACCGTTCAGCAGAAGCACACAAACGAGCCAGCACGACTCGTGAGGAATTGTTGGCTAGATCCAACAGAGCACAGGCACAGGAGAGAGCTGCACCAGCCCAACGCTGCCCTGGTACGGAGAGGAGGCTCTCTGCATGCTTTCTCCCGTGCTACCCTCAGAGAACTGATTGAACACACTGAACCTGATGGAAAATCCTCACTCACACTTGCTGTGCTAATTTTCCGCCTGGGGCAGTACAAGGAGGGAACGGAATACTTTCTCTTGGAAGCCTCAGGTTCTGTTGCCTCAGCTCAGTCTGCCACCTTTGGCTCTGAGGCTATGGACACATGTCCTGGCCAGACTGCTGCTGGGTTCAGTAGTTGCCTCTCCTAGCCATCCACACAGAGATGCAGTGAACACCTCCTCTTGGGTTCCAGTTAAAATAAGCCATGTTAGTCCACACGGCTTAAGCAGCAGATCTTCCCTAATTCCCTTTGAAAATCAGGATGGAACCTGATCTTGGCCATAACTTTAGCAGCTTAGTTTTCTTCACCAACAACCAACCTGCTTTTGAACCAGTTCTCCAAGGTATCTTACGGGTGTGTACCAGAACACTCTCATTATGCACCTATTTTGCAAAAAGCCCAAGACAGAGATGTGAAAGACAGAGCTTTGCATATAGCCCTTTCTTGTTCCTTTGTTGTTGTGCCTTCTACACACCCTCTCCATAAAATAAAAATAATTAATTTTAAAATTAATTTGTACCAACCAAATATACCTAGTTTCAAAAAGTAAAGTACTGCTACAGATGAGCTTGCTGCTTAACTGTCAAATTGCTTGCCTTCTGCCAAAGTGTAGAGAGAGGAAGGAAAAAAAAAACCCAAACTACCTTTTAAAACATGGGGTACCTGCAGGCTGGATCAAAGAATGATCTATGGAGAATGAATGCAGGGCAGCAAATGCACAATCTGACCTACAAGACTTTCAGGAAAAGCCAGCCCAAGTCAGGCACAGTGCAGAAATCACTGGAATCGGTTCAATTTGACTGAATGCCAGAGCACACTCTAATCTGGGGAACAGAGCCAGGGCCGACCCCATTTACAGGACCCTTGTTGCTCTTTTAAACGTGTATCATTACTGTGCCAGATAACAAACCAAAGTTGGTATTAACAATTAAAGAATAATTAACAAAAGTAGCAAAGCTTTGATCTGCAGAAGTTAGACTGCCATTAGTGCCAACTGGGTGTATTATAGATCTTTCTCTAACAACATTTTCATCTATTTGAATAAATAAATTAATTTAGGATACATGATAAATTGTAACAGTTTCAAAACCCACTCCTTTTCGCATTTATACTTAAAATCAGCAACCTAGCCTTAAGGCAAATAACAATTATAACAAATACTAGGAAATAAATTTAATATTTAAATCTGTGTGTACTTTGAGACCAGTAAGAATATGTTAAGCAATACCAGCTTAACAGTTTCTTCCTTTCCTCTGCACCATCAGAGTATGTCATCTGCTCCGCTGGTTTGGCAAAGCCATTTGTGTCACCACCCTGTAAAACAGACCTAGGGAATTGACCTGGCTTCATTCTTTATTTGGTGGCAGAGGGGCACAGGGAGGATCGTTAAGGTCAGATACATTCCCTGATCTGATCCACAGAGTGGCCCCACAGAAAGCTGCATCAGCTCAACTGTTCAAGGATGGCGTGGTGGCTGCAATAAGCGACACAGACCAAGGATTATCTGAAGTTGGTGCTGCTGCCAAACGCTGTCAGGAGACAGAAGTGCAAGAGCAGGATTAGTCACTGCACATGTCCACAAGGGACAAGAGCTTGAGAAGAGTATTCTAATACACTGTTGTATCTGTGTTCTTCAGCAATGATGGCAAAAACCCCTTCCAACAAGTATATATAACTGAACAGATGTTATCTGAAGGATAAATGCTGTGGATACATTGCTGGAGAGTGACTGTAGAAGAAAACCTGTGATGAGGCTGATCAATAGCAAAACATGGAGAAAGTCAGTCTGAAAAGTAAAGAAAGAGTTTTATTGCAAGTGATAAAGACAGGGCTATTGAATAATTTGCTACAGGATTTTCTCTTGTTAACCTGAGTTTGAGAGACACATTCTGCTTTCAGTAAAGAGGATAACCTTCAAACAATCATTGTGAGAAATAAGTGGTACACAATAGCAAATCATCAGGAAAACCAGATCAAACTTCAAGTAAGAGATAATCTTCCAAGCCCTAAACAATTGATCAATTTATCCCCCTCCCCACAACTCATACCAGTAACTCTGAAAACAATCTGCTAGAAATTACATGTTCTAAGACATGGCCCTGATGAATATATTTTTTACTCCAACAAGTTGTTAAAAAATGTGGGTATAGTTCAGATAAACATCTAAGAGTTTGGAAATTCATCTGAATGCTTTCTGTTAGAAAATAATGTACTGTAAGTCTTGTGAGAAAAAGGCTTATTTGTGATGTTGCTGGCACTTTTATTTCTGTTCTCAGCTGGAGCATGATGAGAGTAGTCAACTTCTCACATGGTATTTTGTCTTCAAGAGTTGTGGGGAAAATTTTCAGTTCTAAAAATAGAAGATTACAGTAAAACTCTTATCCTATGTAAACTGACTTTGCTTCTCGTTACTAAGAGAGAAGACGGGATAGCGAAGTAAAACTTTGGTGAAAGCTGAAAAGTTGCACACAGTTAAACAAGAAATCATTGTTTTTCTCATTTTGCAAGTTAAAAAAATCCCCACATATTCTGCTGGAAAGGCAACTTCTGATTTTTAGTTACACAGCATTAAAGGTGCCTCTCAACTAACTTGAATAAGAACTGACAACCACCAAGTTCTTATGGCAGGACCTTGAAATGAAGCTTGACTGTGTGTAGCAGGAGGACCAGGGCCTTAGGTATTGAGCAAGTAAAATGTCTGCAACAGACAAGTTATCCAAAACTAAATTTAATTTCCAAAAAACCTTAAAAAGTCTTCTATTGTAAGTCAAGGGGATGTAGTCTCCAGTATTAGTTCTGATAACTTGACCTACTCAAGACTTGTTGACAGGTTTGTTTACCTACAGCTTTATGTAACAAATAGGCAGTTGGGGGTTGAGGAGCACTGATGTGAGAAAAGGTGTTCATCAGATTACAGCAGCCACCCTGTCTGAACATAAGATGCTTCTGCTGCTACTACTAGGCACCTAATTAAAGGAGAATTCTTGGAAAGCAAAAAGGTGTCATTTAAAGATGGCAACACGTGTCCTTTAAATAATGAACTGAAACCACAGGGGCACCATTAAATTGTCTGGGTAGAATTCAGTGACTTCCTTGCACATCTGCACTTCTAGCTCTTAGCAAATCTGCAGAACTGGGCTTGCTTACAGAGGGCTTGTGTGGTACAGACAGTTATTATAATTTCAAAAACTTTTAACTGTCATATCTCTCAGTGAACTTGTAGTTCAGCTATGAGTTCTACTACTATATGGCATTGCCCTTTTTTCCAAAAAACCCCCATCCACCTACAGTTCAGACTTGTTATGAGGACCAAGGAGAGATCTGCTTAAAAAGGGTCACACACAACCGAGACCACATTACAGTAAACACTCTGCTTAGTCTTCCAGGGGGTCTCTCCTCCCTCCCACCCCTGCCACTGTTTCAGTTGCATACTGCTTTTGTATGAACAAGCTTGTTGTAACTTACTCTTGCAGTTTACTAGAAAATTAAAAATTAAAACATGCAGACTATTTTATAACTACTCATAAATTTACAAACTTCCAAGATCCAGTATATTTGCTTATCCCCAAACCAGATTACACAATACAGGCATTTGTAGGGAAAAATACATGGACACAATTTTAAAGGCTCTGTAACACTCACAAAAGAACTGTTAAGCAGCTGCTCATTCCCCACTTTTATGAATACAGGGCCGAGTTATCACACCATATAAAACAGTACTTGCTTTGACATGAAGTAGGAGGTAATCCCTAATGCTTAGGCTGTTTACAGGTCCTATCTGCCTCCCCAGTGACACTGCCAGAGCCTGGTAAATTTTCTGAAGGGCAATGGGACTAGACAGAGCCCCCTTCATATACTTACCAGCGTACAGGCTTCCTATATAGAATATCTATAAAGAGATTCCAAAGAATATGCTGTTGTTTTAGGAAACAAAGGGACATTTTTCTTTTACTTCTTCCCCTCCCAAATATTTTCCTTCAGAAATTACTCTGCATGTTTGGATTTTTTTTTTAATCTGTAGACAAAAATACAGAGCCAGAAATCAAATGAAAACTAAAATGCAGAAGTCCCTTTAAATGAACCTCTATCTTATCTAGGCTTATATACATGTAGCAGGAAGATAGAGACCTGAAACAACTGTATTATTTTTGCTACCTTAGAGTTCAAGAGGGAAAAATGTCAAAAAGTTTATATGCTTTCCCAGATATCTGTTATTTGGTTCACAGATAACAATGCCTAGTCTGTCCATCACCTATCTCAGCAGCTCTAAGTACCACCTGGATTCATCATGAAGACATACTGCAGAAGAAGTCATCACCTTCTTAGTTTAGAAGGTAATAGATTCTCAGAAGCAGCATCAAAGAGTATTGAGAAAAGGTTACTGTGGATCCTGGAACAAATTTTCTTTCAGTTATTTCCCCTGAACCTTTTCCTTCTTTCTCCTTACAGTTTTCCATCCCTTATGGTCTTTGGGAACAGTCCAGGATGGAGGATCTCTCTGCAAACCTTGGCTTTACTCACAGCCAAGTAAAGTGAAGGATCAAATTCACTTGCCTGTCATCTAGAGCAATTGGAACGTCAAGTTTATCATTCAGAAATCATATGGACCATAAACTGTGCATGTATTTGGCCTCTTTTATAAAACAATTTCTTTTTCATAAAGAAGAACTAGCAGGCACCTTGAGAACAGAGATTCCAGCTTCCCTACCTTGATCTGAGAGGTATTACTGAACTTGAGGACATGGTCAGACTTTTGGAGCTGGTGTGTAGTAAGAGGAGAACTTCACACCACCTGTAGTTGCCAGTCCTCTCAGACATACCAATCTGACTATGCATTGCAGAGCTACTCCCTATCCTGCTTCTGCCAAAATCATTTGCTTCCTGTGTAAAATAATCAGAAAACCATAGGAAAGGAATGAAAGAAAAATGTTTCTTTTTGTTGGCTCCTGTTTCCCTAGGGATTCTCACTGACAGTTGGTTACCACAGCTATTAATAACTTCAAAGTGTATGAATACCACAATTTAGAAGAGAGGAGTGAAGTCTCACTAGGAAACCCTTGGAATATCAAGGAATATCAAGGGTTTCCTACAGGAGTAGGCAACTGTATAGTAATTTCTTTAAAGTGAGAAAAATATGATCATTTGGAAAAAAGTCTTTTTAAAAATCATTTTAATGATCTGTAAAGTTTAGCCTCTGGCAGTTCTATTTTTAAAAATAATCTTTTACAATTAAAATCAATTAGCTCAGAAACTGCTGCAAGATGAAATATATTTGATCTCTTGTCCGCATTTTGAACTGCCGCAACTTCTGTTTGCTGCAGACTAGCCTCCCTCCACATATTAAATGCTGATACCTTACGTGCCAACAGCATCTGTTACACAGCCAAGAAACGACTCTGACTGCCTTACTGCCAGGAAAGACAACTCACTTTGTGCAAGAATGCTATTTGCCTGTTAGCCATGCAAGAATCCACTTAGCTTCCATTTCAGCTCATTTGTAGTTGCCAATATCTACCCTTTAAATACTTACAGCTGCCACTTCTGTGTTGAAAAAGTATCTATTTTCATCTTTCATTTAAGAGTGAGACACTGACATCTGGTAATGTGAACGGAGGGGCCCTGGATAGCCCAGGAACTATATAGCCTGATTCAAAGTCATCCTAGATGAGAGTAAGAGTGCTCCATGAGCAGTTCTGGCAGCAGTAGCCCTTAGTTATCAGAAGAGCCCATGACACAAAAGGACTGGATTTTGGTTTTACCCTGTGTCAGTTCCCCAGTCTAGTTAGCCAAGCAGCTGCACACATAATTGCACTGGCAGAATTGAGAGGGGGATGCAGGGGCAGGAAGAGATGTCCAGGGTACTTTTCCAGAATTGACTTTACAAGACATGCTTGAACTCTGACTTAACCACATGTATCAAAATCACAGGCAAAGGACTTTAGTCTATACAGACACCAATCCAAACCTTTTCCAAAGCACTAATTCCCTAGCATTTAGAATTGTGCTGTGGATTCAGTAAGTACTTCAAAATATTCTTCCTTTTCAGAAAACAACAGTGGGAAGGCAAGAGATAAACCAGAGCATTTCACTTTAGATTCTACATTTGACTGAATTGTTTATCAGCTGCCATGACCCCTATCTACTGTGAACTAGCAGGAGGCAAGAAAATGTCTAGAGTTTTAAAAAGACTTTCCTAAAATCACAATCTATGCTTAGAAATAGAGATAGCCATCACAAACTTGCATTGTTGCCATATACATCAAAGTTGATGACAGGTCTATCAGAATTACAACTGTTTTACCATTAAGTAATGCAGGCATTGGCTCACCAACTTACTTTCAGCGACCGAGAGTATGTGTACACGGTAGGCATTTTTAGAGCAGGCGCAGCCAGCCTGGCTACAAAGCAGCTGTACTGGCTATTGCTCACAGGACCCTCCAGCACAGATTTCATTGCACAGATACATGACAAAAGGGAATAAATACTCAAGAGGTTTAGCCAACTCTGAGACTCTGCTGCTCTGGCTTGTCTAACATAGTCATTTTAGCTGGTATTTTAACAATAAAAATTCAATTACATGGAAATAACATTTGTCTTAGCTGCTCTCAGAAACCTTTGAACTTGCAAAGCAAACTGTTTTGCAGTGTACAGCATTCTCTTTTTCGAGGGCTCTACAGCCATGATTTTCACCATTTGTAGGGATAATTTGACACAAAAAAATTACAACTCTGATTTGACTACCACAAACCCTGCCCATAAACAAGATCTGCAAATGGCAGGGTCAGGCTGCCAGGAGGTACCTCTCTGAGCCTGAAGCTAAAGAGGCTGTGGCTATACTGACTTCTCCTAGGTAATGAATGCTGACTTCAGCAGTCCACATTTCCCCTCATAAGGCACTCTCCATTCCCAGGTACCTTTTCCCATCTCGATGCCATCCTTGCTGTTGTTCTATCTCCACACTTTTCAAGAAAGAAAATTTTTATCATGTTTGAATAGATTGCTACAGTAGTCCAGTAACTTATTTAGTCTCTGGGAATTGTGTGCTGTTTGTTACAGGAATATACTGGCAATATATAGTTCAAACACAGTATCATTCTAATACATCTGAGACTCAAGGAGAGGTAGCAACTTCCTGAACCAGTGGGCATTCAATACCCCTTTTTGGTATTCTTCAGTTCACCTCCCATCTCAGAAAAATTTCATACATTTCATGAAAAATCTCATGCAGTCCCCATGAACTACTGGTTACCAGCTCATTCTTCTTAAGCACACAATTAAAAATTTTCAAACAGAAAAGGGCTTGAGGCAAAATTCCTTGCCTAAACAGCTTTTAAATTTGGAAGAAATTTAATCCAAAATATGTTACTTTAATCCATCTAATTTACCCAGCATTTCACCCTTTGTAAGTAATTCAGTCTAAAGCTTTATAGTCAACTAGCAAAAACCTGAAACAATGCTGATCTACATCTTAAATTATCTCCTGTCGAGAATCATATATAAGAAAGTATGTCACTATTTCCCATACTTTTAATGGGTAGATCTGAATTCAGGACATGATCCAGCATTTCAGAGCCATATCTGAATCACCAATAAAAGCACTCAGGGAGATGGTAAATCATTTACTCTGACATTGCTATAGCTTCATGTAAGCCTGGTTCCAGATCTGACTCTTGTAACTTTCTTCTCACTGCTTCATCCAACACATTCTTTAAGTAGCTATGAAGTTTTCCTTTCTCTAGTTTCTCGATTATGATGAGTTCACTCTGAGTTGCTCAGCTTCCATCTCCTTTGCCACATCCATCTTTGACACAACCCAAAAAGCACAAAATATGTACTCCAGCTTCTCCTCTACTCTGTGAAAAATGGGTCAGTCAGCTCTGTGCTCCTCCCTACCTTCCACCCTTTGTGTACTCTTATATCCTGTGTGCTCTACCTTTCATGTTTGTTCTCTTCGACCGTACGTTCTTCACAGCAGATGCTCCATATACTCGTAACACTTGCCCTATTTTGGATATTGTTATAATATAGATAAATAGATAAATTCCATACAGGCCTGAACATCTTACAACAACAAAAAAAACAAACCCTGTCCAAAACTGCTAAATTTTTAAGTCATAAAAGTAATGCTGGAGTTTATTTTTAGACATGGCGTTAAGTTTCACTCATTTTTTGATAATCTGCATTTTCCTTCTGTGGAGTTATGTTTTGTTTCTAGTTTAGAAATTGTGTGTTAGATCTCCTGTGATGACCTTTAAAATAAACCAAGCTTAACATCTTGATATCCACAATGGCGTGGGAGTCTAAAGATGTGGTTGAAGATACTTGTTTCTCGTTAGGAGGAAACTAATGACAGATCATGCCACTTCCTCACTTATCAAGGAAGATCCTCTTGGTACTAGTTTTTAAACTACAGCAGTTCATGATGCATGTGCGTAGATTTGTAATGCACATACGCAGGTTTCTGATAGAGCTCAATACTGTATATTGTTTATTGACTAATCTATGCAAATCAGCAGAATAAATTCGATAGCTTTTATCTGTTATGCAAAGGTTATTAACTTGTCCACAAAATATTGAGCAGTCAATAGATGGGAAGTATATTGGACAGAAACACGCCAGACATCTCCCAGTTCCATTTCTTGAATCACAAGGAAGCATATGGGGCAACAGTTGGTCTGTATCTTCTCATCACACTAATTTCTGTACTAGCTTGCACATAAGTGTCAAAGAATGAAAGTTATTACATTCCTCTAGATCAGCAACATCATAGATTAGTCCACAAAAGCCCATACAAAGTCCACAGAAGTCTGTATTGCTGACCCTGAGTCTCGATCTGGAGATACCGTACCTGAAAGGACTAAAAACCCCCAAATTTTAATAGCCCTTTTTCTGTTGCATATGCATGTGCCGAGGTTGTCAACAGGATGTTGCATGGTAAGAATCGGACTGTAACCAGCAGCATCTTCCACTTTTGTCAAAACATCCTTATTACCTGCATAGGTATTCTCATGAGTGCAGGTTCTAGAGCAAACAGCTCCTTAACCAGTTGTGTTTTCCACCTTCACAATTCATCTCAGGTATTCTTGCTACGTTCCTGTGCTAGCTGGTATTTAGTTGTCAACCAAGCAAGGCACTTCAGGTGTTGACTGACATTTGGTGGCAGATTTTGTTTGGGCCAGCAATGGTGGTGGCCAGTCTTAGGTGCCTGCTCTGCCCCATGCCAGACTCCCCAACTGAAGGGATATGCACATGCTCTTCAGTTACGGCGTACGGAAATACCACAAAAAACAAATAACAATACCCAATACCGACACCAGGTGAATGCTACCAGCTCTACAGCACAGACACCAAGGAAGAAGTATTTGTGCTGTTTCATGCTCTCTACCTGCAGAAGCAATCATTGCCAAGCAAAGATAGGAAGACACATACACTTTTCTGTCATCCCAGATAAATGCCTTCTTGAATGGAAGTCAACCCCTGCATGATAATGTTGTAGTTAACTCAGGTGTAACTGCTGAATCCCAAATTCACTTTAGATCATCCAGGGATGCAAGAAAGGCTTGCAAGAGAAATTCAGGGATAACAAGGTGACTGTGTTCAGATAAAGACTGGTCAGCTTGATGTGCCTACCCTAAATATTGAGGTGAAATAAAAGAACAGTATTTACAAAAGTTAACTTTAGCTTGGTGAGGCTAAGAAAACAACTGAGCAGAAGCTATTCTGAACTACCTTTTCAAAATCCTCTCTTCCCCATCCACACTGACCAGCTGAATGAGTAGTCTCAATACACTAACATTAGTTTTTGTTAGCATCCCAAAATCTGTTAAAGTTACAGACAGCTTCTCTAAAGGCAGAGCTGCATTCAGTGAAAAACAGTTTAAGTCACAGTTATAACAAAAGTCAAATAAACTTACTACCACAAAAAGGAATACAGATAGCTGCTTTGTGAGTTTAGGATCCTAGAACTGTAGGGTGGGAAAGGAGTATCACTGCATAGTAAACTGAGTGGTATTCTGCAGAAATAATCTACAGCCCTAGGTTGAGAATTCTGGCCTTGGAACAGGAACATTTTCAACTGCTCCCATTGTAAGAATACAATTAAAGGATTAGAACTGCCTAACAGCTAAGACAGCTACTATGTTACCTCTCTCATTTTCCCAGATGAAGTTTCCAAGGCCTAAGGATCAGGTCTGGTTCCCATAAACCCTGTAAAATTCATAAAGGAGAGTGTTCACTTTTCATACATGCAATCAAGTAGAAACATCATTATTGTCTTGTTTTGTTGGACCATATATGACATCAGCACAATGACACTATGTATGTGGGATTCCATAGAACAGGGGAAGTAAGAAGAGTGAACTCTGTGGGCAAAATGTTCTCTCTGACCAGGTGATCCGGTGAGCTTAGTGGCTGGGCTGAGAGGGTAACGCTGCATAATGGCAGCCTAGCAGTGAAGGTGAAGATGCAAGATGTTTATAACAGGATGAGGTTAGCTCTTCCTTTCATGGAAATGCCAACCCTTTCTGGAAAATCTCCTTTTTATCTATTTTATTTTTTTTTAAATTAAGATGTATGAATAAAATAACAAAGTGGGGGTGGAACAAATCTGTTTGTCTTCAGTGTGGTTCTCTACAAGAAATGAAATGGAAACTCTGTCTCCACCATACTTTGAGCTGCATTTGCTTCCATCATGAAGTGGTGCAGGGCATAGTTTTAAACAAATGGTGTGTTACACATCTGGTAACCAACAAAGCTTTGAGAATCCTTCTACTGCAACTCACAAGAGTTTAAATACTGAACATGAACATGAGGAAAATGGGTACAAGCCAAATCTATGGGTAATGCTGAACAAGTACTATTGTACAGAAAGATGTCAGTGACTAGCTGGGTTTTGGTGTTTTTTTGTTTTTTCTCTATTTATTCCTTCACCCCAGCATCACTGCCATTACAGGATATGCACATCTCAGGTCATGCAGCACTGTTTTGCATGTTACTGAGACTAATGAGCAAATTACCACTGATTTTACAGTCTACAATGCATCATGGACATACTGGTAGAAGTTAATGGGGGTGAAGTTACATTATTCTCTATTAATGCAGTATTTATATAAGCTAAGGGCTAGAAACATTGCAAGCACTATAACCATTCCCTATACTCAGGCAAAGAAAATGTGAAAGCTGGTATTAACTGTAACAAGAGAATGTCACAGGGCACCAAGACAGTAAACTAGACTTACTATGTCCCTAATATGACAGGTAGGCATCATGGTCTAAATGTATTGTGATTTACTGACTTAATCCTGCGGTGTCAATATTCCAGCTTTCTGAAATCACATCAGTCTGATGCCCCTGTGAACACTCCATCTTCCATTCCCTTGCACCTTGGGATCTGAACACTGAATGTTCAATTAACTTCTGAAAAATAAATAACAGACACGAGCATTGTATGCCATACAGGGGAAATAAATGCACGCTTCTGCTGAAGTGAAACTGTCCCATATTGTTTTTAACACTCTGAAGATCTCATGGGTTTTGTGGTTCATATAGGTACCTCTACCCAGACATGTTTACTTGCGTTCTGTCTGGTGTCCAGGATTCGGCTCTATTTCAGCTCAGTGAGAAGAAAACAATGACAATGATTTCAGCTTTTAACTTGTTTGTTGTCTGGGACTTACACAAGCATGTAACTAGAATAGAGACAGAAGTTTGCTTTAAATTTTATAATGATTCAGAGAGCTAGTGCAACAGTAGAAGTATAAAATGGCATTCGTCTTTGTTGCCTGAGAAACTTCAAGAAAACTGCAGTACTGAAGTAAATAAGATGCAGAAGTCACTGAGAAGCTTCCCAATGAAGTTTGATTTGAGTCTATTTTTTTACCTTTTTAAATTCAAGTGTTGGGAAACATGCTCCTTTCAAGTTAGGAAAAAAGTAGTAGCTTTTAGTTTAATATCTTCGTAACTCTAGCTTTCCTCAGAGCACAATGAGGGGAACCATTTTATCAGTTTCTGTTTAAGAGGTGTAACAAAGACCTATGGCTGAATGCAAAAATACTTGCTAACACCTGTGCACAGAATAGACAGTGGCAGGTACACAGACACAATGGCACAGGCAGCATCCTAACACTGCACTGGTAAATTCAGAGATCAACAAAACACCTTGTTAGGAAAGGTGAAGTGCTGACAATTTTAAAAAAAAGCTAAAAAATACAGAACTGGATTTGAGTAGAGACCTTCAGTCTGTCAGCTTGACAAAAGAGAATGCTAATGAAAAAAATATAAATCCCACATTCACAACAATAGATAGATAACTGTTTCAGTTGAAATCACCAAGCAATAACTTTTAACGGCAGTTAAACAGGAAGTTAATTTTTCATACCAAACACAATGACACACCGAAACATTGACAAATGTATGAAGACTATAAAGGAAAATTTTGTTAAAATGAACAAAGTGTCAGACTTTTACTACAGTGCTTTGTAAACTCTCACAAGAGGAATTCTCTCAGATAATAACTCTAAAAATGGAAAACAGAGACTCTCCCACCATGCCATAGTAAGGGAAAGTGTTTATTTATCTAATGGATATTTAACAGGCAGATTCACATTAACTCCTATAACACATTTTCATTTGGGAGTTAAGTGAACACTACAAGTGTTGTATCTTTTTAAAGCCCTCTCTCACAAAAACATACTGAGATTAATGCTCTTTTAAGCAAGGACAACTGGACCTAGTGTCCGGTTGGGCTCAAACTGGACCTAGTGTCCCCTTGGGCTCATCAATTCTCCTTAATTGACCTTGGCAACTGCTCTTTTAACAATACAGGAGGCTCTCCGTCCTCACCAAAGGCTTTGCACCTTGGTTTTAATGGTTTTCATCAGCTTTGTCATCAGAAACTCTGAATATAAACCTCAAACACTGGCTTCCTGCGCTTTGGAAGAAAAGAAACTTAAGCCTTACAGACCATCTCATCAATGTAGCTCTTTGACTTTCAGCCCAAATACAAGTAGACTCCTGCTTAATAAGGCAAGAGCTCTGACAGCTTGCAGGTTTGATTAAAGAAGCAGTGATAAAATGCTTTGTGAATGAAGACTTCTTCCTAGCTAACACCTGTTTGGGACCTCTTGTGATCTTGCCAGTTAACGTCTTTGAAATGCATGCCCTTCTGCAGGTCACAACGGGTAAGTAAAAACCGAACCAAAACAAAAGCCATCCTACCTCCCCCTCCTCCCCAGGAGTGCTTACTCTTTGAACCAGAGAGCAGCTGAGCTGACACATGGCTCCTCTGCCAGCTTTCTGAAATCGCAGTACTGGGGAACTCTAGGATTTTGATATTCAAACTCTGTATTTGTACCGCCAACATTTAACCTCACATTCCAGGGTGGGGTTGGGCTCAGAGCCCAGGACATTCCAAAAAGCATTCCAACCAGCCAGGCCCCAGAGGTAGCCCCACAGCAAGCGCATCCATGCTAAAAGGCTAGTAAAATTTATCTTTGCTTTCCTATCCACGTTACTACTACTAAGAGTACATGTAGGATACAGGGAGGACAAGTTACATTTCTCCTTTTGCCCATGGATCATGCTTTGGCAGGTATCGTGAATACCTTCTGCAGCACCAGTATTGAGAAACAAAACACAAATTTTCTTTTGCTTTTGCTTTTCTTTTGCTTGCTGTAGCCTTGTGACAAAAAAAAAACAACCCAGTTGCTTCACTGAATTCCATAGGATTAATAGTGAAACATTTTCACTAAGCAAATACTTAAAATAGAGCACAGCTTTAGTTAGTATTGACCACGTATCATATTCAGACCACATTAGAACTTAAAAATAAATATTTCTGATGGCTGAGGTTAAACATCCTCCAGCCCAACTGTGTGGTGCAATTGCCACCCTATGCAAAAATGCAGAAGTGCAATAATGGCTGGATTGTTAAATACTACAAAGTTTGCATGTTTTTCTGGAAAAAAATCTGCCACCTTCTGTTTCTGAGAGGTACAGCAAAAAAAGAGAAGCACAGGAGAAACAGGCAAGTCACCTGTGTAGTTGCTCTAAAACTAACGTGAATAGAACAATTTCTAGAGGGAAAGCACTGGTGACTGGATAATTGCTTAAAAAAAGCGCTGAGAATAGAACATGCATAGTAAATATAATTACGCTATCTGTAGGGCTGGTTAGCATTAAGAGTGTGATTGAAGAAGCACAGTATGTCACATGTTAGTTGGAATAGAGCTAACAGGAATGAAAGGATGTAACAGGAAATCGTTTAAACAAAACACTGACCTGCACAGACATACAACCGCAACTTTTCTCGAGTCTTTTTGGAACTGATCAAGGGTGTCAAACTTGTAATGCTTTTTAGCCATTTGCCAGAACTTACAGCCCTTCTATATTTAGCACTGAATGCTCATTCCAACAGGGTGACTCCTCACTCTCATTTTTACATGCTCTGTTTGGCCTACCCATGGCCATCCATAATTACAGCACAGATGGCCTCATTAATGTATACAACTTTAACAATGAATTAGAGAGGAGTATGTGTAAGCACTGGTGACCACATAATAATTTAGGTAAGGATTTGAAGACATGCAGTTATTAGAAAACAGAATCACCCCCCCTAACTTTTTGCACCCATGTGATTTAATATAAACATAACACATACACTTCACAGGCCAGTGTTCACACAGTATTTGTTTCAGCTCATGTATCAATATTATCCAATTCGCTCCAACAAAACCAAGGCACGTATTCTGCAATGTGACTAGTAAGGTGTCTACAGGGCAGGGTATTCATACCACCTCTGCTTCGTTATCTATCTGCCACTACAGTTCCATACAAGTTCTGACAACATGCTGCAGAAATAGGTTCAGCTGTTCAGCACAAACCCACATTTCCCATTTTCTCCACTGCCACTGAAGTCACCCATCTTTCACCATGAACATGGACTCCGAATTGCATTTTAAGTTAATTGCTGGAAGGAAACAATGCAGAAAGTCTTCATAGGCTACACCTCACTAAGGAGACATTAAGGATGCATGATTATGTACATGATAGAGCATCAGCAGAAAGAAAAAAGGTACAAATACTGTTATGAAGGCCTTAGCTCCTTTACTGAATGATCCAATTTTTTCCCTGATAAGTAGTGTCAGACTTTCTCCCAAGGGATTTTTGGGGGCTTTTTCACAAGACAGAAATGATATGCTTCCCAGAGATTTGACCCACTGTAATTTCCACCAATCCACAGTAACTGCTGTCAAAGTCCACACTGTACTGAGGGACCACTACCTATAGCAATTGTTTTTTATCCAAAGACTCAATTTTATATTTTAGACAGACAATGATGACGAGATGAAGCCAGATTCTTCTAGGTGGCAGGACAAGAGCCAATGAGCTCAAACTGAAATGCAGGGCATTTCATGTAGACTCAAGAAGAAAAAGAACACACATTTTTATCGTAGAGGTGATCAAACACTAGAATAGGTCGCCAAGAAATATTGCAGGTGGAATCTCAGTCCTTGCAGACACATGAAACCCAGCTAGGCACAGTCCTGGGAAATGTACTGTAGCTGACCCTGCTTTGATGAGGGGGGGTTGGACCAGATGATCTCTAGAGTTTACTTCCAAGCTCAAACATTTGGCAATATTAGACCTTGCAAGCCAAATTGCTAGTAGGATCTAACAAGAACTTTTTTCTTTATTATTCCATGATGGGTCAAAACTAGTCCTTACAAAAACCTAGATACCCAAACAGCACTCTCAATAGGAAAATGGCTACTTCTGAAATTTCTGATAGAGCAAATCCTTTGGCTGCTTTGGAGTAAAATTCTAGTACTGTTGTTATATCAAATATCAGTATATACTGCAGTGCACAAAATAAGTAAGAAAAAAATCCTTTTTCTTAGTGTAAATTTACTATAAATTACTCTGATCTAACCAGCTGACATTTAAATATGAATACACATCTATTTAAATTTCATGAGTACGACTTATCTGGTGAGATATTGTTCTGCCATTTAAATGAACAGCTTAACACTGGCACATGAGGAAAAAAAAGATTCATTTTTAAATTAGCAGGACTATTTGTGAACTACATCCAAATGAATTGTATTTATATTCTTCATATGAAATACTTCAGAGATTATGACATGAAATCTGACATGAAATCTGTGTCATTTTGTTTTCATACCAGAACTGATAATCTGAAGATCACTCACGCTGTTGAGGGAAACTAAACCACCATTTCAATACAATGTCAACAACTGAAATCTCCATTTTCTTAATCCATTAAGACATTCTTTGGGATGCAAAACTCTCAGGCAAGCTCAGATGGACTGCCATGAGAACAGACTGGTTCTGTATACTCTCTTGGCATATAGCACACACTTATAGTTTACTTTAATATGAATGATGACAAATTAAAAAGGGAACATGTGCCATTGATTAAGGTCACCAGTATCATAAATAGCTAAATACTGAGGAAGCTTAGGACACATTTCAAGAACAAACACCTAAGGCTGTACTTGGATGCCAATTATTGCAAATAATATACACAGAGATATTCACCAGAACTTCCAAGTTCAACAGAAGGAGATAGCTCAAAGTGCCTTCAATTCAAGAAATTCATGGCTATCAGGCTTGGCTCCAGTTCTTTACTGGAAAGGCACAATTGCAATACTGAAGACCAGGAAAGGATAGTTATTTCTAATGCCATATATCTGGAGGGAAAAAATGTAGTAGAAATTATGAAAAAAACCCATTATTTTCATGCCTGGTGTTATGATTTTTAAGTCCTACCCTCTGCAAAAATTTTTTTCTTGATATATGATGGGTGTAAATAAAGCTTGCAAGACGTAGAAAATTCCTTTGAGAAAACCATGTCTACTTGGCTACTAATATTTTCCTGCATTAACTTTGCCGATTAACTACATACTTCTGTAATTAATACATCTGCTTATGAATGATACATCAATATATCTCTTACCAGCACATTACTGACTTCTCCAAAATAGAAAACAAGTAATAAAACCAGAGACAAAATTTCTGTGAAAAGATCTGCTACTTTTAAAAT
This sequence comes from Heliornis fulica, assembly GCA_013399135.1. Taxonomy (NCBI): domain Eukaryota; kingdom Metazoa; phylum Chordata; class Aves; order Gruiformes; family Heliornithidae; genus Heliornis; species Heliornis fulica. The sequence continues at coordinate 27,878 of VXBZ01011975.1, forward strand.
TTTTATTATCTGGGATAATCATCTCAGTGTTTTTTAAAATCAAGTTGCTAATTTATCCTGTCCAAAAGGCACCACAGGGACAGAGAGTGGTGAACAGTAAACATCTCATTGGCATTTTTCGCACCAGGGGAATTTATCAGTCTCCGGGAAAATCCAAATGAAATATGAACAGCAAGATATACAAATAGGAGCTAATTTGTAGCTGCATAGGCACGAATTTTCATGCTATCGTGGTACATTCTTGTCAAAAGTTTCTTCAATAAAATTAGTTTTTTTACAGGAAGGCTCAGCAAGATGTTCTCCAAGGTCTCTGCTATTCAAGCGCTCCTGGTCTTCCCTCTTGCGTTTGTTAATCAGGTGATTTTCTCCCTCACACAGCCTTCCCTCTGGGACACCCAATGTTCTCAGACAGACAATAGCTGCAGCCTGTTCTGCTAGTTTCTTTGACTTGTCCCTGAAGAGCAAGCAGACAGAGCACAGGTAAAAGTAGAAGCTGCAGTTTCTACACTGCCAAGAGACAATCAGTTTCCTGTCTCTGATGCAACATCATGAAATAAACAGCCCTTGAAGTCATCTCACAGCAGAAGATCAAAATACGTCACTTCCAGAAATTGTTTGAATCTTGCTAGGTGTCAATGTTGATGCACCACTTCTGGTGTAATTTTCCCAGAAATCTGTTTCTACCAGGTCTCGTGTTTCAAACACTTCATTTCAAAGGTACGAAGTCAATGTGTGCTTGACTCAAGTGGCTGCAACCCTCCGAAAGCCAACTTTTACTTACTGATCGCTAAAAACCAGAGTATTGAAGGATCACTTTTCTTGAAAGATACTCAGGCCTACATATAATCCCTGGTGGGTGTAAAAATTCATGGATGCTGACAAAAAAGCAGGAAATCTTGCATAATAATAAGAAAAATTCTGTCATTTCCAAGAGGGACTGAAGATTTCACATTTGTGAATTTCAGTATCTGAAAACATTTTCCTCTCCAAGTTTTTGATCAGATGAGCTTAGCTTCCTAAAGTCTCTGGACAAGAATGCTGCAAACACCAGTAAGGGTTGTTGTATTTGTCCTCTCTAAAGTGTTCAATGCTGAGGTCTAGCTTTGCAGTTAAATCAAGATCATTTTAGGTGCAAACGCAGAAGTCAACTCCGGTATTAACAGATGATTAATCATGAAACTTTAGAGCGCCCCAGGATGTAACTGTGATTAACTGTGATCTCTGAGAAGCCACTAAATTGTCCTCTGCTTCACTGTATGCTGACATTTAATCCTGACTAGTTACTAAGCATGGATCTGCTGAGGCGGCTAAAGACATTGTCTACTCCGGTGCTCCCCTCTGCCTTCCTTGATTAGTTTCTTAACTCTTTGCAACAATTGAACTGGGTTATCTGTGTGCACCATTTCCAATACAATTTGTGGACTACTGTACTAAGCAAATTAAAATCTATAATGGTTACTTGACTACACTAGAGTTTACTTCCTCGTCACATTCAATTCTCAGAAATCTTTAATTTTTTCTCCCTCCAACAGGCACCTTTAGAAGGTATCATTTAGCTGATTTTTGAAGTCAACTGGAATAGAGTTGAACGCCCTTTCACTGCAAGTTTTAAGGAACGTTTCAAAAACAATTATGATACAGCTGCAAAAAACATTATGGATGGCTTACCACAGAGATGATCTGTATTTTTGCTCAGCCACTGTCACTACTGAACAGAATAATCTATCCAGTGGTCTTTGAATCTGGGGGTTAAGAAAAAAATAAATTAAAAGGGAACAGGTTGTTAAAAACAGTTGTGCTGTTTACAGAACAAATAATACTGTCAAGGTTCCCTGTAATTCTTGACAGCACAATCAAGTAACACCTTTAAGATTACTGTAATTCACAAAAGTTTAAATTTATATATTTCAGATTAAAAATTAAGAAGAAATTATGCAAATTGCAAATATTTTTACTGTGACAAAAAAATATAAATAAAGTCCCCATCTAACTGAGCAATTTCTCCTGTGAAATATAGTTCCTTCTCACAACCGCATGCCACAACAGAAAAAACACTCTGAATTGAAATTCTTTACTTCACAGAAGTAGTAAAAAGAAAATCAGCTATGGACTCCTATGCAATGACTTGCAGTTACAGCAACTTCTTCCACACATCAATCAAAACTAGACTAAGGTCTGACTTCTGAATTTCTGTTTTCTAGTAAAGCAAGCTGCTCTTTTCATACATATATGTAATTACCATTTCTGAAGCTCCTTACTCAAGAGCTATGCCAGACTGAGAAGCAAAATTTCTCACTACTACCTTGAGTCCTAAAATACCTTGGTTTCATAGACATAGGCAGAGAAAGAGGTTTGAAAGGGTTTCTTCATTGACTCACAGTTTCATAAACAGGCTGAGGATGCTTTTCTTTCCTACACCATTCCAGAAGATACATTTTTGGAGTAATCTGTGGTGGATATTCTCGCCTAGACAGAAAAAATTGTGGTCAACACCTGTACACAGTTCTAATTTAAAATAAATGTTGCTGCTTACTATATTACTTCTACTAGTTATTCTTTGTGGTTTTACAGCTCAATTATGAGAAAAAACACTGCTTACCTGTTAGATAAAGTAATATGTCTGACAAACACCTAAAATAAAGTCTAAACTTTTCTAATTCTTCTTAAACATGTACACCCTGTGGTAATGCAACTAGAGAAAAGACACTTAGAAGAAAGTAGATTCTAACTAAATATATGACACAGAATATATACACAGTTTGGCGCTGTTTATTACAAGCAACATCAGTTTAAATACTAGAAGGAAGAAGAGAAGCTGCTTCTGAACAGTTATCATAGAAGGGTAATAAAGGAAGGCATTGATTCAGTTACTACAGAATTACAGCCCCTCATATTTGTCAGGGAAAAAACTGACTGCAAAACCACTGCATCTAGTCTTCAGGGAGTCAGGTAATAGCTACTGTAAATATTAAAGCTTTATAACTGCGTTTGAGAGGCATTTTATATCCCACTCTTACTGAGCTGTTTGATAAGACTTAAACACAGCAAAAATACCAGAGGCATAATATAGAAAGTAACAACAGTTATATATAACATTTATAGAGTATAATCAAAGGCTACTTAAAGTAATATTATACATAAATCCATTAACTAATTTTTCAATGGATACAAGTGGAACACATTTAGAAAACTGCAAATGAGCACAGTATATGCTTAGAACAGTATTATGAAATCTGTGCAGAACTTTTTAGAAAAAATATTGTTTAAAATAACTGAACTCCATGTCTTGTATACTCACATTCTTCCACATGCAGATGCTTGAATTAAAAAAAACAAACAAAACCCCAACACAAAACCACACAAACACTCAGCACTTAAATGAAAGCAGTCTCAGAAGCCTGGATCTAAAGAACACCGTACAACATTCAAATAGCACAGGAAGAGTGGTGATGCTAGTCATTTTGTAATGATGCACACAAATTGCCTCATGAAAATGCCCTCAGTAAGTAGTGTTATGACAATTATTTGACAGTATCTTACAGGTTGGGTTAAGTTCACTATTGTTTATTTACAGATGTAAGATCACGAAAAATTTAATTCATGTGCTTACTTGTCAAATCTAACAGCCATTTTTATTACATCTGGGTCTTCCATTTGGTCATCTTCATCTTGTGTCTTAGTTTCTAGAGAAGTTTTCTTTGCTTCATAAACAGCTGTTGTTTCTTCATAGAAGTCAGCCATCTCAAAGGCTTCGCTATTCAAACGAAATTCCTTTGTATTAGAGACGAGCTCATAAATATTTATATTGCATTATGATAGAGAAGAGATATCAATGATGTTTAAGTGGATTATATGTGTACAGAGAATTACATGAAAGCATAGCTATGTTCTGCAACATGACATTGTATTGTTTCTTCTTTAATTCGTATCACACACTGTTGAGCTACAAGTAGAAAAAGTCCATTTCCAGCACTATATGATTTGCAGCCTCAAAGTCCAGGCAAAACCAAATCAGCAATACGGGGTCTGCACTGTTCAAGTGATTAGCTCAATTAATACAAAAGTAGGAAATGCTTATAATTTTAGTATTTAAAAATACTATAAGCAGTAAACATTGTAACATCCAAATACCTCAAAATCTCAGATTTTTCTGACTTCAGAGTATCATTCACAAGCTCCAAGACAAGGGAGGAAGCAACTAGGATTTGGGTCAAAGGTAAGAGCCTTAAAACCCTTTTAAATTTCAGAACCATGGCAGGCTGCATCTCCTTTGAAAAACTGAGAATATGCACTTTCTGCAGATGATGACAACAACCAAACATGTATTGTAAAAAAACCTTATCTGTGACTGTTACAAGCATGTTCGTTGGTACGAGGCTGTTCAATGACCAAATGAATTCTGGCCACTAAGCCCTCTCCAGTGCTCCAACTGGAAAAGCAACGAAGCTGGATAAAGCTAATTGATGCTTTTATGAGAAGACAACTTATGTACTTTTTTTTGGGGGGGGTCAGAAATGCAGCAGCTTGTTCTCTTGCATTTAGTGTCGAAGTTAAAACCTTAAATGGTTGTAACATGGCATCACCACCAGGAGACAGCACTATTAAGAGTTTTGTCTTAGGATTTATAGGTGCATTTTAAATAACTGGATGTTCTTCAGTTATCTGGACATTAAACAGGCTGTTTCAAAAGATGCTTTAAAGATTTTGAGTCTGCTGATAGAAAGCTATTTTATAAATCTAAAAATCTAAAATCTCTGTCCTTCCTATGTACACTTATTTAAACCAATTTTAAACTTGTTTAAACCAACTCCTATGCACATTGTTTAAACCAGTTTTGAAACCGGTATTGCATCACACACACAAACACTGATTATTTTCAAGTCTGGAAGCCCCTAAATGAACTTTGAAACATTTCAGACTTTCAGACTTCCTGAATGAATACGTTCACTAAAGCTAGCATATTTCCTCAAAAAACCTTGTCATTGTTCATTAGCATACTTCAGGTATGAAAAGCAGCACAAAAGAAATACACTAAGTATCATACAGCTGGCCTTCATATATTGTTTTGACTTTATCTCTTAAGTATTCATTTAAAACTAACAACTTGCATGAAAATTCCAGTAACATGAGGAACCCCACGCGCGTAAGGCAAAGTTGGAATAAGTAAGTATCTCTGGAAGATGACTAGCTCCACACTATTAACTCCAGACTATGATCAGAGAATGATGAAACTTTTCTTAATCAGTTAATGCAAATATTGGACAAATGCCTGTTTCTCAAAGAAACACCACTCAAATTAGTACGTGGACAGTTTTAGCATTAAAGCTGTAACACCCAAGCATGGAGGAAACCTGCAAAAATTTATTATTCCACATGTCTCCAACTAGATTTTGGGGTGTTTTTGCAACTTCTTCTGAAGGTATAAAATGCCAGGCAGAACCACCTCTCTTGGTTTGCAAGTTTTAGAAAGAGTACAGTTTGTATTTCTAAGTACATGCTTACCAGATCTCCTGCATGGACTGCGCAGCATGCAGCTTCTTACCCTGAGGTGTTTCCAACTGTTCTCTTAACATCTGACACAAACAGTATTTCGTGTTAGTGTAGTGATTTTCATATCTCACTGCCTGGAAGAGAGAGGCAAAGAATATAAAAACACACCAAATTTATCTTATATAATGCTCATGTCTCTAGATAAGATTTCAAAATCCTATTTGAAAGGCAAATAACAACATACAGTTTTCCCAATCACATATTCAAGATTATTCATGAATGTGAGTGTAAACCCATTATTGTGGCATGCTTTCATGAATATCAACTTATATATGTAAGAAGAAAGAGTTGACCAATTCACAGAACTAAGGATGCAGTGATATTTTTAGTAATGGCATTCCAAGTTAAATAAAAACAAAGAAACAAAAACCAGATTGAATTGATGATGTGACCAATGCCACAGATTTCTGAATGATTTCCTATTATGTCATTATGTTAAGTGTATTTCAAATAATAAAACATATAATAGATGACTCAGCTAATGGAGCTATAGATATACAGCTTTATTTTATTAGCGAATAGTTGCCCTTGGTTTCAAAGAAATTAACTTCTCAAAATGAATCTAACAGGAACTGAGTATTTAATATTTCTTCACTTTTTTGTTCAATATAATTTGTACTGCTGTAAGATCAAAAGAGTTGGCTGTATGTTGGCTGTACAACTGTATGTTGTATCATACAGTTTAGAAACTAACAGACATTTTTAGATAGCCTTGTAAGACTCCATGTTCCTAAGAAACTAGGGCCAAAAAGAATGATCAGGAAGAACTGTATTCTAAACACCGATTTCTGAAAAAAAAAAAAAAAATCTGAACAAAACGTAACAGAGGAAGCAGTGGTTGATTTACAAGACTCATGACAAATACAGTATGTTAAAATACCCCCAGAGTCCAAGTCTTTGAAATTAAGAGGAATAAAAATATCATAGTAAGATTTGTATTAGTAATTCTAAATGTTAACTACAAGTAATATCTTCCCCAAACACATACATATTTGAGGTAATCTTGCATGACTTCCTTCAAGGGAAAAAGGCCCTCTTTCCTGAAGATAGATGGGTTCCACATGGCAGCACGAGCTATCATTACTGATGAGGCAGCTGTTGCTTTCTGGAAGGTCTCAATGTCTGTATATTCTCTGATGAAGTCATGAGATCCTCCACTAAAAATTAACATCACTGTTAAAATCATGGCAATTTTATTTGCTATTACTTGTACTTAACACACTCTTGTATTTTCATTGTGATATTACATCATTAATAGTGGCAGTGGCTGTGTAGGTTAATGTAATCTCAAATCTAAAAGAATAAATAGGTCAGAGTTTTATTACCAATGACTCATTTAAACATTGAGTATGCATATTTTTATCTGCATGCTTTTCTTAAAGATAGAAGACACTTTATGAACAAAGAATCTGTTCATAAAGTTTTGTTTTACACAGTTCTTGATGGATAAGGCTCACAAAGAATCACTTCTACATTCTCTAAATTGCCAGGTCTGTATGCATACTGTGTTGGTACTAGAGTTACACAGTATGGACAGCACCATTCCACTTTCACTCTGGACAGTATCTAAAATCAGTACTTCCAGATCAGTTACAGATCACTTTAAAGTTAAGAAGGTTGCACTGCTTCTATTGCCTCTGTTTTCAAATCAGCAAGTCAGATGTGTTAGCATGCAACAAAAAACCTACTTAAAAAACCTTTGATTTCTCTTAGTTTTTCACTTCGTGGCATATTTGAAATGGAAAATTAAAATTGGACTTTTGAGCTATAAAGAGTAGGATCTTCATCTGTTCAAAAGTAGAAATGCTCTCAAATTCAAAATAAAACCTAAAGAATGATAAAATTTAAATTTTAAAATCAGACACATTGTGAAAACAGAACATACAAGGTAAAAATTAAACACTGATGTATAGTGATACTGTATAAGGCCAACTTCTGTCAGTGCTACCTCTACTCATGTGTGATCTTTAGCAACAGGTAATGTCGTATTTGTCCTACATGAAGCATCTTTTTCCTGTGCTTGCAAATCTTCAGTACAGGCAAATGGAAACAATGAGCTAGTAAGTCCAACTTACTTTGCTATTACTGGAATGGAGACTGCTTCAGATATTGCCTTGATCACATCACAGTGGACAGGGTGCTGAGGTCTCTCCTCCTTCTTCCTTCCCAAAGAAAAAAGTTAAACCAAATATTTCCTATGGAATGTGTAAATATCTAAATCACAGCAGACAACTCAAGGATTATTGGGACATACTTATTTCCATTTATTTATTTTGATGCAATTGTCCTTTTTTTTTTAATGCAACAAAAATCCTTCATATCAAGTAAGTTTTAAAACACTGTGACCATAATTCCATAGCCAGATAAGAAGCAATGTTTTCTGCAAGGTAATGCAATATAATTTTAGTTTTATTTGGTCTTTGAGACACAAATTTTAGAAAAATAGCAGCAAGCAGTTCAAGTCTAAGTACTGGTCTACTTTTCTAAAACACTGATTTAGTTAATAATTGAAACCAGAACCACGTATTACATGTGGACTATACTGTGGTCATCATATCTTACTGAGATAGATCAAACTAAAAATAATAAAAATCTAAGTCTCTCTTGCCTAAATTCAATTTACCTTCCATGGACTGCAATGGCAGCAATACCAGTTTTTTCTATTCTCTTTACCAGATTCACAGTATCCTCAACCTGAGGGATAAAGGAATGACACGGTTTTAGTGCAAAGAAAAAAGGAGTAACTATCATATAATCACTGTACAAACAAATTATGGAATTCTGTTATCAATAGGGATACGGAGGGATGAGATTCCTATTTCAACAGTAACTCCTAACATGCGTAACCATTTAACATGTACATTAGTTAAAGAACTAAGTATTATGACAAAAATTAAAATCTGTTTTCAAAACCTCCCTGAAAGTACAAACCACAAACCTTCTCAAACCTGGTAACACAATACTGTACAGTAGGAGAATATTTTCCAACAGGGTTTTAGACCATCATTGGAAAACAATACAAAACACGATTAGCAAGTGTCCTCTCTAATGACTGCTCTGTAAATTGTAATAAAAATGCATCTTAATAAAAGGATACCTTATGAAAACAATAAAACATGCAAACATACATCTGTATTTCTCAGTTGTGTCTTTAAAAAAACTTAACAAGTATCTAAAAAAATATAATATTTGTACATGACCAATGAACAAAAAGATACAGAGTAAATAAGGGAAGCTCCCGGTGTATCTTCAAGAGGTACGATACTGTTAAAAGGCAGAAAGAAATTTGGCATACTATTTGATCAGCTGCTCTCAGGTGGCTTATGGGAAAGGGGAAACAAAAAAAAAGAAGGGAAGACATTTTCTTTTTAAAAGCTGGAGAATGATCTGTGGCTCATCATAAAAATAACACATTAAGTCTTTGAAAAAACACAGTATCTACCAGCTGGCATGAACGTAAAAATCAGCAGCTCACCTGCTGTTCTGATGGATGACATATTATGCAAAAGCAGCTTGAAACAAAAAGGAGGAGGCTCTAGCATAATTTAGAAAATAAAAAGGAGAGGTGCCAGTTCTTTGATTTAATATTTCAGTACTTTAGAACAAAATTATCTAGAGTTAATTATTCTTTCCACACAGGCTTCATTTGTCCATTTAATCACCTTAAGTGCTCGTGTAAACAATGTGAACAATAGCTAGCTCAGTTGCAGTTCATCCATCTATAGAAACATCTATTCAGGCCATATGCAATCATGGTATCTCGATAGGTAATTATATATAGAACTGCAAAATAATCAGTCATTAAAAGTTTAAAAATATGTAAGAAATTCAATGGGGAAAAAAAGGAAAGCTCTAGTGTAAGGAAGCCAGATCACCTGTAAAAAAAGAGCTTACGTATTTTCACTATATTCTTTATGGTGAATTTTCAGAAAAATGCTGACAAAAAATCTCATCGAATCATAGAATATCCTGAGTTGGAAGAGACCCATGAAGATCACCAAGTCCAGCTCCTGACTCGAGCAATGTAAGAGTCTTTCCACAATTTGTTTTAAATGAATGATAATACCCAAGAATCCATCCAGAAAAAGAGTTGTCAAATTACAGTGAAGGTATTGCTTCTAAGAAGGAAGATTATGAATCTTTTTGTACAAACTAGAAATTTTAGTGCTTCAATCCATAAAATAGTTTCTAAAAAGGCTGCCAGAGTTGCTTTTAATTCCAGTATAATTTTTATTATTTATTGAAAATGTCTGCCAGCCTGAAAATCATGAGCCTGGGCATCAGAAGCAACCCTGGTAAGTGCAGTTGGGTACCTAGAAAGCAGAGATGTATTCATACACCATCAGTAAGCACAAAACCAAGGAACCTTAAAAAAGGTAAAAAAGAAATCTCCTAGAAAAGGAGATAATATCCTGAGAAAGAATATGCAGCTGCCATTGGCTGCTAACTACAAGAACATGAAAACACTCTGGAAAAAATAAAAATTGGTCTGAGAGAATGGAAAACAATTGCCTATTGACTACCCAAGGTGAAAAATAGAAATTAACAGCATCTGCTGGCTGCTCAATGAGTAGTGCCCTACACCCTCTTGTGTCTCTCTGACATAAAAGACTTCATTTTTTTAAAATGGAGCTTCCCTCTGAGAACTTCCTATGCTCCACATACTTTTCCAAAAGAGGTTGAACACTGCAAAAACTTACTACAAGATGTTGGAATCTTGCCAGGGATGCCTGGCTGACTCACAACTCTATGACACAGATCAACTTTGGAGTGAGAGTCTGTCACTTTATTGGTCCTCCTCTGGGACTACTTCTGGAATTGGCTCAATTTGTATTCTTCTGGGATTCTTGGATCCCATTCTGGGATCTGAAAACCTCCGAGAAATCTGAGAAACTCACAATCACTTGCAGGTCAGATAACCCTTCAGGTTGTGACAGCATCCCATACATATTTAGTTCCCATAATTATTAATTCCATATGCTATTTCATAATAACACTTCTGAAATGTACCATATATCAGAATGCCATATTTTCTGATTAATTTTATATCACAGAAAAAAAAAAATTAAAAACTTTAACATAATGATTTATGTTCTTACTGAGGGCAATATGCGGATTTTGCAGGTTACTGGTTTACAAATTCCTTTAACAAGGGTAGTCAATATCTAGAAAAAGAAAGAGACAAAAATGTGATCACAACAGTGACATTAGTAAAACTCTTCCTTTCTCCCTTGAAAAAGAAATTAGAACAATGTAACACTAGTTACTGCTTTCTCTAGAAAGAATCTTACATACTAGACAGACACAAGCAGCCTGTAACTCAGTATATAATTTTAACTGCTAGATATACAAACCTATTTCTACTCTAAACCTGTTTCAACTGGATTTCTACAGAGCAATTAAACTGCTGCTGGAGTTGCAACACGACTTTTAATATAAGGTGAGCACTAAACTCTAATAATTTAGAAATAGAGTGCAAAAGTTTTTAATTTTCATGCAGCCATTCTCAGTTGTCTCATATTGCAGTTTGAACTTAGATGTTCAAACTAGATATAGGTATTCCCTAAAAATTCTTTTTTTTTAAAAAGGAAAGTATTCATAAATGAAAAAAAGGACCAATATTAAGCAGCGTCATTGAATCCTCTAGGAGAAAAAGTTACAAACTGAATTCCACACTTCACACAACATACATTTTATTCATTAAAACAAACTCTGAATAAGTAGACAAATGGTTAGGTAGGTAAACCATTTAAGAACCGAGCTACTGAAAGAACCGCCTTTTCACAAGCAGAACGGAAGTCCAACAGACCGTACCTCAGAGGGCCATGTGACAGCCTATATGTGTTTAAATCACTCTATCGTTACAGAACACGTGGGACCAGAAATCCAATCTTTCTCTAAATGTAACAGTGGGTACCAGCTGATCTTGACCATTATCAGAAAAACATATGGTTTTCAACTGTTGAGATATTATTATGCATGTTATTTTGAGTATACTTCCAGTATTCAAAGTGGGTGGAACCACAGATAACTGATGTCTTTCATTTGTGTATACTATGAACTGTGATTTTTGTTTAATGTTACTGCACTTATTTTGGGTTCCAATACAGAAATGGGATTTTACAATTAGCACTCACAAGTTCTTATATGTAGAACAGGTAAATAACGTCACCTTGCATGGTCTACTCAAATTGGCTTAATTTATATTCTTCTGAGATTCTTGGATCCCATTCTGGGATCTGAAAACCTCTGAGAAATCTGAGAAACATGGCATGAAAATTACCCTTAGCCAACTGCAAAGGGATAACTAAACTAGACTGCAAAAGATATCTGAAATTACAGATCCAAATTGATCTTTGTGCATGATTAAAAAGTGTAGAATTTTATTCTCGTGTTGGAACTATGAAACCATGTTGGAATACTGAAAATTTGAAAGATCTGGTGATGACACTATTATAAAAAATACAGTATTATAATGAAGTTTGGAAAAGGAGCTTTTAGTTTGATTTACATACAAAAAAACCCACAAATTAGAATTACTGAAGAGAGGTGTTTTAGAAAAATTTATTAAATTAGGGTTTTATGCAGATTTACATATATACACACATAATACTCTGCCCTTTATAATCATAGTACCATGCTGTGAATTTTTGTAAACTGACAATGAAGAAGGGAGCAATTTTATAGTCCAGACAATGACAAGAACCAGGTCAGGATTATTTATCCGTTACCCTAATTTCATATTCAAAAGTAATTATTCCACTCTAGCTTTCACAAATTTGTCTTCTATGCATTCATTCCCACTTTCAGTACAGCACAGTATATAATACCTCTCAATGTATTTCAAAACCTACATGGTGATACTTACAGACTCTATTTTGTCAGGGTCAGATAGCAGTGCTGCCCCCATACCTCCCTGGGAAAACATAGAGAAACTGTTACACATCAGGCAAACACATTTTCTAATTCATTTGTTTGCCTAATAGCTGACCACAGCAAAAGTACAGTATTATAATAAGGCAGGGCATGGGGGAAAATGTAGAGAAAATTGCAAGATCAAAAACACAGGAACATTAGTAAACAATTTGGTGAAACACCCTTCCTATAATCGTATCAAAATAATTAAGTAGTAATTCAGGGCACCAACTAGCTTCCATTTCTTTATGGAGCAGACAGGATTTAAAAAAGCCATTTTTAGTAACTGTAATCATCCAGTTTCTACACAACGACACTGAACAGATTGTGGCTGCATTGGACACAAAATATGAACATTTTAATTATTTATTATTCTAGCTGTACAAACTGATTTAGCAGATAAACTGATTTTTATTAAGGCTAAGCAGAACATATTTCACTCATCCAAATTAGTGGCCTCAAAAAACAAAACACCCCAACACTTCATTTTATCCTAATTTACAGAAGTTAGTTTTAAATGGAACATATGACACAGCCTGATAGTTTTCATAATTCTAAAAATCTTCAGCATTAACTATCTACAATAACGAGATTTAACAACATTTTTTTCTCAATATTCAGTGGATGTTTCAAAATGTAGTACTATCACCATTTGCTTAGTGGCACACGTCAACACTAACCTGATTTTACAAGCTTCATACATACTTACTCACTTCAGGATATATATGTTTAATTACGTGACCAAGCTTATTCTTAAGGTAGGGTTCTAATAAACTATGTTATTTTACCGTATTAGGGACATGACACCTTCAAGGCTCTCGTTTATTGGGAAAAAACCAAAACCCAACCAACCAAAATCCACTAACCAAACCAAAGAAATTCCTTCAAGTTTATCTTCATGCAAATGGTATTGCTTGAATTTTCTCAAACCAGAAAACTAGAATGCGTATTCTGCACTCCACACCTCTAGGAAAGTAAAAGCTCATTTAAGAGTAATCAAAATCCACTTGCCTTAGTAGAATATTCTTTTGGGCATCCCATGTTCACATCGATACCAGCTACATCATTCTCTCTGAAAGAGAAGAAACAAGTAAAAAAAACCTTTCCACATATTAGAACAAAAATCAGGAAACAGGTATTATTCCAGGAAGCTTGTTCCATCATCATTATGGCTTAAATGTCAATTTATAGCTTTTATTTGAACTTCTAAATTTTTAGCTTCTCACTTTTCTAAGTTACACGTTTATTCTGTATCTGTTTTAACAGTGGTCCAAAACTCAGTCTGGTCACAGTTTTCAATGACCAATGTTGTACATGAGCTGTAAATGCTCACCTGAAATATTTTTATATAGGATTAAGTATATTTAAATGCATTACACACTGTCACTAAAGCATGCCCTATTGAAATTTCCATCTATTTAAAATGAAGGCTTAAAACCATCTTTTAAAGGGTTGCAAGAGACACCTTTGTTTTCTGCACAATACTTTATTGCAGGCTTCAAGCAACAAACTGTAGGAGACATTTTCAGTTATGTTGTTTCTACTTGCAGCTATGCAACAACCAGGGAAATGTTACATTGGAGAGATCAAGGACAAACTTCACCAACAATAAGCCATCGATCCCAGTACAGAATGCACGCAGCTGCCACTTTGAGCAAGAATTATTTTAATTAGAAGTTGCACTCCCTATTTGGCATACTACACTTCTGCAGAAGCTGCATGGTTAACTTTTCTTGGTCCTATCAAGACCTACCTTGATCTTCTCATTCATACAAAATCTGTCTTCTACAATAGTGTACAAAACCTCAAAATCCAGACAAACCCATGGTGGGAAAAGGATGAGAGGACTTACACAAGCTTAGCTACTGCCAGGGCTCTTTCAGCATCTGCTGAACCCTGTTGGAAAAAACAAGAGGATTTAGAATTATCAAATATAATCAAATTAATAAAAAAACTGCTCATTTGTGTATATGTGTTAACTATATTGGCTCGAAACATTTAGCATGAAGTGACAAAGCCTCGTTCTCAGCACACTGGATAGCTAAAACCTTTAGGTAAGCATAGCGAGTCAGCTACAGCGTGACAAGAGGCGATGCAGAAAGGTATCTGGAGAGGTCACCCTCAACCTACAGCAGTATCAAGGGTTCTCAGCCCATCACTATTAGGTATCTGTGAAGTTCTTAAGAAACTTTGCTAACAGCAATTCTACTGCCTCTACAAGCAACCTATTCAAGGGATATCATTATCATTGAAAAGGTCTCTTTCAATATCTACTGCAGACCACACTTCTCCCTCCCTCCAAATCCCATAATTCCTTATTCTATGCACAGTGGTCTAAAAGATCAAATTACTATCTTTTTCTCTCCAGCAGCCTTGAATACATTTGTGCAATGTAAATGCACATACACTAATCCCCTCTTATCTGCACAATACAGTGTGTATTATTAAGAAAGAACATATCTTTCAGTCTTTCCATCAAGACTGCTGCAGACAAACGTGATCCAACACTTGCGTAATTTATTTTTGGTATTTTCAGAAGTATATTATAAACACATTATAAAAACAAGCTCCTGTCTAAAGCACATAATTCATCTTAGATGACCTCTTCTAGAAACAGCTGTATAGAGAACTTGTAATGTAGCATCTTGATTGCATATATACCAACAAATTATAAATTTTGCAGCACATTTGGTGTGAAACTTTACCCAAAGCATCAAGAGCTTGACAGCCTGCAATACAGAGAACTTCTTTAGATTTAGGTTAAACTTTCTCACACTACCTTGTTTAACTATGTTATTAGAAGAGAACCTGTGGTTGGTTACCTACCATTTGAAACACAACAGAGTGCCTCTCCCTTTCACACGTTCTGAAAACAACTCTTTCATTAGGTGCAACAAAGTCCACTGTTTCAAGTACTTCTACATGAAATAAGAAACACATAAAAAAAAGTTACATACAAATTCAATATATAGTAATATATAATTTGTATATAAATTAAATTCTATTTAATAAGTCCTCCATGAATAGCCAAACTAATGGCATCCTGACTCCTATGCTTCATTGCAGTACATTACTGCACACTGGTGTATCCATCCCTCTCATAATACTCCCTGTTCATGTCCGAGCCGGTTTCTTGCATCAGCACTAGAAAAAGTCCAATGAAGAATCAGACAGAACAAATGTAACAATACCATTTTGAGAAGGTGAAGGAAGGGAAAGTATATTAGCGGTGGATTTTTGTTCCTCAACCAGGACACTACAAACAACTGTTTTTCATGCCCCTCAACTAGGGATGTCTCAAAGATACCTTTTAATAACTGTGGAGGTCATATTAGGCCAAATCTAGCCCAAGCATTTCAAGTTTATAAAATAATGATAAACAGTAAGAACTTATATGTCCTGTTTCCTTAATGGAATAGACTAAGAGGTGTGCATATTAAGTTAGCTGCTTGTGAAATTATATTGACTCATGATTGACAACTGTCTCCACTGCAGTCCAAATGAATTTATTTCACTGACACTATCAACTTTTTCTTGAAAAATTAAAATGCTTCATAACTAGTATTAGTAGTTTTGCTCAGGAAATCAGGTTTTATATTAGCACATCAACGTGTAAAATTCTGGCGAAAAAAACCCCACCAAACAACAACAAAAAAAAACAAGTCAAGATGTTTATACTGTTTATTTTTTATTATAATAGCATATAGAGGCTGTAGAGAAGCTGATGCCAATACATAGATATATAGAGTAGAGAAGGGTTATCTGTTAATTACAATTTAATTATTTATCACTTGAACCCACATAAACCTAAAAGCTTTAACATTTTAAACTGTGCTCCTGAACTTTCTTGTACAGTCTATTCTAGGTAGTATTTTCTTTCACCTACCATCAGGAAGCATAATGCGGAAAGATTAGTAATGATTTCCAACACAGATCCTGCTTTTCTTAGTAAAGAGAGAAAGACATCATTTCAGGAGTTAAAATTTTGAAGTCTTTCACTTCATAAAGCCTTTACCTGCACGCACAATGAAAGACCTGACCTCTGACAGATGAGTTATGAGAAAACTCATCAAAGCCTTATAATAAATTAGGTCAAAGGCAGAGAAAAGCCTTGTGTTAGTGCTCTAAAAGGAGTAACAACCTGTCAGTTACCAATATGATAACCCTAACACAAAAATTTATAGCTTTCCTGAGGTTCACTATCTATTGAAATTCCAAGGTAGAACAACAGAGATGTATGGTAGCACTTCAAAAGCTTCTCTTAAGTCCCTAGACACGGTCTAAAGAGCTTATATGTACCAATAACTCATTATAATTGCTATAAAATTACTTCATATAAAAATTATCTTTTCACTTATCTAGAAAAAATAATGCTTATTAACAAAAGAAATACTGTACTTGCCATTTATAACTCTCTTACACTGCAGCATCTTTATGTCGATCAGCTCCTAAGAAGAATAAAAATTTGTCAGTCGAAGTGTGTAAGCCACTCAACTCTAAACAGTTGCCCATTTTATTTAACAGTTATCTAGAAATACCAAATATAGAGAAAGAATGAAAATACAAACAGGAGTTAAACTATACAATACATTCAACTGAAATTTCAAAACATTCTTGTGAACATAAGAATATGTTTACATAACACTAGAAGAACCATTTTGTTCAAACACTTATCTAGCAATCTAGCAACAGCATTAATCCTCTGGAACAGAGAAAAACATAATGGTATAGCAACAGACAACATTAAGAATTGATGTAGTTCTGTACCAGACAAAAACAAGTGAACAGAACTGCAGTATTAGGCTTTAGGACCTATTTAGCTTTGTTCTGAAATTAAACAGTTCTCCACATTTGTTAAAAGAAAAAACAAAGCTTTGCATTCGCCTTTGCTAAAGCACCTAACATATGGCTCCCATCCTAGAATTTGTAGCTTTCATTTAGAAGAAAGTCAGAACTTTAATCTATATATATTAGCTAAAGAGCAGATTTGTGCAATTTCCCTTACTAAGGAAACCATTTAAGTCCTTTTCTCATAGGTATCTCATTAATTTGATTATAGGGAAGCTTTATAACAAACTTACTGCCTTTAACGGATGAAGAGCTATGGCTTGAGTATAACTTGTTAGCTGCTGAAACAAATATTCATCTGTAAACTCAAAGCTATAAACCCAACAGTTATATAAATTCAGAATAAAAACCCCACTATGCTACGGTGTTAAGTTACCTAAAGAAGCTTAGCATCCTATAGAATCTTTGTTTTAGCAAATTAGATAAGGTTTAAGACTTATTGATTTACAGGTAAGGGATAAGACAGCAATGAATTAATTCAATCTCAAATCTGTTTGCATTATGCCATTGATCTTAGAAATAATACTTTTAATAAAAAAAATAATTAATGTTTTTCATTAGATACTATGTTAAATTCTGAAATAGCTTTAGGGTCCCATTATTAAGGGGATTGGAGTGAAAGGATTAAAAAAGAAAAGGATAAATCAGAAATTGAAACGTTACCACACAGAAACTAAGTTATAAAATTTATGCTGCTATGACTCTAGTATAATTGCTTAAAACAGCTCTATGCTTTGATCTTAAGAAAACCTATAAAGTATTTCTGATAAAATCTGATAAGATACCTAAGTGTACATAATACTCTTGATATCAAACGCATTTTAACTCTTCCGTCTCTGAAGAGCAATATGGAATAAACAGTGTAAAAGATGTTATTTTTGAGATGATATGAGGAAAACTACAGGAAGCTCTTGGTTACAGGAAGAGATTTTGTTACATACTGCAACTTCTGTAAGCTTGAGGGCCTCTCCTGAGGTACTGTTTCTCTGGAATTATGGCACGAAATGTGTGTGAGAAACTGCTTTAGCTATATACAGTCTACAAAGTTGGATTAAATAACTTCTCATACTGTATGACTTCAGCGGTAAATAAAGCAATACCTTCAAATATGTTGTTTGTTGGGGATTTTTTCTGTGTTTAACAGTTTCTATACCTACAAACAATGACCAGAAAACAGGCTCCCAGAGAACTAAAAATGTATGTCCTCCCTTAATCCCCATATAAAGATGAGAGTTTGTAATTTGTAAACATGGAAGCCATTAATTATGTTTGTCAAAGAAGAAAAACACCTTATTAGTCTCAATTTTGACAGACAGCAGCAGCTACTCTACTGAATTTTGAGATTTTTTTTTCTGAATCATCCAGCAATAATTATTCTTTCATGTGGAGCTGATCCAACCAATTAAATATAATTTGTAATTCTAGAAGCTAGAGACAAAAGGTGAGCTGTGACAAAGGTAAAACTGCCTGAGAACAAATCCTTCCTTTCTTCTCCCACAAAAATGATAGCGAGCTAACTCACAAGAGGACTGCTGTGAAGATTCCTGGAGAACACTGAAAGGGCAGTTTGTTTTGGTCTGTTCTACCAGTACAGATCAAATTTTCTCCAGGAAAGCCAGTATTTAAGCCACATATGTTTAGAAATATAATGTAAACTCTTTACTGTGGTGTTTTTTCAAAATCTCAGCTGAATCATGCAACTTGTACTGGTGCCTACATTTGAGAAGAGCTAATAATAACATTGAAGTGGAAAATGGGAATACTGGTGCACTGTAACAGTAAGTATAATGAAGACTAAGTACCTTAAGTTACAGAGCACTCCTACCAGTATCTGCAGCCAACTGGAATCTCAATTTCAGGCAACTCTAAGAAAAGCACTTAAGCAACAAGGACAGCAGCTCCACATGGGATGGGTATAGGGATGCTCTGCATTACCACAGAACTAAATGGGCAGCCTGTTCCAGTGTTCTGTCACCCACACTGGGAAAAAGTTTTTCCTTGCATTCACATGGAACTTCCTGTTCCAGCTTGGAGCCATTGCTCCTTGTACTATCACTGGCCAACACAACACTGAGCCTGGCTCTGTCCTATTGTTGCAAGTAGCATGAATTAGAGAATTTTAGAAGTAGTTAGGCTGAAGCTCGGGCTGGTCAAACAGGTCAGTGAGAACGGAGGTTGGGAAACAAACAAAGAATATGTTGACCCAACCAAGAATGTGAAGAGACATAACTAAAGAGACTAGTGAAGGTTATAGAACATGTAGCAAAAACAAACTGATTGTTAGTGATAGGGATGTAGAAGGTAGGGAGTCGGTTAACGACATTATCTTAGGTTAGTCTAGCATACGAGACATAACAGAAGAGCTGACTATCAATTGCTATCTGCATGACGTATGAGGATGTGGAGCGCTTCGCGAGTTTGCGTGTCGAGCCGTGGTGATCTAATCTGTAACCAAAGAATGTAAGCTATTTGTAAAAGATTATAAAAGATGAACCAAAACTGAGGGTCTTCGGAATCTGGCTTTGGACGCTAGTCCCCAGGTTCCCGGGGCCCCGAATAAAGCACCGCATAAACTAACTCCGTTGGTTTGTGTTTCGTGTATCGGGCAACACTATTGACACTCACCCATGATGACTGCTTTGTCTAAACAACTTGAAATTATTGAATAATCTTTAAAAATGGGTTTGTAACTTAGAAATTGATGAAAAGTAAATGTCTTAAGCCATTGTGATTCTTCCTTCCTCATTCTTCTGATGAAAAATATATGTAAAAGAATAAAGTTCTATAACAAAGTCTATTTGTGCTTTTCTTAATAAGTCTTCTATTCATCTCTCATCTGCTCATCCTTCCTACCTCACAGTACACAATATCCGCACCATAGTCCAAAGCAAGAAGACGCATTGGTAGTGTTCCCACTCGCACCATTGGAGCCAGGATCTTCTTTCCTCTAAAACACAGGGGTGTGTACACCGTCATTCCTGTGGCAGTACTACCTGAAAGAGAGAACCCAAGGGGACAGCCGTAAAATATCATTCCCTAGCCGTAAAAGGCCAGAACTTTCCTTTGGCGGGAAGGGGAGGGCGGGAGGAGCGCATGCCCCTGCCTAACCTGACAGGGTTCCCCCTCAGTAGCTCCCAGACCGGCAGCCTCACCGCTGCTTACTCAGCTCCCGCGGCCCTGGCGCCACGTGCGTGGAGCCCTGAGAGAGCTCAGCAGCGTTCTAACGCGCCGAGAAGCCCCCGGCAGCCCGAGCAGCATTCCCAGCTCCTTTCCCCGAGCGAGAGACGCCGGGCCAGCTCTACCAGCGCCCTTCAGGGCCATGTTTGCTCCCGCGGGGCGCGGCACAGGGGGTCAGCTCTCAGCTTCGTGTTCTCAGCGAACACGAAGGGGCCGCCGCCACCGCCGCTTGAGGCCCCGGACGCCGCCACCGCCGCCTGAGCTACGGGCCGCGCGCGCGCCCCCAACCCGTGGCACTCACCCTACACGCGTGGCTCCGCCGCGGCTCCGGAGGGCGGGAACAACCGGAGGGGAGGACGAGCGTCTCTTGGCGGCGTCATCGAGCAGCGCCGTCGCCACGTGAGAGGCCGCCATGGCGCTGATCCGCCGGCTGACGGTCGTCCTGCTGCCGCAGCGGTTGGCAGCCACCCGGGCGGCGGCGGGCGCGCAGCCCCCCGACAACGTGGTGCGCGTCCCCTGGGCCTTGCGGCTGCGCCTGCAGCGGGGCGTGCAGCGGCGGCGGCGCGGCCAGAGCACAGTGACGGTACAGCCTGGGAAGCTGCTGCTGCGGAGCCGGCGGCCAGAGCTGAGCCAGCCCCGCTCGCAGATCGTGGGGCGCTGGGAGCGGCCGCAGCTGGTGTCGGCGGGATGGAAGCACAGGAAGGCTTGTGGGGACTACTTCCAGCTGGAGCCCTCGCAGGAGGCGGCTCCCGCCTTGCTGGTTCCGTCGCCTGACACGGCACAGGGCCCGTCCTTCGCCGAGATGGGGCTGCAGCCGCCGCTGCTGGCAGGCCTGGAAGGCCTCTCCATCGGTCGGCCTACGGCGGTNCCGGCCTACGGCGGTACCGCGCCTCCCCACCCCCGCGCTACGCCGCGGCCGCAGCGCCCTCTGTGCCGCCGAGACCGGCAGCGGCAAGACGCTCGCCTACCTGCTACCGTTGCTGGACAGGCTGGTCTCCTGCCCCGACGGGCCAGAGGTAGAGGCTGCGGGGTTGCCGTCACCCCGCGGGTTAGTGGTGCTGCCGTCGCGGGAGTTGACGGCGCAGGTAGGCG
>VXBZ01011982.1:5755-27329 GCA_013399135.1 Heliornis fulica
GAGGGTGGACAGGGGCTTGAGCCCAGTATTTGGCGGGGGGGGGAGAAAAAAAAGTCTGCTTACCCTGAAGGGTAACAGTACTGCATTTCCTAATGCCTGTGGAGTTTAGAGATAGAGAGTAAAGGGACAGCTGCAGATCATATATAGTGCCAGGGTGCCAGGCAAACCAGACCTGAACAGAAGTTTCTAGAAAACCAAGCCCTGGATGTGGAATGAAGTGCTGAATGACAGCCCGAGGCAGAGTCCAGGAGTAACTCAAATCTCCATCCCTTTATCTCTTACCTTCCTCTGCTGTACACACGCCTTGGGGGCTAGCACTGTGAGCACAGTGCTAAGCTACCTTTCATTTAGCTCCTGCACCAGCAGCAAAGTCTGCCCTAGACTGCATTTATGTTAAGACAGGGAGAGAGGAAGAAGAACCACAAGCCAAGAGGAAGTAGAAATGAGTGCAGAGCCCTTTTTCTTAATGCAATATCTACGGCTCTTAACCACATAAGTTGGAGAAGTAGTGAAGTTTTTGGGACAGCAGGGAAAAGCTCATTGACATGTAAGAGCAGCAAGACAGAAGGTTCACCTGAAACAGTTTCCTAATGAGATGAGATCACTTGGTCTGTTTCTAGCCCAAGTAACACTGCCATTCAGTTACTACCCTAAGCTATATTAATTACTACCACATTTAAAGACAAGAAAGAGAAAGTTGAATATGAAAGACTTGTATATCTTTAAATACAATCAATGAATCAGTGCTGTTTTACAACTGCTAAGCATTTAAACAAGTAAGCAGTTTTTGGGATGCAAATCAGTGCAACTGAGGCATGTGACTACAGAACTAGTAACCTCCTGTGTTAACTTCAGAAATGTGTAGAACATCCTTGCTACAGAGAACAGTGCTTTCCTGAGGTGGGTCCCCCCTGTGTGGGACCCACCTCAGGAAAGCACTGTGCAGGGAGGTATAAAAACTGAAGGTCAGCCCCACCACCTGCACAGAGGAGCAGCTGTAAATGTAGTATACAACAGCTGTGTTTTCAAAAGAGAGGTACTCCCCGTGAGGCCAACGGGTCCTGTGTTTGCATAAAGAAATCTAACATCAGAATTTATTCCTAGGACTTTTCTGACTTCTTCCAAAGGGAGAAACTTTCTGAAGCAGAAATCCACTGATGCCTGCAGGAGATCCTCTCCTGACCTACATGGATTTTGCATTAAGAAACAGCAGCTGACTTTTCACAAAATCCATTACGACAAGACTATTAGTACCTTTCCAATTTTCATGGTCTTCTACCTGCTTCCCTTGGCCAACCTGGTCGGCATGCAGAGGGAGCTCTTTGCCAGGCTCTGAGCCTCATCAAGGCTCGTCATGGAGGAAGAAAAGGAAAATCGCACCACAGGCTAGAGGAGCTTCCCTGCAATATTTAGAATATATCTGAAGCAGGTCACTTCTCTGGCTATGCAGGACCCTCCAAGGACTGCTCGAGAGCTGCAGGACTCTTTTTTTAATAGTCTTTCCCAAGCCAAGTCTACTCTGGCTTGGGGGACACCCTTGGAGGTCCACTACCGTGGCTTTATATCTCATGGCAAACTGCCTTATTTAGAG
This sequence comes from Heliornis fulica, assembly GCA_013399135.1. Taxonomy (NCBI): domain Eukaryota; kingdom Metazoa; phylum Chordata; class Aves; order Gruiformes; family Heliornithidae; genus Heliornis; species Heliornis fulica. Next base: position 7,347 of record VXBZ01011982.1, read on the forward strand.
AGGTCTAGCACCATATAGCACCTTGATCATTGTCTGCAGACATGGACAAACAACCTCTCAACAGCTCTCCAGCACCTGTCTTAAAACCGAGAACAGAAAATCGTGCAGCATGTAGGATCACAGCTGTGTAGGCTGGGTAGATGCCACTGAGTCACTAGCATCACTACACTGCATTGCCTAGGAACCTGCTTTATGCCCACATACAGTCCTACACACCCCCTTCCAAAACACAGCCACCAGCACTGTGCTCAGCAAACAGCCTTCAGGGCGGCTCCTTCCAGAGTGGCATCCAGGACTGGATCAGCTTTCATCTCAAAGACAGTGGTGTGTACAAACCCCTCTCTCTCTCTCTNTCACAGAGAGAGGCTGTGATAACACATTGCTTCCTGAGCTGTCAAAGGATGCAAGTCATTCTAAATTTCAGATGTCTGCTTGGCTATTGCATGTGCACAACCACACATGATGGCACTGGAAAAACGAAACTGTGCATTCTCTCAAACACTGCTCCCAGTGAGGCAATGACTTCTGGAAGCTGCAAAAACATTACACCCCAGCAGCCACAGCCTGCTACACAGATAACCCAGCTTCCCTATTCCACCAGAACAGGGAATGTGTACGTTCAGTACAGGTCTTTAAAACACCATAATGGCTTTGGAGTGTTTCTGGCCTGAAAATGGCCTGAGCAAAGGCATTTAGCCAGGTTCCTAGTCCTCACTGCATATGGGAAGGACAACAGACATCCCCGCCTATCCATGATGCTATGTGCAACAGTGGATCCACAATGCCATTTTGGAAGCAGTTTTACAATAGCGGTAAACAGCCCAATTCTTGCTGAGGCCAGCTGGCCAGCATTCAGTACAGAGAGAAAAATCCATCCTGAAAGCTTTAGCTCTTAATGTCAAACTGGACTAGCCTAAAATAACAACAAAATTTTAGGCAAAGGAAATGGGATTATTCCCAAAGGATTCATTACAATGCTACTGTGCAAGCATGCTGCAGCTTTCTCACACAGTATGAATATAAGGAGTGGCTTCTGCTACTGACCGGAATCACTGATACCTCAGTTTCCCACCTTCACTCATTACAGTCACCATCATCACTGCTGTCCCAGCAGCTACCAAAAAGTACTGCTCTGAGGACTGATTCAAGCTATCTTCACAGAAGCATCCAGAAAGGCATCTTGCATTCCAGAACAGCTTCAGACTAAAGGATCCTGACAACACAAGTGCTTTTTAAAACACTTTTTATCTGCCTGCTGCTCCCTATGCTCCAAATCAAGGGCAATCTGATGACGCCAATGGCAAGGGCTGATACCACTTAGCTAAACCCCAGCTCTCCACCAGGCAGCACAGGGTATGGCAAGGGCTTTTGTGAACATACAGGGAGCAGTGCCATACTGTGTGCTCAAAGAGCAGAGCACAGAGTGCTCGCTTGCCAGGCATCCTCAGAGGCCACAGCCTAAGGACCATCTCCTGCCCAGCACCAAGTCTCCACCAGATGTAAACCATGGAGGATAAAGCAGGAATGAGATGAAGGAGGCACCAAACTCTAACCACTCTCTACCGACTAGCCTGAGCAGGAATCCAGCTTCCAGGAATTATGGCTTTACAGTCCCACTTCCGTCCTTGCTAAGCATGTAAACAGGGCCTAGAAAAACTGGCACCACTCCTTCGGGATCATCCTCTATGTGTATTCCAGCACTGCAGCCCTCCACAGCTTTTGATCTGATCACAGGTTGGGTGATGTCAGAGGGCACTTGGAACCAGCTAAGCAAAGGTCTCCAGTGCCTCAAGCATAGGACAGACCCCACTGCTGGATAGAGTTGTTTCAGTGCTCTCAAAAGCTCAGCTGGTGTGCAGCAAAGCACTCAGAGCTTTGACCTGCAGGCCCAGCTCCTGCCCATCTGTGTGCTAAAGCCACAGTACCTCTGTTTAAAAATAATTTCTTGTCCCATGTTTCATTGCCAAAAATAAACCCCAACCAAAAGTCTGGTTTGATATTAGCATAAACTCAGTCACATGGGCACTGACAACAAACTTAAGGAACTTCACCCTGATCCACTGAAAAGATCTACAAAACCAAAAGAATCTGGAAGCTGCTTGATGTCTAGCCTTAATTGTAGAGGTCAAGTTGGTATTTTATGACAGAACAAAATGTACTTTGATTCCACTCATCTATCAGCAGCCCTTGAACGCTACCTAGCAATCTCTTCTGCTTCAGAGCTATTTGTTGGCGATTAAAACCTGAATGATGGCAATTTCACAAAGGCCTTTAGAAACCTGTACATTTGGCTTTTTCTACCTTCACTAGAAGCCAATTCTTTTGATTCTGATAGTGTGTATCCTCAGTAGCTAGGCCAAGTGTACGTGAGTGTGTTGGCTGCACTGCCTGTCTTCCTCAGAGAGATTCCTGAACATACTCCTGAAATGACTTGTCAACTGCTCTAACAACTTTGCAGATCAAGTTTTCTTACTTTGTTGTTATACAGTCATGCTTTTCAGGTCCAAAATTGTTTAGCTCTTTTTCTGACCTTGCTCTAATTCTTCAATGCTCTCAAGTGCTGACACAAGGACTAAACAACGTTCCTGCACTGGGGTCCCTAGTGCATTCCTCCCCGTCTCACCTGAGGCCTGCAATCTCCCTCTCAGCTGCAGTTCTGGGCTTTGGAGTCATGATAGATAGTTGTCAACTAAGCCCTTCGTAGCATCGATGTACTCCTGATAGTCTCCTGCCCTGTTAGCTTGACCTTCATGCTTTGCTCCTATGTGTACAGCCTTGTGTTTAACAGCACTAGGTCAGCCCAGCTTTCCAGGCAACTCAGCTCTACTCCTACAACAGCCCATTGTTTATCTCCCCTCCATCTGCTGGATCTATGTGTGTGTGAAAACAATTATTTGGCATTTAAATCACTGACAAAGCCACTGGGTAATGCAGGGCCAGGAATAGATTCCTTCAGTAATTCTTTAGAAGATGCTCTTAACTTCATGCTCTGGTGCAGGAGATCACCTCCACTGGGGCTGTTTGCAACACACCATTTTAATTTTGTCTACTGTGTGCTCTTATATCAGCATGCCATCAGGAACAAAGTCAGAAGCCTTCCAATCTATGCATAATTATGTCAACATGATGAATTTATAACTAAAAAATCATACTCTTACTGAGAAGTATAATCATCTTTGTCTAACAAGACCAGTTTCCCATTCAAGGGGAATTGGCTAACACCATCCTGCCTTGTCTCAGCTCTTTACCAGCTGCAGAGCCTATGACCTTCTTTGTGCTTTGAGATGAAGTTTGGGTAGTCTAACAGGCCACGCAATCAGAAGAGTGCTGAATCAGTGGATTTTTTTCTACTCCTCTGAATTCTATCAAGTGCCTACATTAGTGATACAGAGATGTCCCTGGCTTAGTCTTTAGATGGACAGCTACTTGGACCATAAGTTAAGCACTGATAATGTTTTGTACATCTAAAACCACTGACATTTAACATTTTTTCCTAAATAGACGTAATTTCTTAATGAAGCAAATAATATTCCCATATGACCAAGTTATGAATACAGAGTCTTCTCCCTTCCAAACACCAAGAAATAGTTACTGGTTATTTCTGCCTTTTCTATTTCAAAAGCAAGAATTTTGCAACACTGTTCAGTATGGAGCTGGTATACCTGCTAGGAATTCATGAATCTGTGGAACATTTAAAGAAGCCATTCCTACTGTTCCAAATCCACTGCTCAAAGGCTCTTCAGCAGTACCTTTCAGCTCTCTCAACAGTTTGCATTTCCTAGTAGATTACCTGCCCACATTGCCTTCTCAAATTTTTTTTTGTTCTATTTTGGAATTTTTATTGCTGCTTCTATCTTCTCTGTTAATCAAACAGACTTTTCTTTTTTTCCTTCTTTTTTTCTTTTTTTTTAAAACTAAAGAATTCATTTTTGCAAATTCAAAATTGTGGTTTCTCAGGGATCTAATATGGGATTCTTGAACAGCTCCCAATTATCATTCACATTTTTATGCTTAAGCTTTTTCTCCCACTTCAGTTGGCCTTTAATTAGTTTCAGTTTGGGGAAATTGGGCCTTCTTAAAGCACCAGCCATATATTATTGGCTGGTATTATATATTCCCTCTTTCACATACCAAATTAAGTTCAGTTACAATTATGTGTACCTAACCAAACACATTTTCTGTTCTGCAATTAAATTGTTACACTTAACCCTGATAAGGTCTGATAATGCATTAGTCCAAAACTACTGTGATACCTTCTAGGTGGCATTCACCTTCTGTTTTAGGTGAATAGGTGTCACTGAAAGAAAGCTAGCTCTATCCTAGCCGAACCAAAGCCATTAGGTTTCCTCTAGTTCTGCAAAAACATACCTGAAATACCTCAACAGAAGTGTAATTTTTCTTTTTCTTCTCCTCTGAAAGATTTTCAAAGGAGCTACTTACCCAGGCCTTGTACTACACCGGTAACCAGCACTTCTGTTCCCTGTGTTGTTGATCAGTTACCACTGTGAGCTTTCCATGTCTCCTGTTTTGACTTACTGGTTGAGTACTGAAATCTCAGCTCTGAAAATCTCTAGAGACCATTTTACCAGACATATCAAGAGTGACAGGACTTCAGCTCCTCTCAAAGAGCTACAAAGGAATTTGACATGTTTGCACTTTGGGGGATGCACTGAAATGCCATGGGCAGGAATTTCCCCAGGCATACATGGAAGTCAGGGGCAGTTCTTAGGACTAGGAATGGGATACCACAAAATTGAGGTTAATCAAAACACACGGGTGCCCAAAGTACCATACGTTCCCAGCAGAATGGCTTGCTTTGGCCAGAATAAGGTAAGAGCTTCAAAGTTGTGCTTAGGACATCAGTGGCAAACCTCAGTCTGTCTACATCTAAGAGCATGTCTTCTCAGAGAGAGGTAGATTTAGATCAGATATTAGAAAAAAAGTTCTTTACTGTAAGAGTGGTGGAGCACTGGAACAGGTTGCCCAGGGAGGTGGTGGATGCCCCATCCCTGGAGACGTTCAAGGCCAGGTTGGATGAGGTCCTAAGCAACCTGATCTAGTTGGGGATGTCCCTGCTTCTTGCAGGGGGGTTGGACTAGATGATCTCTGGGAGTCCCTTCCAACTCTGGCTATTCTATGATTCTGTGATTCTCTGTTGGGACAGCACTGACCAATCATGTCAGCAACCACAGGCATTAAGCCTTTCTGAAACTGAACAGCCCTGAGATATCCAGAGGAAGACCTGGGAGAGTTAGTTTTGTGCTGATCCTACAGAAAGCTGAGCTGCTTCAGCCTTCTGTACCACTGCATTCTTATATAACTAACCTGTTCTTCTGTCTGCACAGCGAAGGAGTAAAACTGGGAAGACATGAGAGAATTCCGAGCACCTGAGTTTAGACAGCTCCCCCTGAAAACCAAGTAGAAAAGAAGCCCAAAGCAGAAACAAAGCTTGCTTTCATCCTGTTTCTTCAGGTATACCAGGGAGGTAGGATTTAATGGGCTGACAAAAGGTTTGCAGGTAGAGAAGCAAGGAAATCCTTATGACAATACCCAAATGAAAATCCAAATTATGAAGGTGAATTGGGACTAACCATACACTGGACACTCAAATCAGAGACAAGGAGCTTGGGACACTCTCCCCACAAGCCACACACAACAGTGAGAAACCCCAGTGACACATATGACCAGTGTGAGGATACTTGACCATCAGACATAGCTAGCACCAAAGGAAGCCAGCACCTAGGCTTTTACCTTGGGAGAGAACATCATCCATAATGATGATGCTTACTGTGTGTATCAAGTAACACCTGGTAGCACTGATTATTTACAGCAAAATCAGCCAGATTTGCTACACAGCTGCAAATCCAATTGACTTGAACTTAGGCAGACTGATGGTCCATAAAGATGTATATTTTTTCTCACATGGCACTTTGAGGGACAGACTGATAAATTTTAAGTAAGCCACAAAGAATTTGGGTATTTAAGAAAGTAAGATTAAAGTCAGACTGAGTCCATGTTCAGAGGCAAATTAAGCCAACAGAAAAACAAATAAAACCTGGCATTTAAAAAAACAAGGAAATTATTTACTAGTATTTCCCTGCAACACCTTTACTAGAGGCAGTTAAGTCAAGTCTGAAACAGTGTTATCTTTTTCCACCAAAGGTTAATTTGAGTTCTGGCCAAAGCTACCAACCCTGCTAATCTTGTTAGAGAAAAGAGATTGAGACATGCACAAGGACAGCTACCTGAATTTTCTCTTACACAGCTCTATTGCAATCAACTGTGGACCAAACCCTGTTAAACATTTCAGTTTTATTGGCAATACTGTTCCTAGGCTGCGTGGATGGCTCTCTTCATAAACCTCTCCCTGGTTTCAGCCCTTGCAACCAACTGCTACCCACCTGCTTGTCTGTTCACATTTGATCCCTGTGTGCTCAAAAAAGATAAGTCTCATGAAAAGGAAGAAAATGTGGATGCCTGTGTACTCTAACAGGGACACTGCCATGCATAGGTCAGCTGGCCTGTTCCTTTGAAGCCCACTTCCTGTTCCCAGCAACCCAACAGAGCTTGAAAACTGCTGTGTATGAACACCAACCCATACCATCGTCTCTGTATGACCCTCCAATAATGTCCCCACACAGACTGCATGCTCCAGGAGACTAGAAAGAGGGATTCTAGCCCCGAACATAATCCAGACTGTGGGTCCTGTGTACAGGACTGTCATGCATGCTTCGGTCAGCCTTTGAAAGGGAAAAAGGCTGTTGTACTCCTGAGAGCACTCCTCACCTGGCACCCTGGAAAAAGAATTGCTGCACACCACATGCAGGGGTGATGGCAACATTACGGCAGAAGACCAGTCAGCGTCAGACCCTGGCAACTCTCTCCCAAAAGCAAGCAGGACAACCAGGAGGAATGAGCAAGGGCAGCCAGCTGCCAGTGCTTTCAGCAGAACCTGGCACTGAGTCCCACACACACTTTAAGAGCCCACCAGCACCATGGCATAGCTCAGTATCCCCAGAGGGCAGTTTCAGCTGTTGCTTTGGTCACCCTTCTGTGAAATACAGCGTCAGTTACAGTTTAAGAACAATTGTCCCACACCTGCCCACTGGGGCAGAAGCCTAGCACCCTATCTCCAACAGTGGTAGAGTACCCACAGAGCAGCTCTTCCCCTGGCACCTGCCCAAAATTCAAGCTGTCAGGGGCTGAGGGATGCTTTGAGCCAGAGGTGGCACTTGGAACATGTATGAGACCCCCTGGTGTAACTATCCTTCATCCATCTAATTCCTTCAACACTGTTCATGTATCTTGGAGTCTTAAGTATCCTTCATCCAGGCATGCTGTATATAAATGATGTCTTATGTGGACATATACTGGCTGAACTTGAAGCCTAATAATAATTTTAATCAAGGGACCCGATCTTTCCCATTATANTCCTTTTCTGCATTAGGCCAGACAAAGCAATATACATCTTAAAACTGTGTATCAACCTCCTCATACTAGTTGCAATCAACCTTTCTAATGAGCTAATAAAAGCCTTCATGAAGATTATAGGAAATAATTGTAGGATTATTGAAAATTATGAGTCAACAAAGATAATAGAAACCATACTCTTTCCAAAAATACTGATAGCTTTTTACAAGCTTTCAAGTTTACTTGGTAAAGGCAATAGCATCAGTGAATACGCTTCTGAATACAGCGTATGGCAGTAGGAATTTAGAGAAATACAAAACCTACACATGACGTACCAAAGACATGGGAAACAGAAATTGTAGTTAGTAGACCTGAAAATGTAAATGCAGCTGAGAAATAATCATGTAAGACTACTGAAGACCTCTGCAGGGAAAGTTCTTTGCCATACAGCATTCAACATGCCTATCAACAACCCAGAGGGCAAACAAACCCCAAATTCCAACTTTATCATTAATGGATTTTGCAGATAAAACAAAGGTCAAGGGAGCAAAATAATTAACAGAACAGAGGTGCTGTGTAATTCCGAACTCTTGTTAAAACAAAGTTTGTCTGCTGGCTTACAGATGGAGTAGACAGGGACCACAAAAATAATGGTAAGACCTTCTCTTCTGGGAAGCAGAGAGGGTAAAAAGGACTTTGAATTCCCCAAGCATGAGCTCTCAGAAAACCACTGTACCTGAGGGAGCCACAAACTCAGACGCATAAACAAGGAGAGATAAGGGTAGTGACAATACCACTGCACCAAGCGCACAAATAACTCGCTCTGCGGGAGGGATGCTGCTAGGACTGGCAAGAACTGAGGGAACAGTTAACACAAAAAACGTGCCCTGCTGGGAAAGGCCTGTTGAAGGTCTCCTTTGCTTTCTCTAACAAAAAGGACATTAAAGAACAAACTGATTACAGCTACAGCACCCACATAACATAGATAAAGTTGATAGCAGAGGCTCTTTGGTGGACACAAACCCTTAGCAAATCAAGCAGCTGAAAGCTGAAGTTGGGCTGTATTCTCAGTCTGAAAGTTTCCAGGTTTTTGAGGAAAGCTAAAAATTAGGTTTTGGAACCACTGCAATGAGCCAGAAACCCTGTCACTGTGATGTGGAAGCCAAGTGGGAGCCCCATGGACCTGGCAATACAGTCTGGGACAAAATGGACCTGTCCTATAGCTGCTGGACAGGAGGGTGATAGCAGCACAGTTCTTAGATCAGAAAGGAAGTTGTCTTCTGCAACTTCTACAGCTCTGCAGACACACACCTTTATGTTGTCCAGACCATTTAAAACCTTGCTGGTGGTTGCAGTCCCACACTATGGGTTTAGCAAGAGGCAATGAGTAGTGAGGCTTCAGGATTAGGTGTCAGATGGAGGCACAGTGCCAGTCCACCATGACCAATCACTAAGTCTGCACTAAGACCTGAGAATGTGCAGACCAAAGCTTAGCACAGAGACACCTGACTGCCTGACCAGTTGAAGGAACCAAGCCCCCCATCCTCTCCCAGCTCCACACTCCTCACCAATAGCTAAGTTGCTCCAAAAAGGAGACAGCCCAGAGCTTCTGTATGCTCTCTTGAGCAGCCTCCATTGCCCAGGTCCCCGTCAGCCCATTTGTTACAGCAAAATCAGGTGCAGCATATAAATTAAATTAAGACAATTGCTGCTAAATATATTCATTATTTAGCCCTACACCTGTGTTAGTTAATGCTTATCTGAACAATGTACACAATTGTAAAAAGGTAGGAGTGGAACTGAAATATTGTTAGCCTGACCAACAAACCTTGAAGAATTGATGAAGACTGCCAGAGAAGGAGGAAAACAGGAGAAATGTTATTCCAACAGGGCAACATCATTACACACCATACACAGTCTCTCTGTATCATACCCATGGACACCAATCCTAATTACACCACCAATTTAAAGGAAAGAACTATTAGGCATGCATACTAACTTACACAGGAGGTAAAAACTTATTAACTAATCATATAATGATAAATAATACATATGTGATAGAAACATGAATATATTAAGTGTATAAATATCCACTCATCTGGAGCTTCAGTGTGCTGTTCTTGGGACAGGCACCCATATCTGTGAAAATATGCAATAAACTACCTCTCCTCTACATGTACACCGCAGTGTACACACCAGGTAAAAGAGCCTGCAGGTCTGGGACAACACACTGACATGGGCTACGCTCCTCTGAAGCAAGAGTATTCTCACCCAAAGCTAGAGGATCTTAAGTGTCAGGGAGTGCATCTGCCATCCATCCCAGTGATGACTTGTCAGAGGAGAGCAGGATAACCCAGTAACGAGTGCTCTCAGAGCACTGTACCCGACTCATAGCCCATCTCACTAACTGGGGAGAGAGAAAAGTGTATTGGCATGTTCACACTGTGCCACCAGGAGCCAGCCATAGGCAGGGAGCTGTTTGTGGGAGTTGTGAGATGAGACAAAGAAATATTTACTGCTTGATGTCTTCTATTTCTGCTGTGTAATACACTAAGCAAATGGCATTTTTAATGGGAAAACCCAGATAGTTGATGGGCACATGGAGAGCAAATGCAAGGCATTTATAACACCACGTGTGACCCACAGAAACTGATGCCACAACAAAATCCAGAGTTTGGTATTTCAAAGCCCTACCGCTGAGTCCAGTCTATCTGAATCAAAGTCTCCACCCCTCCAAATGCAGAGAGAGCAAATGAATTTCCCTTTTTACTCAGAACAGAGAAGAACCCTGAACTCCCCAGGTAGTTAAGAATATCTTAATTAAACTCTAATTATGACAATAGAAATGCAAAGTCTTAGCTATTTTAGTTCCCACCAGCCAGCCCATTCCCCATCCCTGATGTCTAGACATGGAGGCTGCAGGTGTGTCTACAGACAAAGGAAAACAAAACAAAATCTAGGTCACAGACTCCAGCAGCCAAGAATGCAAATAGGGTCAATTCAGTTGTTTCAGCTCCAGTTAATGTGCAGAAAACCCTGATGTTCCCATCACCTGAGGAGGGAGGGCTGTTCCAGAGCATACATCTTGAAGTTACACCCCCAGGGCAGGAGATGCAATCAGTTTACCGCAAGTAGTGTCCAGTCCAACCTGTTCTGAGCAATGAGTGCTCTGCTCCTCTTGTCAGTCCTTTCATCAAGCAACTGCTCTTCCAAAGTTTGGATCTGAACTGCTCCCTGCAGAGTTCCCACCACCTACCTCCTTGCTCATCCTCTCCCTAAGGTTCTCTGTTACAGCTGTTGTCAAAGCGGCAACCCTGAACTGGAGTCTTGTGAGTAGAAACACTGCCAGATCTGCCTCGCTGACCCATAAATTAAAGAGAAACATTACAAATGATCAACTCAATATGACAAAAAGGCCCTTTGCTTGAAATGAGGAGACCAGTACAACTCCCTCCAGCTTTGTATCATCTCTTTTGGGCCTAATTATGAGCAATCACTGCTGTTTCTCAAACTTCCTTAGAAAAGGAAAAAAATCAAACCAAGTCCCCCCTCCACATGTAACAAGGCAGCATACTGTGTCTTGGCTTCCTACTTTTCCCACAGATTCGAGCTGCTCCTAAATAACAGTTTTATACCAGGGGGCTATTAAAGGTGTCCCTTTCACCCAGGCTGGTACAGAGATTAAGCAAGAAAACAGATGTTGCTGTTACATCAGGAAGATTGTATTTGCTAAGCAGGAGTCTATAGCTCTCAGCTGTGTTAGTGGTCCAGAACTTCGAAGAGATGGGAACCCTTTAGAGAAAGGCAGAATCTCTCGGTGCTTTCTTGCAGAGGTTGCTCTAAGTAGAAATATGAACAATTTATGTCCTGGTTAATGCAAAATTATCAATCCTACAAGCTTCTGCTTCATTTTGAATCAGCAACTAACAGTATGGGAAGTGGCAGAAAGATACAAGACTTTCAAAGTGCTCAGTCCCAGAGCTGGATACAGGATTTTGGGAGCAGTCCATCCTTAGTGGCTCCCTGCTTTCTACTGCCACCCAGGAAGCTTTGAAGACTACTTCTGAAGAGGTAACCATGTAGTCATGCTCAGGTAGGAATACTGTAATGTGGCATGGTCTGGACACAGGAAAGCCATGTGGAGAAAACAGTTCTCAAATCAAGAATATCTAACAGCTGTAGTTTTACATCAACTGTCCAAGCTTGAGGATGCCAAACAAGCCAGGGACTTGAATAGGAAGTGGTGACGGCTGGACAGTATTAACATGCTTAAGCCGTGGTGACATGCAGTGGGTAGACAGAACTCCTAACTTCTTGTATTCAAGTACGAAATGGTCTGAGAAACACAGTGTGGATACCACACAAGTGCACCAAAGCACAGCCTGTATACAAGTGCCTGGCAGGGTACAGGCCAAGGCCAGTTCATTTTCTGTGCCCATACCAAGTTCATGACACTACAGATAGAGCCAACAGCAAAGCTGCACTGGCTGTAGCCTGGAGCACTAATGCCTCCAATCCAGCAAACATGTAAGCACATGCATAACTCAATGGAACGTTTGGGAGGTCTGAGGGACCAACTGGTACAATAAGTCAGTAGTGGCAGACAAAAGACTATAGCTACAAAGCCTGCTATCTTGTAGAAGCCCAGATGCTGCTAGGAACGAGAGCTGCATCACTATAGTGTATTGCAACAAGGCAGGCACTGCCCATTAGAAAAGGTGGGGCAGGGGAAAAGACCAAAACAACTAGGACAGAAATGTCATGAAACAAGAAAGCAAACACCATAGCACAGGCATGAAGACTTATCTTTCCATGCTCCATAAAGCTGCAAAGGTTTTTGAACAAGAGAGGGAGCCTGGAAAGTACTTCACAGATTGTGAATGCGTAATCATGTACCATGTAGAAATGATACGTCATAGCTTGGCTATGTGGGCAGCTAGCCTGAGCTGAGCAAGAGCAGAGACATTTGGCAGGTAAAATGAAAGAATCATAAAACAAAAGATAAAGAGGGAACTGGAACAAATACAGTCGCAGAAGAGCCGCATGGCAGATAGTGTTAGGTGGTGTACATGTGGGGGTTACACTTTATTTTTCCCTCTATCTCTCTCCCCCCTCACAAGTAGATGAATGATGTCTCTAGTTTGGATTTGCACTTCACAGTTACTGAGCATTGTGCAACCTCATGGAGACAAAAAACAATGATAAACTGATTCAGACCTTGGCCTGTAATAACATATTCCTAACAAACCTTATGTTTGATCAAAGGAGAGACCCAGCTAGTAACAATGTATTGCTTGTAAGTTGCCTGAGAGTCCACATCACAAGGTGGTATGATCATGTTGGAAGCTAAAGGAAGAGCAAGCCCTCTACTGAAACAAACTTATGAGTCTAAATTTAGTTCTCTGCCAAGTAAATCATCTCTGCCTGAGGCAGAGGCAAACAAAAGAGGCAGCTCTTGCACAGATCAGCTCATCTCTTACGATTCTGTGTCCCAGTTTTCTCCAGCATAACTCTGCAAGTCTTTCCCGTGTCTTTGCTCACTTGAAAGCAGACACAGACATGGTCTGATGCTGGATTCCCAGACAGCAGCACAATACAATATCAAAGGAAATAATTTTCAAAGAGCCTATTTCAAGTGTAGGGTTTATATTAAACACATTTAACTAAACTGCCTCAACAAAATGAAGAAAACCTCTGAAACTTACAGAATTCCCAGCAATGAGAATTCCCAAGTCAGGTTCTGAAACAATCAAGAACTTGGCCTAGAAACATGAAAAACCATCTGTGTTCTCCTTTTGCTCGAGCTGTCTGTACTGGAAGCCTAGTAGTGGAAAGAAGTGAGTGTGTGAATTCGTGGTGCAGTAGCTGCTCCAGACCCGCTCCCACAACGACAACCTGCTCCTTCCCCCTGGAAATAAACAGGCATGGGAGGGGGGGGCAGCAGCTCATGTGATTGTACAACACCTACTGTGGGGCAGTCACAGGCTGTGATTCGCCCAACTTGGGAAGTTCTGCTTAGTCTGACACCCTCAACCAGTTCTCTCCCAACAAATGCCACCAGGATGGGCAACTCTGGACATTGTGGCTACACGTCCCCATACCACATGGCTTCCCAGTTACCACGGTATTTATTCCATCTGCAAAAAAGCACAGCAACAGCCACTCTTTGAAGAAAACTTTGTGAAGGCCTAAAGCTAAGCTTGTGCAACTGCTGACACTTAATGAGGCCACAGATATGACTTCCAACATCTATTTTTCAGACTCCTTATCACTTCCTTACAAGGCAGCAAAAAAAGCACATGCCATTCCCATCCTTTTCTGTCATGCCAGAGGGGCAGTACCAGCAAATAAAAATACAGGTAATGATGTCATTAAAGCCTCAACCAGGTAAGAGGTGGAAGAGATGGGATTTCTCAGCCCATTCCTATGTAGATGCGAGCAAAGAACAACAGCACAAGATTGAAAGCCCAGTTAAGAAAAGACTGTAGATGTGAGTGAAGCTGACCAGCTCCAAACAAGGGAAAAGAGGAGCGCAGATTCACTGATGGCAGTTAAGGACTGCACAAATAATACACCCTGGGCTGCCATGCTATCTCCTGCATTGTGGCCCCTGGCCAAGACTAGCCATGGTAGCAGCACCTCTAACATCTGCCCCAAACTGCTATGGGCTGCATCTCCCTTTCTGCTCTTTCTTTTCCATGGGAAACTATCACTGATAGGACAGACTTCAGGTTACAGGGAAAAGGGTCACACATCAGTCAAAACACCCCAGCAGCATAATCAAAGGTTCTCCCACTTCAGGCTTCCAGGGCATGCTAGAACAGCGGGTCTTACCTATTCATCTTCCCACTAGCACCTCTCTGTAATAACGTACCCCAGGCCTTATGGCCAAACCCCAGGTTACTTCTAAGCAACCTTATGCCTGCCTGCAATCAATCCCACCAGGCATGCAGAGACAGCAACAAACGTTGCTCCTTGGTCTATTTAACTCAGAGAAGAAAGCCCACAACTGGTCCATCAAACATACGAGCAACACGTGCTAAACTCAAGGTTGTTTGCAAACAAGAAGGCACTTGTACAGGAGCCTACGGAACTCCCTGCAGGAAGCTCTCCTGTGCTGACCCTCATCTAGTCTCAAAGGAAGGAGGAATGGGGAAGGGTGGGGAGTAACAAAAGAACAGCCCAAAACCAAACTGAAACTAAAACATGCTTCTTCCCGTTGAGAGAATGGGCCCGTTTCAGAGAGTGCAAAGAGGTCCACTGGGTTATTTTTCCAACCAGTGCTTAGTTCTCAGCTTTACTCACAGTACCTTTGCTTCTCCCAAGTGATCACACCTTTCTCAACTAGCTAATACAAAAGCAGGTTTGGACACTGAGCCCCAGCTTGCCCCAGGCTCCTGCAGGACAGCGCAGTGAGGGTCAGAGTAGGACAGATATCACAGGGACATCTACAGGTCCAGTGGCTCTTAGGGCTGAGCCTGCCCAAGCTGCACAGGAAAGAGGAAAAGGGTCTCCCCAGGCCAGGTCTAAATTAATTTAGGAGATAGCCTGAACTCTTACAGCTATTGAACTCTCCAAAGAGCAGAGACATGAGCTGCACAGAGCAAACACAAGCCTCTGGTTAGAAAGCACTTAGACCACACTCCTGCTGCTGAGATATTCACCTGAGCAGCCAGCCTAGCACCCTGCACACCACTTGGTCTCACCTGGGAGAAATTCAGCCCATTGAGGGGGTGACACTGCTCCTCCACTTTCTCCACTGCACCTGTTTGCTTCCTCAGCCGCTCTGCTTCCTGGGCCAGGTACAGATCCAGGACAGGCACACCACGTGACTTGATGTCTACCTCCGTCAAAGAGTTCACCATTAGCATCACCCACACCGGCCTCTTCCGCTCCCAGTTGCCAGCAATGGCATTGAAGAGGTAGTCTGCATATAGCCCTTTGCCCCGCTGGTCTGGTGTCATCCAAGAAGGCATCATGAGCTTGACATACTCCAGGTGTCGTTTGAGCCGGCGGTAGATGTCACGGGGCAGCACATCCTGGAGGTTCTCCCCCTGTGGCAGCAGCTGGCAGCTGGTGAGAGCTGAGATGGTATAGGGGTCTGTGAGGTCCAGCTCAAAGTACACAATGTGGCTCTGCTGGAAGGCCTTCTTGGAGTTCTCTGGGATGAAGTCCCAGACACGTGTGTACGGGACATGGATGGTGCCAAAGAAGTAAGATGGGGGATCTCTCTTGATGGTCCACAGGAAGGAGTTCAGCTCGCTTTGCTGGGGAAGAGGGAGACACAGCTAAATAAATATGGACCACTTACCACTTACTGTACTGGACCACTGCAGTACAAGGCTTAAGGAAATCATGGTGCAAAGCCAGCAGGTCACCTGGCTTGGCCACTTGCCTGGATGGACTTTTTCTAAAGCAGCTTTGTTCACACAAAGTCCTCTATGACCATCCTTTTTCTCAGGTAATGAGGTCAAAACTCAATTGTCACAAATTACATAAAAAAAAAACCACCAAGAAGAGTGGCCCTGGCTTTTTCCTCTGACAAGCAACACTGGGTCTTCTCAACAGTAATGTCACTGTGTCTCATCTCTCAGGTTATCAGCCAAAACCAGCAGCAGAACACAGCCCAAGCAGTCTATGCTCCAGGCAAAAAGCTTAACCAGCTTCCACCTTCTGTCGAGTCCAAAATTGGTATCATTTTGCTGAAGCATAGGACAGCAGGGTTTCAGTCACCTTCACCTTGACACCTCTCACTTGAGCACAATAAGGCACCTTTCATTACAGAAATCACTGTGACATTTCATCAGAGGGTGCTGCAACATCTTGGGGGAGCTTTCTGCTTTAAGACCCCAAACAAATAATAACACAAAATACAGCTGGCAGACAGACTTGCTGGAGCAAGTAGAAACCCAGTTTAGCATAGATGTAGCACATGGCAGACAGACACACAGTCAACACCCCTCATAGCCCAGTTCTCCTATTTGTAAAGGAAGGGAGAAGCACATACAATACCCTGGAAAATAAGGGATGAAACTCTGCAGGACAAACTCAGCCTGTGGTTCCATGGCATACCCTTTTAAACACAGAGGAAGAAAAAGCTTCTATTTAGACCAGCTTCTAAAATCTCAGAAAAAAACCCACAGCCATCAGGAAGTCAGAGTCAGACTTACTCTGCTGCAAAATGCGCCTTGCAGCACTTGCAAGGGTGCAGGGTGGGGTTCAAACCCTAAGCAATATCGCAGGACCCAAGAGCAGATGGGGCAAAATGGACCCTGCTCGGATCCTGCCAAGTCACTACACAAGCGACAGAAATGACCTTCATCACCTACCACACACATCCTGCTGCTGCAGCAGTCCTTACTGCAGCAGTGAACGCAAAACAGTTCCTCACTGTCTGCACAGACAGAAAGAGGTAGCCTTTGCATGTGTAAGTAACAGGACCGGCTTCCAGATGCACTCAAACATCTGCTCAGCCTTTAGCCATTAGATAGCTCTACCTCAGTGCCGAGGCTAAGTGTGCATGCGTGCTGATCTAAGAAGCCTGCCTGCCTGCCAAACATAGAACAGGCTGCTTGGAGGAAGTTACTGGAAGTACACTGCCTATAAATTTCTGACACTAAAGACCCAGGGTCAGAAAGGTTAACCTTAAAGAGTGCTCTGCAGTGGCTCATCTGAACAACCTTCTCCTGCAGCTCTCTTCATCAAACCCAGGCCATAGATCAGGCAGCACTTCAGCAAAGTGCTACCACCCATCCACCTTACCAGCACAGATGGACAAACTAAGTATACTCCAAAGAGCTCTTCAGATACTTCTGCGGCACATTCAAAGTCTGAAGGATGCATTAGACCATGGTAACGCCAGGCTACAACTCCAGATCCTATAGACAGTCGTGGAATGCACTGCTTAATGACAGCTCATAAAAATTCTCCTGAAGACCATAGGAAGAAGGGAGAACAAACAAATGACACAACACTGAGAGGTAAATAAGATACAGGACAACTGCTGGATATGAATCTAGCACAGACGCAGGAAGAATACAGGAAAATGAATATGTGGCATAAAAGAAGATGGAAAAAATGAAACATTATGAGGGAAAAACGGAAGGACACAGCACTGCGGTGAGATAAGCACTAGAAGTAGTTATCAGCCAGCAAGGAGGAAGGACAAGAATGGCTGCTTTCTATCTACAAGCAAGCAAAAAGACAGAAGAGGCACCTGGGACAGGCAGAGGCTGGGAGGTCAATAGTCTTTCACTTCACACATGTCTGATCATGTACATGGTGGTGCACAAGAGCCACAACTGCAAGAAACTGTAGTGAACAAGTCATCGGCCAACTTAAAACTTCAACTCAGTGCCCTAATAAACCCAGACGGAAGGCTCAATCCCAGACCAATAGCATCAGGCTTTAATGTGGACCATCAGTGCTCCTTTGGACTGATGCACACAGCCCAGCTAGAAAAGTGTTTGGCATTGTACTCTCACTGGTTTTTTTGCTCTGCAAATGCTACCCAACTTTCACGATCAGATACTGAAAGCACAGTAATACTGCCAGCTATTAGTGGTACCACTGAGGAAATCACACAGGCTGTCAGACACTGAGTAAATAAAGTCTTCCTTTAACGGACCTGCAGTGCAGGCAGAAGGATGCATATCGAGACAGCAGAATTTCTCACAACAGTCCTAGAGACTGATATGTTACACAGCAGAGTGGCTGGGCACTCTTGCTGGCACTTCCATCCCAACCACAACAGCCACAAACCCAAACAACCCAACCCAAGTGCTATTCAGATGTCCCTTCTCAGAATTGCTAGGAGACTGCGTGAACATCTGCAGAGTAGGCCTCGGTTTCCCTTCACTGAGAGGAAACCTCCCCAGACCCCGCAAAGCTAGTTGCAGAGCACCACCAGTTGGGTATCATCTCCAGGTGATTATATAACAGGAGCTCACAAAGCTCACCTTCCCTAAAATAGGCACTATCAAAGTTGCTCAGGACATGCCAATTCCTCAAGCCCCTTTGGCACCTACTTTTCCTTCAGGAGGTGGGAAATGGGTCCCAGCACTGCCCTGCCTCCATGCCAGACCCCTGCAAGTGGCCTGGTACTCCTTCACATGAGAGGAGGTAGGCCAAAGTCTTTGGTGTGCCTCAGCAAGCCCATTGTTCAGCATCATAGTATATGCTATCACTGGCAGCGTCTCTCTCTCACCTCATTTCCCTGACAGTGTGCAGTAGGTAAACGTGCTACAACACAATATTCCTTTGCAGTAGGATCCTTCTACACAGCTGTTTTATCAGAAAGGGATGCTTTAAAACCATGAAAAATTACAGTCAAAGCAATGTCTTAAGAAAGCCAGGTTGTGTAGCTCCAGGATTTTCACTTTCAGTGGTGTAATACCAAAAAGTCAGGTTTGCGCATAGATCAACAGGCATGTCTCTGTCTCCACTGTCCAATTTACTGGTGGTACTCAATGTATTACTTGTAATGGGTAAAACCAGAAGCAAGGTGGAAAAAAATGGAAGGGGCAGTTTTATGGAAGACAGTGGCTGTCTTGCATGAAAACAAAGGTTTCCTACTTTTCTGCTGCTCTGAGACCTAAGGCAGCATCACACTAGCCATACCACAATTCTTCTGTGCCTTAAGTTTACTCTTCCATTACACAGTCCCAAATCAAGGTACTTCTGCATGCTCGGCACTGTGGCACGGTGCCTTCTCCCCTACCTCACCTTCCCAGGTGAGTAACAGCTGATTGTGAACAGATTCAGTATCAGCCAAGACAAAAAAAATTACTTAGAATAAAAAAGAAGATACAAGGGCTTTTCCCAAGAAAGCAGGGGCCTGGAGTACCAAAAAAAAAAAGAAAAAAAAAGCAGCTGTACAAGCTGACACCATCACAGAGACAATGCACTGGGACCCATTGGTCCCATGAGACTGTGAAAACCTCCTTTACCAATGAGGGCTGCACAGGGAACAAACTCCATTGCCTGATGGAAAATGCAATGGAGGCACATAAGGCCAGACATCACTTCCTCAAAATGAAGGGACAACAGTGTCAGGCATCACAGAAATCCTGGAAAAGAATGGTACACATTAAGGGGGTTTCCTCAGGAGCTTAGGGAGAGTCTAGGCAAGAACAAAAAAGACCTGAAGAGAGAATAAAGTGATGTATTGCATATAAGTAGCTGAGCTGTCCCTGATCACACTGCCAGCTGTCCATAGGTGGCACTGGAAGCTCCCATGACCTGCTCCTGTCTTCCTTCTACCTCCTTCAGCAGAACAGGAGCTCTGACTGGGAGGTATTTTCATTATTTTTCCAATAAGTTTCTTCTAAGATATCAAAAAATAAGCCTCAGATTCATTTAAAGTACTCTGCTTTTCCAGCAGTATCTGTAAGTCCACCATAGAAAGTAACCTGTAGCCTTCAAATACAGAAATACTGCATTTGTCAGACATCACACATCACTATGTGAGGCAGCAACGACCCTGCTGGAAGAGCGGAGCTTCTCTCAAGGGTAAACCTATGGGAAACATCCAGAAAATAACACCAAAAAAAAAAAAACAAAAAAAAACAAGAA
>VXBZ01011982.1:38002-65589 GCA_013399135.1 Heliornis fulica
GTTTTAAGAGCTGTTTGTACTTCTCATCTGACTGATTTCTGTGTGTTTCTGTGGTGTAGTGTAATAAACGAGTTTTCTTGCCTTTCTTCTGTGTTGAGTCTGTTTTGCCTATGACACTAATTGCGGAATGATCTCTCCTTGTCCTTATATTGACTCTAAAGCCTCTCAATATATATTTTCTCCCCTGTCCTGCTAGGAGAGTGGTCCCTAGGAGACCCACTAGGGAGAGGGGAGTGATAGAGTGACTTTGGTTGGAGTCTGGCCTCCAGCCAGGGTCAAACCACCACAATCTGCTGGGCCTCCACTCTTGGCATTGGCTTGTTATCTTTCACATAACCCACCTGATTGTTTTCCTGAACCTAGCTGTCAAAGGAGAGGTTTTCTGCCTGTTTACACTTAGCACACCCCCAAGATGCTCTCCTAATAAAGGCTTCTTTCTACCAACCTCCTTCTCTTTCATCCTGCCTGGCAACACTGCTAGAATGCCAACTCAGGCCTGGCAGGGCTCATGCTGTGTGTGCAAGGCTCAGTGCCTTGCACACACAGCAAAATCACTTGTAGTTGCAGACTGTCCTCTTGGGGTCCCTGAAATGATCTGCAGATTAAATTATAGTGGATACTGGAGTACCAGTTATATATGGAAAGGGTTTTCCTTACCATATGCTTACATAAAGTAAACTTTTTCATCTAAGATAATCACTTTTAAAACAATATCATTTCAAGGTTAGACTTCTTATGGGTGTAGCAGGTAGGGCACAGAAGGTGAGGCCAGTGCCTTTGGTGGGGGAACCAGAGAAAATGCCACGACTCTGATTTTAATGGTGAATCCTAGGTGAGTCAGAGTAGCAAAAGGTGATTGTGCGTCCTGTCATCCCCATGATGAATTCATCTACCTGCAAGGTGGTGATGTTAGAACCACAGGGACAAACTCAGAGAATCACAGGGCTAATTTAGCAGTAACAGTGACAGTACTGCAAATAAACTTTATCCACTCCATCAGGAGCAGCTAATATGCCTGTAGTGGAGACCACGACAGTGCTCAGTTTTGCCAGGACATGTTCTGCTTGTGTTGGCATAGGACCCTCTCCTGACTGATTCTAAAAATGGCCTGCAAGCTGTAACCCTACACACAGGGAGTAGATTGGACTTCCTCATGAAGTATGGCCCAGGGGCACCCATAAATTACAGAGAGACCCTCAGTAAAGGCTGGAGGACTGGGTATTTGTTTTTCCTTCGGAGCCAGGGCTGGTGTTGATTCACGATGCTTGCTTGGAAGTGATCTTTCAGCATGTTTGCATGAGATAGCAGCAGCATGTGGGCCCTCACAGATATTAAAAGCACCACAGGACCTCTCCTAAGCAAACAGAGGTGTTAATCCTTGGATGAACACCAACGGAGGAAATGGGATAATTTATACCATGCTTCGTGGGATTCTCCCCATTGCTCCAGGGGACACAATTATACCTTGTAACTTCCTGCCTGTGGGTCAAGTCCTCCTGCCTTTAAAGCACTCTTCTTACTCATCAGCCCCTATCCGGAGGTCAGTTTCTTGTTGGACTGCAGCACATTTCCATGGGCCTCATATGCCACTTCAAAAAAATCTACAATGTAGGGGTGGAGACTTTGTGTGGTTTTTCCCCTTCTCTGCTAATTGTGGCAGTGCCTGTACACCCCAGAGCAGGCTCTGGTCTCCAGAAGCATTTTCATAACTGTTTAGGCCTCCTGTCTGTCCTCATACACCTGTTCTGACTTCTGAAGGCACATCTTGTTGCAGACAGTGGGAAGTGTTTGCAAACTACCTGATGTATCTCAGCAGTCTGATCAGCTTTTGGGATTGATCACCTTGCTACAACCAACAAACTACACCCTGTGAAAGACATAGGATCATATTTTTATGTGTTTTCAGAAAAGTTGAGGGACACAGCTCAACACACCGGTGTGTAAGTTTGCTTGAAAGCTACAGGAGTTTAGGGTTCTTGATACAGTGGAATGACTATGTCATTATATGTAGCATTGAGCTGAGTTAACAGAGTTAGTTCAAAGGCTGGTAGGGCTGAAAAGCTTAATACAGGGATCAGGTTGTGCATTGTGTCCGTGTGGCACTGTGCTGACCTGTCTCTGTGATCTGTGCTCTGCCATGGAGCCATGCTAAGTGAGGATGAAAAGTGCCTGCAAGGTAAAGCATTGCAGTTAGACATGTTGATACATCCATGGCAGCCACCACTGTCACAAACGTTGTTAATCAATGCTGGCAAAATCAGAACCAAGAGTTGAGGACTAGGAATTACAGACTTAACAGAGACAAGGTACCCTTGAAACTGAGGACTGTGACGGAAATGATAGGAATGTTTCCTCTGAGCTTTAATATTAATAAAATTATATGATATCTTACTGTTTCTATAGCAAACTCACTAAAATATTAGCAAGAGATAATGTTCCGGTTACAGGCGATAGTAAGAAATATGCAGACACTCTCAGTACTAGCTTCCTCTTATGTGTAGTAAACAAGTAATATTTAGTCATCTACCTCGCTCAAAAGCCTGTTCACCTGAACATTTGCCTTTTACCCAAGCTGCATGATGGGACATTATAGAAGAGATCACCTCTTCCTGCAGACATTGCACTTGAAATCAGTATTGCTAAACTGCTGCTCGATCCAAATCTATATTGAGGACTTTGTCACAAACGCAGTAGTTTCAGCTTACATTAATATGTCCTCTTAAACTGATTACACAAAGACATAATGGCAGCTCAGTCTTAGAAAGATGATTTTACCTGGCTTATATAAGACAAAATTAAATTCAAGAAAATAAATTGATTTGGTCTCATTTGAGCACCATTTCTGTTCCTTCATAAATAAGGAATTCAGTGGTCTGTTTGTGTTATGCTTAGTTTGCCTAGTTTGCCATGTGAATTAGTTCCTGCTCCTAAGGGCATATCACTCTTCCACCCTGAAGATGGACCAATGCTATTGGAAATCTAATGGCAATTGAACTTTCTCAGCTGATTATGGAACACTGTGCACTGAAGCATCAGAAGGAAGGTGGATTCCTGAATTTCTCCATTTTTCCTGAACCTTTTCCCAAAGGAACTGAAGAAAAATGCTGGTTTCAAAGTCTTTGAGGACAGAAGGCTGTTCTTCTCTGCCTACTACCTCCCTTTCTGTGATGACTGCTTCAAAACTAGTGCTTTCCGGGTGTTTTTTTTTTCAATTCAGTTGAGACTCTGTGCAGAGCTGCTTGCAGCTGGCCTGCTTGCTTTCAGTGAAGCTGAATTTTACTACTAAGCAGAGAACCTGGTTTCTATTCAGAGAACATATCCTTCCAGCAAAGTTGTATTTTTCTTTTTTCCCAAGAAACATCCTGAAACTTGCTTCCCACCTACATGAGAAAATTCTCTGTCCTAATCTAAGCATTTTTTGAGCAAACCTAGCTAGGAAGAGATGGCAGGCCTGTGGAGCCCTCATAGTTTTCACTGGAGATAATAATGTCCATTTAATTTATCAAGGCTAGGGACTGAGAAGTAATTCCTCTGGTTTCAAGGATAAATCACTGACTGAGAGAAATCAACTTACTGGCACTGTCTCTGTCTGTGCTGTGTACAATGAAGCCCAGATGCTCACAGCAGCTCACACAAGAAGGTTGACTTGCAGTTGGTAAAAGCTAGGCAAGACAAACTCTCTGCCTTACGTTGCTAGGCATTCCAGTGTCTCCCCAGCATCCCCCAAAGGGCACTGACATTTTTGAACAGAATTACTGGGTGATAACTACAGTACCAAAGTTTCCCACCTCAATAAAAGCTATGGCTGCACCTCAACAAGCATGAATAGCACATGTGAGAGCAGCAGAGGTCAGCCACAGAAAGCTCTGGAGACATGTGATATCCATGCTATAGTAGTCAGCTGAGTGGTAAAAGGGCTTTTCTACAGCCAAAGTCATCACATTGTTCCATGTGTGTATTTACATGTCTCCTACCCATAAAGCCTCAGATGACTCTTGGGCATGGTTATCTTAAAAGTAGCTTCCAAGTACCAACAGTGAAACAGTGAGAACATAGGATCTCAGGGATGATCTTGCTATGCAACTGTTTATGCACACTCTATGCACCAGATTCCCAAGTTAGCTCTGCTGTAGTAGCAGAAGGGAGAAGATCCCTCCAAAATGGCATTGCTATCTCACATAACTTGTGCTCTAAGGCCAAATTGACTTTTAGATCAGCACATTTTTAGATGCTTTGCACTGTTTTTTTCAGTGCCTGTGTTCTTCCTCAAGCATAGGTTGTCATTGCTGGAGAAGACCCTGAGAGCTTTTACAGAGCCAAGGTTTATTTCTACAGTCAGTAAAATGGCTCAGCAGTAATTTTGCTGTTCTTCATTTCCAGTCCTGTGTGCTCAAAACAGTGAGTAGGATTTAGATCAGACAGGCACTGGAAAATTCCCTCTATGTCTATCAGTACACTTAGAGAATGAACCATTCAACATTAGGGGCTAATTTTGGGTTTGCTATCCAAAAATTCCACTCAAAAAGAAGCACAGAGACATCCCTGAATGACAATTTTCTATTTGTTATTTCCATGTAGCCAGTTGCTAGATATTTTATCATTACTCTTTGTTAGATCAGTTTGAGATGACTTTTCAAAGCCCATCTGGTCCACTGCACTGCTGTTTGTTACCATCAGACTGCAAAGCATCTGGAGCACATTTCCCCCACATACTGGAAGGGAAATACTCTTGCTGATTTTCATTTTGTTTATACCACAGATTTACCTAGTTCTGAAACAAAACTGACTAAATCTTTGCTTATGTTTCAAGTTTGATTGTAACAGGTTGTTACTACTGCTGACTCTTTGGGATCATTTCCAGTTCTGTTTCTCTTTTATTTTTATGTGATTTATTAGATCTGAGTCAGGCATGCTTTCAGCAATCTCACCTTTGTCAGGTGCAAGTCCAACTGTCCCCAGGCATGAAGGGCAGTACCAAACAGAAGATATCTAAGAGTTTTACTGGGAGAAAATGCTGGAATGCATCACTGCTTTGTTCCCAAAGACAGCATTGCAAAAAACACCTCATGCACTAAGTGGTATTATCTAGCTTGTTGGGCTGTGAAGCTGTCTTAGATGTAGATGACTCCATATCAACTTTCCAATGCCTTATTCTTTCTAAGTTGTTAAATGCAGGTAGTTGTTAATGGGCTTCCATGTCTTCAACAGAGAGGAGCTGCACGAGGTTAAGCACTGTTACTAGCACAGTATTATGGCCACACCATTTCACTACCGCAAGCTGCATGATTCTGCTCCATGTGCCTGGGTTGAGGCATGCTCACACCAGACTGTTCTGAAGCTATCACAGAACCACAGACCAGCTGAGGTTGGAAGGCCCTCTGGAAGTCACCTGCTTCAATACCCCTGGTCCAGCAGAGACACTTGCCCAGGATGATATCCTGATGTCTTTTGGATACCTCCAAGGATAGACATCCACCACCTCTCTGGGCATTCTGTGCCAGTGCTCTATTACCTTCACAATGAAAAAGCATTTCCTGATGTTCAGATCAAGCTTCCTGTGCCTTGTGCATACTGTCTCTGGTTCTGTCACTCAGCACCACTGAGTGAGACCACCTTCAACTTATTTGCATGTATTCATATGAGTTGTAGAGATCCATGCTTTCCTCCCACTTGTGTTTTTCTGTTGGGATGTTTTTGGCACAGAAAGACCTTCCACCCAAAGGAGCTTTCTTCCTCCAGCCTACATGATACAAGTAAAACAGGTCATGCACACTTACCTGAGTCACAGCATTTGATGAGAAGATTTCCTTTCCCATGTAGACACCTGTGATCTCATGCAGGGGCTGCCTACAGAAGATTCATCTACTAGGCCAGACAGCTGCTGAATGCTCTGCTCCTACCAGGATTAAAAGGCAGTCTGCAAAACACTTACCCATACATCACAGTTATACTGAGAGGTTTGAACTACTGTGCTAACAAGCTATCCTCAAGTTGCAGAGGGAAGATCATTAAAGAGGTGATGGCTCTGATTTTAAACGGTGTGGCAGATCCCTTCTCTCAGCTACAATAGCCACAGAGTCCCACAAGGCTGTTAAAGCCAGACTTCAGCCCTTTCTCTCTCAGAAATGTTGAGGTTTTAGCAATACTGCCAGTGCAGAAAGAATCCATTCCCATTGCTCTCAGAGTAGCATAAAGAACTAGAGCATGGCATGATCTCAGCAGAATATTTGACTGCTGGATCTCCAGATGTACATCAACAGCAGCTAGAGTCAGAAAGATGTCTGTATAAAGCTCTCAACTTTTAACATACTACTTGCCACCTCTATGGTGTTTGGGTGATCACATCTTCCTGGAGATACACAACTATCACTTCCCACAGTGATGCAGGAGCAATGTAAATGTAAGTGTGTGAGACAGATTTTTATTTTGTCCTCTCAGGCACTGTTTGGAGACAAGCTGCTGAACTGAGAATAGTTGAATCCTTCACTAATTGCTGGAAGGGCAGAGATTAACACCAGGGTCAGGCTGACTTTGCAGTACTGACTGTTACAGTGGATGTTATGACAATAAGAGTCATCGTCGTCGTCGTCGTCATCATCATCATCATCATCATCATGGTACTTCCAGAGGTAGCAAGTAGGAAGCAATGAGGAGTGGGCATGACCAGCATAAATGCAATCAGGGATTGCAAGGCAGAAAGTACAAATTCAGCTTCAAACAGTGAACTCTAGTGTCACAACTGTGATCCAACATGACTTAAAAGCCAAAGAAGACAACGCCCAAAAGTGCCTCTGTTACAGAAACACACCCAAAACACTCTCTAGTATTACTGCTGTGATCTCAAAATAGTTTCTGGAAGATTTCATTATATGTTTCATTTATGCTTTTGGTGCTGGTAATCAAAAATCCAGTTATTTTTGGCAGGGACAGCTGTGTTCCTGCCTTTTTGAAACACAGGCTTTCACTCTGCTATCCATATTCAACACCATAACTGCATCACAAAAACAACTGCAAAAACGTGAACGGAGGAACAAAAATGTAGAGCTAAAAAGGAGGGGTGAGGGGGAACAACTTTTCCTGAGCTATGTAGTTTCTCCTTTCCTACCGATTGGTTACCCAGCTCTATCAAGCGCAAGTCAATCAACTGACATCTGATGTATTTTGCAGACGAATCGCTGATGCATATCTGACGCACAGATGTTTCAACTTGGATTTGCTAGCTATCCAGCTATCAGACAGAATCCTAATGCTGATTATTTGCAGATGTTGCAGAAAGAAATAAATTTCTCTTTCCATTGCAAATAAATTTATACCTTTTACTTTTGGTCAGCCTCAGGAGCCATGCACCGTGGAAATCAAAGTGGTATTCTCTGTTGGGATGATGGAGTTTTGCAGTTGGCTGCATTGTGTGTGTTACTTCTTTAAAATAAAAATCCCTGAAGCCATTTCTGAAGGATGGATAACTTTGTTTAATTGTTCAAAAGACACCTTCAACTATCACCAGCACTGAGGATGGTATTTGAAATCCAAGTCACAGCTGCTAAACGGGCTTCTTAATTCAGTAGGGAGATTCAACCATCACACTGGAGAGCATGTCCAAGGGGCTAGGTAGTCTAGGGACAGCTACACTAAGGGCTACAGCTGGGGTGGCACACCCTACCAGCCTTGTAAGGGCACTAAAAATCACCGAGCTCTTTCGCTTGGCATCAACATTATCTGCACTGTCAATTCTGGTTCCTGAATAACCCTGGGACAGGCCTGAAAATATCAGATTTATTTTATTCCATGGGATCAAATCCTTCATCAACAAAGCCTTCTGAATGCAGGAAGTGATCACTAAAATTATTTGTTTGTGGCAAGAACCAGCAATACTCACTGGCTTCAAGGTGACTGTCCCAGCAACCTCAAACAGAATGCCTCCTACATCATTTGCACTATCCAGGTGGCAGGCTACTGACCTTCCTACACCCATTATGCTCACATAGCAGATTCGGAAAGAAGTAAATCCAAAACTCTTGCCCTTCCTGTTTTGCAAGGGTCAAAGGCAGGCAGCACTGGTCCTCACTGAAATGGCTGGTATGTCATTTGGAGAAATCATCCATCTTGCCCTTTCTCCTTCAAACATACAGTACATCCATTTCAGAGAGATAGCTCTCAGACAAACCTTCCCTTCCTGACACAAGCATAGTCAGAGGCCATGATCAGCTAAAGTGAAGGAAATGTTCAGCCCTACACAACCTGCATTCATGATATCATGTAGAAATTAAAACATTTAGATAAGTGATGGATAATACCCTTTTGGCAAGGATCAAATAACCTGATCTTTTTTCCTAGATTTCTCAATAAGCATTTGAGCACCTGTTGACCATCAGACTTCACCTGTTCATCACAGATGTGCCTCAGAGGATAGACTAAAACACTCAAGCTACTTCATTAGTGAGTGGTCATTACTTCAAGTCTCCACCACCTGGACCTTTACATGCAAGTTCTCCTTAGTGCTTTCCAATTAGAGGCCCTTTATAAAGTCTGGCCTGTGACAATGTACCCACAGAGATAAAGATCACACAACATTCATAAGGGAGCAGACACATAGAAACAGTTGGGTGTGGAGTGGCAGGCAGTGCTGTCCTCACTACTGACGAAGGAGGATAGGAAAGATCCCTTAAGTCATTTTGCAGTTATGGGAGTTACTGCATATTTATAGCTGTGTCCAAATTCTTCTTGCCCCCAGCAACACTGGAGGGCATGAAGGGCCACTGACGGACCTGAAAATGGGGTAGGTGGCGGAGGCATTGGTGCATAGAGAGACCTACGGGTTGATAGGACTAAGCACTCAGCGGAACAAGGAGGGCTTCAAACAAAGGTGGAATTTCGTAGCCAGATATCTTCACAGCCAAAGATGTGATACCATAAGCTACTGCATTTGAAACAGATATTTACCTCTTGAACCAAATACTTACAAATTGATCCCACACTACTGCTAACCTCAATTTCAGTTTCCAAGGTGCCAAACACACCCAATTCTGCCAGAAATTGCATCCCAAGGTCTCCAGGGTGCTCTGAGCATTAGCTGCAGAGGAATGGGCAGGACTATATGGGGTCTGCCAAAAATTGTCCTGTGAAGAAGGTGGGGCAGTAAAAGGTTCAGGCTAGGATCTTCCCATTTCTCTTTAAATTATGCAAATATTTACTGTGCAGAGGTGCCAGAAGGCACAGCGTAGTTTACAGGCACAGCATGGAATTGTTGCTAGTCTGACACAGCTTCATATAGGCTTGCTGAGTGGTGTTTCTGGTTATGGGAAAGTGTACTTGGTGAAGGACAGCAGATTGGTGCCACCAGCCTCTCTTCCCCTATGTTGTACTGTATCCAGTATGAAGAGTTACTTGCCAGCCCAAGGGGGAGCATTTCCAAGGTGTGTATTATATTACTGTCAGCCTACTGCCCATTTGATCATGCAATTCCTGCATGTCTTTTTCTGTCCAACTCAAATATAGTGTTTGTATTGCTGTTGCACTCTCCCTTCATGTTTTCCCCAAAGCAATGCCAGCAGTGAGCTGTTTCCAGAGAAGCCATCTGTTAGAGAGTGCTACCCAGAGTCAGTCGCAGGAGCGAATGTGTGCAACCTGTGCTGTCATTTGCCATGGCAAAGCATGTTGTTGAAACAGAGGGTTGTGCCCTCACCTAGCTCTCTGCTTGATGGACTTCAAGTCACCAGTTGAGGAGGTTCCTGTGACAAAATGCCTGGCCTATGCACATGTGAGTAGCTCCTGGTGACTCCTATGCAGGGCAGATCAGAGCTCTCTACAATAAGGCCACATTCAGCAAAAGCCCTTCATGAAAGCATCATCAAAAGCCACATCTCCGGCAGTTAGGAGGGGTAAGAGAGATGAATACTTTGCTTCTGGGGCAGGCAGCACTAGCCATCAAAGTTGTATGGTCCCTGTGGCCTAGGGAGAGTTAATCAGTCATTTGAGTTAGGGCACAAAGGCTTTGTTAGCACATGCTTATAACCAGGCTGCTGCTGAAAAGCACTGTTGCCTCCACACTGGCAGGGCTTCCACACACATGCAAAATTTAGCTTATATTGGGCTGAATTGGGTCATTGTCCCAAAAGTAGTTGAAAACAGTACAATTCTCTCCATCGCTCCTGATACACTACACCACGTTTTTCAGAGCTGATCCACTCCCCTCCAGCAACATTTAATAAAAGTTGTTCCTCACAAAGAGGACTGAGGAGGAAATACCCACCTCAGTCCCTTGCAAATCCTCCAGGGATATATAGGAACAAACCAACATCAGCAAGTACACATTACACCTGTGAGGAAATTCAGACAAGTCCAGATCTACTCTTCTTGGATCACAAAAAGAGGAGAAAAAAAAAATCTCAGCTGCTTATTCCATCTGGTGCTAGAGGAGAGTTTGACTGCTCCCCTCCAAAAGCCCCATTTCAAGGGCTGTTTGTAAAGAAAGCTCCATGATTATAAATCTTTCTGGAGCCACTTGCATGCACAACCTTCATGTTAATGTACCATGACAATCTTTTCCTTTTCCTTTTAGCAAACGAAGGTTGAAGGTGAATAAACTGACATTTTTGAGGTCACTGGCACACAGGGCAAGTGATATGACATATATTTTACAGTGCTTTAAGCTCCAGCTCTGATGCCTCTGGGGACATTTTTGTTTGTCACTGGATTTCTTACTCCTGCTGCTCCTCTCTTTAATCTTCATAGATTCCCTTGGGTGGGATGCTGGACACTGGTGCAAATGAGGAACAACTTTGTTAGAGATAGTGAAAATATGTAAATGAGAATAGAATCAGGCCTAAACAGTTCTAAATTAAACCACTTGTAGCAGAAAAAAAGAAGAGGTTTGGTTTTGGTGGGGTTTTGGTTTTTGTTTTCTTGTTGTCTTTTTTTTGTTGTTGTTGTTGCTTGTGGGTTTTTGTTTGTTTTGGTGTTTGTTTGTTTTTTTTGTTTTTATTTTTTTTCTGGGAATATTTATCCTCTTGAAAGAAAGCAGAAAGCACATAAATTACTCAGACATTTATTCACTTAAAATTCTATCCAAAGATGTTTTGTGACACACAGGCTGACATCATGGTTAAGCAGGAAACAATTCTAAGTTTTCCCCACTTCTCAGCCTTTTCACCCTCTTAACTGCTTCTCACCCCTGTTCCCTCTCTCTTCTGCCGGATTTTCAGAAGAGCAATATATTTACACTTTGTAAGACTGGAAGCATTACATTTCTTCTCCAAATCAAGAATTTTTTTCCTTTTAAGGGGGCACTTCAACCCTCTCAATGTCAAGGATTAAGAATGGGAAGAACATTTAAGGCAGTTTGTGCACAGAGGAGTATGTGTTTGGACATTGCAAAGAAGGGTGGCTTGAAGTCTTAGTAGTTTTGAGGTAAACCATTCATAGGTATGTAACAGTCTTCGGTATAAAAATTCCTAAAGCTCCCTGAATGGCCTGGCAGCACAGGATTTCCCATGAAGTAGCTAGTCACATCAAAGAGTTACAAAAGCAATTTTCCTACATATGATTTTGGCTTCTTCCAGAAAGAGTAGTATTTTGAGCTGTGATATTGATGGTGAGACAACTTGAAAGGTCTTTTCTCCTACTTTTATATTAAAAGGTCACAATACTGAAAGATTTACAGACCAGGAGGCTGTTGTTTGTCTGGGCCGTTTAATACATGACACTTGTCTCAGAGAGAATAAAGGCCTCTTGGAGTCAAAAAGATATAGTGTGTTTTTTCATCTTCCTTTTCCTACCCAAACACAAAACCATCTTTTTGACATCAGGGAACTATTTCAGGCATGAGTAACAGCAGCAAGGATGGACAGCTGATTTAAAACCAAAAATAAACCAGTATAAAAACCCCTGCAAAACAGAGAGCTGAAAAATAAATGGTCCATCTTCAAACAAGAGCCCATCAACATAGAAATCCAGCTTCAAGGTCCTGTTCTGGCAAAGGGTCACTGAATATGGCAAGAAGCTCTCACATTGCAGCTCACAGCAGAGCATCTTAGAAAGATCTGCTCTCAAGCCCCTCCATTAACAGTACTGCATTTCACTTAAACAAGAGTTTGCAAGACTGGAGAATCACAGAATCATAGAATCACAGAATATTAGGAGCTGGAAGAGACCTCAGAAGACCACCCAGTACAACCCCCCCTGCCCAAGCAGGATCATCTAGACTACATCACATAGGATGTGTCCAGATTGGTCTTGAATGTCTCCAGAGAAGGAGACTCCACAACCTCTCTGTGCAGCCTGTTCCAGTAATCCGTCACCCTCACAGTGAAAAAGTTCCTCCTTAGATTAAGATGGAACTTCCTATGTTCCAGTTTGGAACCATTTCCCCTTGTTCTATCACCGGCCATCCTCCTGACACTTAACCCCTTACATATTTGTAAACGTTAATGAGGTCACCCCTAGGTCTCCTCCAAGCTGAATAGACCCAGCTCCCTCAGTCTATCCTCATAAGGAAGATGTTCCATTCCATCATCCTGGAGTTGTATGTCCTTCTGTAACTGAGGGGCCTGGAACTGGACACAATACTCCAAGTGAGGTCTCACCAGGGTGGAGTAGATGGGGAGGAGGACCTCTCTTGACCTACTGGCCACCCCCCTTCTAATACACCCCAGGATGCCATTGGCCTTCTTGGCCACAAGAGCACACTACTGGCTCATGGCCATCCTGCTATCTACCAGGAGACCGAGGTCCCTCTCACCTGCACTGCTCTCTAACAGGCCAGTCCCCAACCTATGCCTTGCAGATCCAGTCAGAATCCAAACCATATATGATTCTGTTGCTCTGAAAACGTCTCAGTCTGTTTAGCATGACATTTAAGCATTTGTATGACCTTGATGAATTCCCGTGTCTAGGCCAATCTAATTAATTTGTGACTTTTGATAAAGATCAAAAATCAGAGGGCTGCAGCTCTAATAAGCGAAGAGTTCATCTAAAGTCACTTATGGAGAGAGCATTTAAAATGTTAAGGATTCATTTGTTTCTCTTTTGTTAGAGAAAAGCTGTTAGCAATACATGGAGGGAGGCAGGGATGAAGGCTCTAAACATTATAAGAAGAGGAAGTTACAGTTCAGAAAGGATTTTTCTAAGGCATTCATTGTAATTCTCCCACAGGAATCAGAGATTAAACTCCCAGTGAATTAAATAGGGACAGACCTAGGCCAGCAGCAAGTGGTTTGCTGAAGTTTTTATCTACCTAGGGATCTAACAAAATGCCAGTGTGCTGCAGCAAATCTTGAGTCAGTGTTTGGCTGTGTGTATTATGGGCCACAAAACATGTATCTCATTGCATAGCAAAAAGAAACTGCTGCTTGGAAAAACAGTGGGGGTGCTGAGCAATCTGAACCAATCCACTTCATAACCAAAACTATTGCCACATCCAATAATGCAGGCATTTGGACAAGTGGACACCAAAAGGTCTCTCCCCAGGCTCCAGAACTCCCTTTAGAGGTGTTACACTCTGAGGCGGAGTTAGTGACAAAATTATACCCTATTTTATACAGGCATTCTGTCAAGACTTTTTGAAAACTCCTTGGGTAAAACCACAATAGAGATTCTGTCCAAAAGCCCTTTTACAAACTCAGTGCGTAACACCCTGAATATGACTGTCACAGCTGCTTTATTCACTGCCACAGTAGGATGAAAATCTTCTCCCCCTCAGACCAAAAGCCAGAAGCAGTTCTTTCTGGTCTTTTCCTGTGCTCTTGCATCAGTATTTTGTGATGGGGAGAAGCCTCACCAAAGCCCCACAGAAATTTCCAGGCTGAATTCAGATTCTGACCTTTTTGCGTCCTACCCTCGAACATCCTGCTGCAATGACGCCAGATAAAGTCTGGAGGAAACCCAGTGAACCAAACAGCAGTAAAAATCCCGATCCCCAGTAGATGGCACCAACTGTTCCACTGATTTTTTCTGTGTGGTTAGAGCGGCAGCAGCTCACAGGCAAATAAGCCCGCAGAGCAAGAGCTTAGTGGTCCTAGAAGCAATCAGCGCTGGCCTTTACTGGAGACCGGTGTGAGAGCACAGCAAACCAGAATCAACACAGACATACGATACCTTCTGAAGAACGAAGATGCACCACCTTTTAAAACAGCATATCCACGGAGAAGGCAAAGACACGTAAAGGCCTCTGTACTCTGTGTACCACAGGAATGGATAGGGCAGGACTCTGTCCTGTGTGCTCTTCAAACCTACTCCTTGGACATCATTTTCTGGCTGGGGGACACCATGGGCTACATTGCCCTTGCCCTTGTGAGGATAAGTCCTGGGCAGTGCAGGACAGCATGCTCTATAGCTGAATTTCCTCACTTGCAAGGTGATAGAGAAATCTGTGATGCCACAAGGCACGAGCTACCCTGTCTGTCACCAATTGGAAGTCCAGTGCCTCTCCAGGACTGAGAGTTCCTATATTCCTTGAGGAGAACTTGCATTTATAGGCACACACAGACACATGAAACTGTAATGGTTATTTTCCATAACGATTTAAAAATTCAGCATAGTCATTGTATCAATTTGTTCAGGAGACTGACACTTGTCTAAACACACGGCAGGCTTAGAAAGATGTTTTTGCTCTCAGAGAATAAATTATTTCCTGCTAATTAATTACTGGGGAAACGAGAACAAGCACTAGTGTTTAAGCAGAGAAAAAACAGAGCAAGTGTAGCGGGAAGGCTGGTATAGTTAAGATGTGGTGTCCCAGGGGAGTAGGGCACCATTTTCAGCTCAGACACACATCCTCTGTGACCTTGGGCAATGTACACCGCCTCTCCATGGCCATTTTACACCATAGGGGTTAGAGGTGGGGGTACCTGACATGTCACAGCCTGTGCTGATTTGCACATGCTGAGTCTAGTGCCTCCCAAACATTTGCAAGACCCGGGTCTCAGCTGCCCGTTACCAAACCAGGCCTGAAAATGTGAATGGCCGTGGCCCATCTCCTTAACAGTACCGGCAAAAAAAAAATATATATTTTGGCTCTTCTCTTGCAAAAAAAATGTCAGTTCAGGGTCCCTATTCTCATATTTAAAATGTCACTCAGGAATATTTTTAAGGAGTCTTAACAAGACTTCTTAATTGACCGTCTTGTTCTATGTCAGGGAAACTATAACTGTAACTTCTCAGCAGTGGCAATTTGTGACCAAAATATGATGTGGCATGGAGGGCAAGAAGGCCCATCTAGAGGAAGGGGTTAAACTGGCTAGAAGTAGGAATGCCTACCATAGAAGGACTCATTTTGAAGGAGTTACATTTTCTCTTGGTGATAAAAATCAGCCTCAGCATTGTCTTGTTGCCCTCCTGGAATGGAAGGGCTTCCTGAATTCAGGCCCAAGCTCAGGACCCATCTTGGGCAGCAGACCTGTGTTGGGGGATAGCTCCAGGCAACCACTCTTGTGATGCATCCTTGCAGACTCCTTGTAGAACTGCTCATTGCCATAGGACTCTGCCTAGTGCTCTGTTCACTAAAATTTTCTTTCATATTTAAACACAAACGCATTTAATTTGCCTCAATTCCTCAACATCCACCAGCATAATTCCTCTTCCAGTGAGTTATCTAATCCTGGTTTATCAGAAATAGAAGAAAAAAACCTATTTTTTCTGGTGCCACATTCTGGTGGTATGCACAAAATGTAATACCAACAAAGTTACCTTCACTAGCTAGGAAGGAAGAGAGTTGGTTTTTTGCAACTGGAAAGATGTCCCCTGTGATGGTGTGGAGGACCAGTGAAAAACTCTATAAGTACAAAGAAGATTTTTACCAAATCCATCTCACATCTGACTTTCTCTTT
Organism: Heliornis fulica; assembly: GCA_013399135.1. Lineage (NCBI taxonomy): Eukaryota > Metazoa > Chordata > Aves > Gruiformes > Heliornithidae > Heliornis > Heliornis fulica. The sequence continues at coordinate 53,824 of VXBZ01011982.1, forward strand.
TGCACATGGAAACTTTATTCTAAGGAAACTGCAATGAAACTTTAATAAGAGAATGCAACTGTCATATGACATGAGTTAGTTCCCTTTCCTACCTTTGCTCATCACCAGGCCTCCAAGCACATGGTCAAGACTTGCCAGTACCACACTGGGTAGCAGAGATGATGTATTTGCTCTACTTCCTTGCCTGCTAAACACCCAGAAAAAAAAGTCATTCAGCAATAGGTTTTTCCTTAGAGTCTAAATTATAGCTGATTTTTTTTAAAGAACTATCTAATCTCATATTAAAGCCTTCAAGTGCTTGTGAGGCACAAACCTGCCTTACTTCACTATTCAGTTACCCTCACAACCAGGTGCCTGCTGAGACCAGTGCCTTATCCCTGTGTGCTGAGGGAAGGCTCCTGGCTCAGGTGGAATTCTAGAATAAAATTTTATTTCCAGAAGACAACAAATCAATAACACACTTTAGAAAAAGAATCTGTCTTCAGCTGCATCATTTTTTCCAATGTCTCTGGAGCAGTTACTGGGCTCCCACACTTTGTTTCTGATGACAGAAGCCATATTTACATTGACATCCTGCATTTGTTTTTATTGAATATTTGCAGGATGCCTCTGGTTTACTCTGAATCTCTATGATGTCTCCAGTAGTTAATTCTCTAATTTTATTGCTTGCATGGAGGTAGTTGAATGTTTGCTGGAGCTGAGACTGCAATTTATGCAGTCCTGGCTTCCCAGAAGTTCAGGCAGCTGTGCTTTTCCCCCTGCCCTTCTCCCGGTCCACATACAGTGCTTTTTCACTGTCCTTCTAGGCTTGGATTTAACTCCACCCAGGGACCGGTATCTTTTAACTTACTTTAGCTTCTGCCAGCTACCACGGTTACTTATAAACCTTTTTATAGGTCTCTCCTTGATCTGGCAAGGCAGAAACCATTGCTGTCAGTGGAAGCCTACCCACCTTATCCATCTACCAGACCAGGATCCAAACAAACATTTGAATGAATAATGATAGGCCTGTCCTCTAGAGGGACATGATGACATCCATCAGCCCCCACATCCTGCTTGGTCTTAGGGTACATTGTGTAAACAGGATAGTTCTTTCTGCTGAACTCTGATGAGAAAACATGAGAGGTAGCAGGACAGTAAGAAGACTTTGGTAAAAGCTGTGAACTCACAGCATGTCCTTCTAAGTTTGTATATTCTTACTGCAGCAGCAAGCAGTTTTCCCAGACCTGTGTATCTCAAATGGCAGATATATCCCCCTTCCAAACTATTGGAAGTCTGCAGTGGCTTATCATTTCCATCCTAGCACACTTCTCTCTGGTTCTTCGTGTCACAGCTCTGTCAAAACCATCTCTGCATATAGACAATTTTCCTGTTCCCTGTCAGGGTGATTTACTCCTGTTGATCTACTGGGTAGTTGTGACTACAGGGCTGTTGTAGCTGCCGAAGTTCATCATGGTTGTTTTCTGCATCCTAGTTTCAATGGGCATTGCCATTTCTGGCTCCTCAGCCCATCCCTTGCTTTGTTCAGCTTATGTCACTGTTCTGAGGCTTCACAGTAAGGACTGGTTCTTTCCTCGACCAATTGCATCATCCTGCAGTACAACAAACCTCATCCTGTTTGCTTTCTCCTTCTGTGTCCAATGAGGACACTAAGGATCTTCTCCATTTTGTCTATACCTTTGTAACTTTCTGTCTGACAGAATTTATGCTGTGCCAGAGGCCTCACCTCTTCTGACTCTGCTTAATGAGTATGCACCAGATGACAAGACAGAGATAGCCCTTTGATTCCTTTTGATCATGTTTGATTACTTTCTTAGAAGACAAGAAAGTTACATGTACTCTGCAGGACAGGTCAGTGATGAGAATGAATGCAACCTGGCTTCAGTAAAAAGAGATGATTTCTAGTAAAGCAAAGGAATGTTTTATTTATTGGTTCTAGCATTTGATGAGCTTAGCCTCATCATGTCCTAGCCACATGATGAGGATTCTGAGGAGGGAATAAACTTAATTCTTTCAAGAAGCCACAGCAATAAAATATCCAAGAAAGGAGAAAATGGAAAAAAAGCCCTACCAAAAGATGTCAATTCACTCATGGGAGAGGGCAGGCAGCAGTAAAAGCACAACAAGGACAAACAGACTCTTACAAGAATAAGTAAATAAATAGTAAGTAAATAAATAAAAGTAAATGAAAAAAACCACCAACCCACCACACAATACAACGAAGCAAAGACAACCAGTCTAAGCCCTCCAACCATTGTCTTTTGGATGGGGTAAGGTTACAGTCAAAGTTGGAATACAGCACCATGGAGGAGAAGGAAATTTTTTAAAAAAAGAAAATATGGAAAAATTATTTGTCAAGGAGCCTGCCACCTAAAAACATGGAATCAGTGGAAGACTTTTATGTTTTGCAGATAAGAAACTGAAGCATCAAGCAACAACATGTATTGACCAAGATGATGCAGATAAAACATCTGCAGTCATAAAATAAGTTATTTAAATGTTGGCTCAAAATACCATTTTGAAATAAGGACAATGTTTAAGAATCTTGAAACTATACCAGTGGACACCATGAAAAAGACCAGCCTACAACATGTCTTCCTAGCATTGTTTTCAGCTAATGCAGATGTTAAGATCCCATTTCTTCTTAATGCCAAGACAGTGCAGTCTTATAGTGACACTTCCTTTCTCCAGAGATGCTTTGAAATTACTGAGCCATCTGTCTGCTGCCATCTGTTGTTGCCTTGGAAATGAATTTGTCAGGTCAGTTGGAAACAGGTTTCAAATAAACCACTGCTCTGAAAGATAATGCACAATTGAGGCTGGTGGTGTCACCCTCCCACCACATCTGCCTCCCAAGAATTCCCAGCTAGTGCCTGCTTCTTCTGTGAGGAAAGTGTTCTTCTCCAGCAGGAATGCTGCTGCTTGTGCACAACTCCCCGTTACTTTGGGACTGTTGGTTACTGAGCACACTTTCCAAACCACCCACATGCGCTTCCCTGTGGCCTTCATCCCACCATCCACTCAGAGATTACATGAGCATATCTCATACTCCAACTCTGGATGCAAAGACCAGGCAGGTTCCTCCAGCTCTCCACCAGAGCAGAGGAAGACATACTGCAGGGCCAGAGCATGAGTCTGCAGCCAGGGTGGCCAGAGGAAAAGCCAAGGGTGCTGTGCAATGTGGCAACTGTGAGTCTGTGTGCACAATCACCTTTACTGTGGGCAACCAGGGCATGGTTCCATGGGGCACTTCTGAGGAGAGAAGAGTTGAGCCCTCTGGAGGGACCACTCTTGACTCTTCCTCTCCAGCCCCTAGTCATTCTACAAACCCTCCATCACTATCACCCTCAATGGCTCCTCTTGTGTTTCCTCCATTCTACAGGTCTTCAAGCCTTTTCCTTGGGGAAGATAGAAAAAGAGTTGTTGAACATCATGTTAAGTGTTCAAGGCAAGTACTCCGTCTGAGTCCCTGGGGATTGAGGTCTCTCCAGCTCCTGGAGAATAGAAAGCCACATGGAAAAGCAGGAGAAGGTATGAGACTTGCCTTTTCCTGCAGTCTGTATAGCCCTGCACTTACAACCAAGTCACAGCATCAGCTCTGCCACACGGGTGTTCTCAGGATAGGGATTCAGCTGCTGTGGAGTGATGTTGGGTGCATTACATCTCTGGACATCCATATAAAGAAACAACAGAATATTTAGGTAACCAGGAGCTTGCCAAAGAATGAAAATCTGCTTGGGAAGATGTGTGGACTGGAATGGGTTCCTTCAAGGCTTCATGCTGTCTCACAGCACTTCCAGAAATACTCATGCTATCTCAGGTATGTGTGTACACAAGCTTGGAGTCAAGCTCTGCATGCCCTTGCTGAATAAACTACCTATACCACTCAAACTCACTTGCTGGTAAGTGTCAGGACCAATTCATGTCCAATATGGCATAGTGTGTGTAAACTAAGCCTGGACAAAGGCACCCATTTACTGTATTTGTAGCACCATAGCAAATGCTATTTCTGTATACACATAATTTTCAAGGGTATCCCATAGCTGGCTTATGTCTTCTCATATGATGGTTAGATTCACAGATCAGGTCAAAAGACAGGGAAGATTTCTGTATTTCCTCTGGGAACAGATCAGCCTACAGAGAAAGTCTGCATTTGATGGTAAGTTTAGGTACAGTCTCAAGCAGACAGCAGCAGGTGAAGAGCTGCTTCATGGAAAATAGGTAACTGCTGGTCCTTTCTCACCAGTTATGTTGCTTCACTGTTACCCCAGAAAATCCTGCGCACTTGGGTTCCACTACCCTGACTGTGAAGAAATGGAAAACAAGCTGATTAAGAGAGTGGAACATTCTCCTTATGAAGACAGGCTGAGGGAGCTGGGTCTCTTCAGCTTGGAGAAGACTGGGGGGTGACCTCATTAACGTTTATAAATATGTTAAGGGTGAGTGTCAGGAGGATGGATCCAGGCTCTTCTCAGTAATGGCCAGTGATAGAACAAGGGGAAATGGTTCCACTGGAACATAGCAAGTTCCATCTGATTATAAGGGGAAACTTTTTCCCCGTGAGGNCTGTGTGAAAGAGGGGTAAGCTCTCTGTGACAGTGCTCCACCTATACCACCCCACTTGCAGCAAGAAGACAGGAATATTTGCTTAATTGCCTTTGGCCAGATGCAGAGTCTGAACAGAAAAGGCAGTGAGGCTGATTAAAGTGATGAGATACTACTGTTTTGCACAGAAATCAAGTCCTAGGCACAATCTCACCATACTGCAAATGCAGAAGGGACATCTGAAGTGATCACATACAAATATTAACTGCATATTTCCTGCAGAGGAGAGCAGATGACTTCCAGAGAATATTATAATCAGAATATTTTCTGGAGGGCCAGCTCTTGGTACCTCCACTTGATCTAAAGCCTGCTTCCCAAACACTGGTAGTCAGGATTCCTGAGGGACAGGTGTTTTTTCACTATAAACACTGTCTTTTATGCAGAGCTAGAACAATTTAAACTGCACTTCTATGTCTTAATTTACGCTTATAAATCAAACCACTCCATTTCCCAGGCACACACTGAATAGGTGAGCTGGTTATTGGCAGAGCAGGAGGGATCTTGAGGAGTCAATAATGGAGAAAGACAGTGCCTTGCCAGGAACCTGCTGGATGAGAGGAACTGTGTCAGTTTACTCCAGTGGAGAGCCTAGGTTACGTTCTTCAGACATTGCAGGCAACTTGGAACACTAAAATCCCTGTTTGAATGTTGACGGGGTACTGAAAGCCTTGAGGCTGAGGCCACAGAAAGCTACACATGCCCACCCCAGAGTGAGTGATAGATGTAGAGTCCGCAGATGCAGCAGGTACCACTGGCTTCAGCAGTGCCTACAGGTACAAGTAGAACCAAGTTGCTCAGCACTGCACAGTGTGTCTAGGCACTGGGATGCCAATAGACCTGGGTTGGATGGACATCAGCTTTCAAAATTGACATCTATCTTATTTGAAGCTGAGGTTAAAAACCCAGAAAGTGTCTTGTTCAGTGTGGTCATCTCCTGCTCCGTGCACCTCAGGGCTACTCAGGATGATGCTCTGTCCAACAGGCTGGAGATCACAAACACATGTTTATCTTCTTCTGTTGCCAAAGGGAAGGACTTAAAGCACTGGCAGAGGCAAGGGACCTCACAGGGGAAAACCAGAGCACTGAAAAGTGCCCAGGTATCTTTCCTTCTCTCTACAGGAGCTACATGGGTGTTTGGCTTAGTGTTGAAGAGCCACAAGCTAAGATACTACCTCATTGTGTGACTTTGGGAAAGAAAAACAATTTTACTTCTAAACTAGGAGGTAAGTGGAGTTATAGTTACAGAGGTTCTAGTAGGCAGAACAGCTTATGCTGCTGTTACCCAGAAAAGAGTGGGTATTTATAAAGCAAAATGGGAATACTATCCAGCTGAAGCCATTTCATAATATATATGAAGCACTGCATTGCTTGCTTGTGTGTACTGATGAAGCTTTGTAGGAGTGAGTGAAACAGCACCAGTTTACACTCCCTACCAACAGAGATGATCACCTCTCTGCCTCAAACTTTATTACCTATCTCATCCTTTTAAGACAAATAGTTCCCCCCGCCCCCCACAAAACATCCCTGTTGTGTTGCTGAAGTGTTCTGTATCCTCTGTGATTCGCCATGGTTCCTTTTCTTCAACAGACATGACTCAGTTACTTCTTTCTCTTATTCCCTTAGCAGTTGGTAAACCCATGTTTAATTTGCTATTGACACAACATGCCAATGGTTTTCCTGCTTTGCTGCTTCCAAACAAATACCCTGCCCTGCTAAGTATCACTGAATGTCTTTCTTTTTACTGGGCCTGATCTTTTGTTTGTATTCTTCCCCTGAGATACTTTTTAGAACATCATCTTTACAAGCCATTCGGAGTGTGAAAAATCCATGTTCCAGAGAAAGGCTTAAGAAGCTCTTGCTGTTTAGCTTACACAAGAGAAGACAGAGTGACTCAGTTGTGGTCATGAGCTACATACTTTGGGACAAGACTTTCAGATTCTGAGGTCTTGTTAATCCAACACCACCAGCCCCAAACCCTCCCACTGCCAAACCCTAAACCACAAGCTCTCTCAGCCTCCCCACCCCCCACTCTGCAAATCAATAAGCTTGTACATGAATTCTGAGAACTAGGCACAAATATGTAATATCTATAATTAGTCCCTGGCATATAGAAGAGTCTGTGTATGCCAAAATTTTAAGACATAACTGGGTATTTCCAAGGTGCCCAGACTGAGGCAGAAGGTGAAGGCTTCCTATGGGATTTTACAGGTGCAGTTTTGTAGCCTGAGCTATGAAATTCTGAGAAATGAAAGGATCAGTCACTTATGGCAGCCTGGTGAATGACATCTGTATGCCTGCCTTCAGTGGCATTCGTTTCCCTGGCTATGGATGCCCAACAGTGCAAAGTCCATTGTCCCTACACTTGGAACTTTCTACACTATATCAGATGGTGAGCAAAAGGCTGTTTTCATTGACTAGGTGGTAGCTAAATAGGCTCTCACTCAAATGGGAATGAGGTTGGCTGGCAGGCTGGCAGCATCAATAGGGCCAGAGCACCTATCACAGCTCTCAAAGAGTTACTCATCTGCAGTAACAAACTTCAGGAAGAATTTCAACTGAGACTTGCTTTATGGTAGGGTTTTTGGTTTGTGTTTTTTTGGGGTTTTGGTTTTTTTTTAATATTCCACAATTTGCAGTGTCAATTGAGAGACAGAGATGACAGAAATGTTGGGCTGAACAGCTCAGAGGTATAATTGGATATGAAATGAGAATTGGTTTTGATGTAAAAGGATATCTCAGCTGCATGCCCTCATATACTTACTGTGCTTTCACCCTCTCCCGGATCTCTTTATTGTTGCCTTTTATGGAGGAGCTGAATCAGAGCTCCATCTTCTTCATTGTGTCTGGGCACTGATTGCTTTGATCATGTTGAAGTGTGGTATTGCATTAATGATCACTAAACCCCACCTTTGATGTTGGTTGTGAATGTGCTGCTTTGCCAGTGGAGCGAATGTAAACGCTTTTGTTTTCTGATTATTGTCTGTCATGTTTAGAAACAACAATAGCAAGACAGTGAAAGAAAGTGTGAATATTTAATGGAATGAAAAATTCCACTGCTGCTCTGCTCCCAGCATCAACTGTCAAGCAGTTTCTTCAGATGAAACTGAATGTCTGGATCCATACTGAATCGTGGGGAAAAGGCTCTACCAAGCTATGTGGGGCATTGCCCACAGAGAGCATGGCCAGCAGACTGGTGTGGAAGGCTGTTACAAAAGCAAAGCACAACAGTTCCACTGTGGAGGGATTCACTCAGCTGGCTGCACCCTACCCTGGGGCACTGATGGCTGTGGAAAGAACCAGGAGCTATAGGTCTTACCTCACTGCTCTGCAGGACAGCTATGCACTACCTGGCCATGGTCCAGCCCTTTCCAAACTCTCTGTTTTGCTATAATCTGCTTTGGCATTTACACTGTGCTTGGCCTCATTGTATCCAACTGCTTTACAGTACAAGGAAGGCTACTCTGTGGCTAGATCTGTCAACAGTGAAAACCAGCATCATTACAAGAGCATTTATTGCTTTCATGTACTTAAATAATCCTGATGGACAGAGCTCCAGAAGACAGTGTGAGTCTTGCAGGACCAGCAGAGTCTGTGCACTGTGAATAGCTTACATGATGTAGCCTTTTTTTCTTTGGTTGTTAGCCCTGCAGTCTAATGATCACATTTACAACTATTGATGCCTGACTTGAGCCTCTGTTTTTTCCATGTCCTCTGGTCCTCAAGCCTTTTTTAAGTTGGCCACAGATGGCTCCAAGTAGAAAAGGTGGTTTGGATCATGTTAGGCAACCGAGAGCTCATGTTCTGTGCAGTGTGGTCTGTTTCCTACAGCCCTAGCCCCCTAAGAAGGCTCAGCCTCTCACCAAACCATAATTACCCCTGTTTTGGAAAGTGAGGGCACTGTTTCCTACATGTACCAGGAGTCTTTTCCATCCCCTTGTTTCTGTAGATTTACTTATATTTCCAGGATACGAACTCTGACTTCAGGTAAAGTCTGAACTCAGACTTTACCTGACACTGCTCAGATGTTTATAGAATTATAGAATGGGGTTGGAAGGGACCCCTAGAGGTCATCTAGTCCAACCCCCCTAGGGACACTGCTAACTAGATCAGGTTGCTCAGAGCCCCATCCAACCTGGCCTTGAATGTTCCCAGGGATGGGGTCCTCCACCACCACATCTCTGGGCAACCCGTTCCAGTGTTTCACCACCCTCATTGTAAAGAATTTCCTCTTTAGATCCAGTCTAAACCTACCCTGTTTTAGTTTAAAACCATTACCCCTTGTCCTGTCACAGCTGGCCCTACTAAATAAATTATGCCCACCTTTCCTATAGGCCCCCTTTAGGTACTGAAAGGCCGTAATCAGGTCTCCCTGCAACCTCCTCTTTTGCAGGCTGAACAACCCCAACTCTCTCAGCCTGTCCTCATAGCAGAGGTGCTCCAGCCCTTGGATCATTTTTGTAGACCTCCTCTGGACCTGCTCCAACAGAGCAGGTTTCTTGCATAGCAGGAAGGATGTTTGTCACAGAATCCAGTGTTGTCAGGACACAACAGTCAGTCACCTTAAAGAAAACAAAACCTTATCATTTCCAAGTGCAGCAAGGCAACAGTAACAACCAAGTGAGAGATCTAGTCTGCCTGACAGCTGTTACATGTTGTAGTAAATCCTTTCAATAATTTTAAATGTGCTTCACCTCATTTGGTTATTTCATTTTCCTGGGTCCTGTCATATCAGACACACCAACCAAATGTCATCTTTCAAAGCTGTCTTGATGACGGGCAGTACTGGTGTTCCCACATGCCTATAAATATTTAATGCTAGAAAATTGTTAACTTTTTGCTAAAGATATCTTCAGAAAGTCATTTGCAATGGCTGGGTTTATTTTTTCCCCATCTATTTCAAGAATGGTACTTTCACTTCACTAACAGATTTATAGCATCAAATATCAATAATTGTTTCTGTATTGTCCTTTTCTTGGGATGACATTCAATATATGCGTTGCATGTGTGATGTACTCATATTGCTACAGCCTAAACTTTTCAAGCAGAACATTTCTATAACATAACTATAGCAGTTACCAAAAAGTAAATATAGTCAGAAGAGAAATGTTGATTTTAGTGACACTAAATCATGTAGAATCACAGACTGGTTGAGATTGGAGGGCATCTCTGGATGTCATCTTGTCTAACTCCCTGCTCAAGCTAGAATCAGTTGCCCATATCCAGACAGTTTTTGAAGATCTCCAAGGACGGAGACTCCACCATGTCTCTGGGTGACTTGTACCAGTTTTCAGCCACCGTCACAGTGAAAAAGTGTTTCCTGATGTTCAGAGGGAACTATCCATGTTTCAGTTAGTGCCCACTGTCTCTGGTCCTGTCATTGTGCACCACTGGAAAGATCTTGGTGCTGATGTCTTTACAGCCTCCCTTCAGGACTTTATGAGGATAAGATAAACTCTGAGCCTTCTATTCTCCAGGTTGAACAGTACCACTCTCTCAACCTTTCTTCACTAGAGATATGTCCCAAACCCATAAGTGGTCATCTACTGCTGGACTCTCACCAGCATGCCCAGAAGGGAGGCCTGAAAGGGACCCAACACTCCAGGTGTGGCCTCACTAGAACTGAGGAGCTGGGATGCCCTCCCTTGAACTGCTGGCAACACTCCTCCCCATGCAGCCCAGGACATCATTAGCTCTTTCTGTGGCAAGGGCTCATTGCTGGTTCATATACAACCTGGTACCCACCAGGACTCCCAGCTTTTTTTCTATGAATCTGCTTTCAAGCCAGTTGGCCCCCAGCTTGTCCCAGTACACAGACTTATTTCCTATATTGATATGAAGCAAATCAGGCACTTGCAATAACATTATCTACCTTTAAGGCACATTGCAGACCCAGTTTGCTGGCAGGTGTGTGATAGGAGAGCTAACAGCAGCTTCTAGATTATCAGAGAGAGCTTCTGAGTCCACCAGACTGGGGAAACCACCATGTCTCAGTGCACAAATGAAGGATCACAGACTTTCTTCAGAGCAGCACACTGTTAGCATCTTGACTGGGGTTTTTGAGTTCAGTATTGAGTTGCATCATACACCTAGAGACTCCAGCTGGCTTCCCTGCCTGCCTGAGGACACTATGAACTTATCAGATCTCTGAATGGTCAACCTATGTTGCTAACATGGTTTGGCTAGCATGATATTGCCCAGAAGGAACATGAGTCCAGTCTCTAAGGAAAATGCTGTAGGAAACTGTGTTTTTCAGTGGTTCTTGCAAGACTTAGAACTTCTTATTCTGTGTGGATACACAGAGTAATGTAAGCTTAACAGGTCTCAAAACTTGGCAGAATTGCTTCAAATTCTGGACAAGAAAATTCAAATACTGAGAGTGGACCATAGCTTTGGGCAAGGATACACATCCCTTATCCAGGTGTCTTTCATTTGAGGAACCCTCTTCAGAGGTCCACTTGCTCCTCATCTCCCTTATTTCCAAGAGCTAGTACCCTTACAAACATCCCTTCCCTCAGAATCTTTCCCAGAAGACTGAAAACGTGCTGTACCTCAGACTGCTACTCTGATCTGCTAGTTCTTTATCACAGGGCAGAGTGGAGGCTAAAGGTAGAAAAGGGAATACCACATTCTAGGAAGGGGTCAGAGTTTTTTAGTCCCTGCAGGTGCTGACACACAGGCTCCCTGGTTCTTCTCTTTCCAAGGGACTGTCCCACAATGTGCTCATAGTATTTCTACAAACCATGTGATTTATCCTGGAAATTTCTGATTTCCATAGTGGCTGGAAGGCCACAAATGACATATTCATGTACAGGTGAACAAGTCAGGCCCAGATATTCTACCGTCAGCACACAGTGTCTCTCCCTTGTTTCCTTATACAAGAACACTCTCCACTTCACTCCTGAAGTTTTCAAATCTCTGTTCCTCCATGCCAGCCATTCCTAAAACAGCACATAGAATCACACAATTGTTAAGGTTGGAAAAGACCCCTAAGATCATCCAGTCCAACAATTAACCTACCACCACCAAGTCTACCCTTAGACCATGTCCTCAAGCACTGCATCCACCCGTCTTTTAAACACCTCCAGGGATGGGGACTCAACCACCTCCCTGGGTAGACTGTTCCAATGCTTGATGACTCTTTCAGTAAAGAAGTTCTTCCTA
>VXBZ01011982.1:81512-115648 GCA_013399135.1 Heliornis fulica
TACTTCACCAGAGCAGAAAGCAGAGTGTGACACTCAGCAGGCCACCTGGAAATGTACGAGCTCTGACAGGCTACCCTTTTGCCATAGCATTGTGCTGTTCTTATAAATAATGATCATACAGCAGCATTCTAGGTGATCAGCTCGATCAGCAGGTAGCTGCTTGGCTTATGTCAGACAAATGTTTCTACCCACTGCTTGCCTCACCTGGGCAGTCCCCTTTGTTTTATCAGACTGCGTCTGCAATTGACATAAACTGAAGTCAGTGCTTTTGTTGAGCTGGTTCTTACCTTTGTGATTCATTGTCTGGGCTTTGCTGTGACAAAATTCTGACTGAGGTGCAGGGAGGGGGGCTATTTAGGGAGAACTGGGTCTTTTCAAAACATTTAAGGGAAGAAGAGGGGAAAATAGGAGAGTGGACTTCAAAAATGCCCTTTGCATAATATCCCCTCATTTTTGGCCAGTGTAACAGATAAGAATAATGGTAACAAAACCAGAGTTGCAGTGGAGAGTGTAATAAGAAGACAGATTAAATATTGATCATGTCTTATGCCAAGGAGAGAAACAAAGAGTGAGAGGAAAGAAATTTAGTGAAGAGGGGACATTTTCTACAAATCTAAAATCCTCCTGTAGCTGCAATGGGAGGCTCAAAAGCAGCTTCTCAATCAGAGCAGGGATGCAGGTGGGATCGCCTGTCAGTCTCACACTGTTTGGAGCCAGAGGCACAACAGCTCTGCTGGACTGGATTAGACAAGCTGCCTCATCCTCCCTGACTTTGACTGGACACATTTGCCATCTTACTGTGAGTCAAGAGAGGCCTGGAACAAGTCATGCCAAGAGAGTACAAGGGAAACTTCTTTTCTGATCCCTGAAACAGTATGTGGTGCGTGGTGAGATTACTGTCTTGGCTTCTGCATATAGCTGTTCAACCACACATGCCCCAAAGCCCACCCCAGCAAATGTAATCCCACCCCTTCCTGCAGAGAGTGTCAGTCTGCCAGACAGCTTCAGTCGCAGCAGGATTAGGGAGACGAAAGGAAAAATCCCAACCAAATTCTGCACATACTTCCCAGAGAATGGAAGTGTCCCCTTCTTTCCAGGGGGACAGTAATGAGCTGAAGGGGCTGTTGAACCTGTAACAAAGCTTCAGAGCTATCAGCTTTTTAAGATATGTACCTCAAGCAGTAAAGAGAGGGGACAAAACTCAGTGAGACTGTACTCTGTGAGTCTAGAGCCCCTTGGCCTCTGGCTTACCTCTACATCAAGACACATTTTCCTGTGTTATGGGATGGGAGAGTGCCCTGGGCGCTGTGCCCAGCTTACGTAAATGAACACAGCTCCACTCACTTCAGCAGTGCTGCCCCAGCATCGGCACCAGATCTGGTCCACAGCCAGCACCACCAGCACAGGAGTGGGACTAGGTTCAAGCAAGGTTTACACCATTGATTCTCCAGAGCTGCTCAGCTGACCACAGGGGAATGGGACTGACTTACAGTAGCTGAGGACATGACCTTAAGGATGCAAGAGAGTCTTGTCAGGCAGTTTATTGCCTCTGCCCAATCTGAACCATCCATATTAGCACTTGCTTTATATGGGTAGAAAGACAGATAGGAAATTTTAAGAATAATACATCTACTGAAATACAATTTCACCCTATTTTGAGGTTATGAGAACTGGCCAGGAACTGAACTCAAACTACTGCAGTCTTGAGTCCCATGTGAAGAGCATAGAATCACTCAGAACTTGTGCCTCATTGATCTGACTAACATTACTGCTGTTTGGATTGAGCAGGGATTTTCTGAGGGTGCTTTGTGAACATCCCTATTGATTTAGCAGAAGTGACAGAGACATTCAAGCAGTAAAACATGACATTGTGTAGCGGTGTAAAACACTGTGCAATGTACTCTTATCAAAAGCAGCCAGTTCTTTCTCAGGATTTTATCTCACTGGCTTCAGCATATTCATAATGTTACAAATTAATAGTGTCCACAACAACCTTCTTGTGGGACTGGGTCTAAAATGTAGCCAGCTGAAAGGACTAAATGACAGTAAGATTTCAGCTTCTCTGGTTCCAATGACCTGAGACAGTTGCTTAAGAACCTTGTTGGATTTAGTGCTTCTCCCTAAGCCAAGAGACAATGCCAGTCTTCCTACCCCTTGGCCAGGGTTTCCCAAACTTTGAGAGAGCTTGAAGGAGCAAGCCAGGTTGGGAAGAAGGAAAGACACAACTTTTCCCCAGTCCTGGTACAGGAATAGGGTTTCATTCTACAGGGAATGGATCTGGAGAGCACACAGTAAGTAAACTGTTATTTGTTTGGGGTATCATGGTGCTCAGAGCCTGATTTCCAGTTACACCAGAGCATTGTACTGCTGCTGCTGCTGCTGCTGCTGCTGCTGCTGCTGCTGCTGCTGCTGCTGCTGNTCTGCCTGCCAATGCCAGCCTCTCATGTGGTTCCAGACTACATCCTTCAGCTGTACCACTGCTTTCCTCCTCTCAAGTGGTGTTGGCTTGTGCTTGGTGTCTGATAGGGACGGGACAACCTAAGCTGTGGGAAGAACTGTTCTCTGCATAGAGAAAGACCACAGATGTACTTACATCAGAGTCGGGAGACTTGAGCCCATGAGACAACTCTTTGTCATCTATCACCAGACACAATAAATTGCATTTTTTTTCCTCTCTCTAGCCTTACAGGGTAGGGCCCAAGAGGAAAGGACAGTGTTTCTATGTTCTTTTGTTGCTGGTTGGTGATTTACACCTTCCCTTCTTTGTCATTGTGATTTCACCCTCCCTCAGGCAAGGTCATCTCTGAGATGGAAACCTGAAAGACCTCTAGACATGTCTTTCCAATGCTCTTTTCAATTACTGGCTCTACCCTGCAGTTCCTTTTTCTGGAACTTGTCAATCTTACAGTCCAAACAGCTTAAACAGTCCACTAGCACCCACTGTTCACTGCTCACTATATCCCTTGTGGGGCTTCTCTTCCTTCTGAACACACGACCATCTTTGTTGGCAGCAGGATTCCAGTTGCTGTGTTGATGTGCTCTTGTGGTCTTGTTTCTCCTTACCTGTTTCCCCGCTAAGCAACCAACTAGGCTGCCCTATGGATACATTATTTATGAGCTAACTGGTGGCCACATTCTCAGTGCTCTGAAAATTCCCCTGTCCCAGGCTGTGTTTCCAGGGAGAACAATTGGAAACGTGCCTTTCCACACAGAGATTTTGCTTTCCAGGAGCTGCCAGAGTTAACTGTACCACATGGCAGTCTTTTTCCTTGAAGGCAACTGACTTCATTCCAGATTTTCCTAGGAGTAGAGAGAAAGCTTTTTACAAAGCCAGTTTTGTTTTCTAGCCAGCCACAATAGTAATGGCTAGCTGTTGTGTCTATCTCTAGAGTTGTCCCACAAGTCAAACGCCTCAGGAATTTTTTAAGATGCTTTTGATGTTCTTTCTAGTCTTTATAAACTAGCTTTAGAAAATGTGCTGTCAGTCCCTATAAAGACTGTTTCATTTTTACTGCACTATACTCTCTGCAGTGACGTTGTTAATCTGACAGCTCACCTTCTGGCCCAGCATGTCTCATAGAAAGAGTTGTAAAATTTGGTCTTTTGTGACAAAAAAAACTTTCTGACTAAGGTGTACAATGTCTTCTGCAGTTCCTTGTTTAGAGGAAAGGACTGTTTTCCGATAGCTTCTTGATTCAATGTCACTGACACCAAGTATTCCAAGGCTACACTTTCAGGCATAGATAAACTTTGTTTGGATTGATATCAATACCAGCACTGGACAGAGACTCATGAATCATAGCTCAAAAACACGACTCATGGAATGGCAGCTTTAGCTAGGTTAGCTCATGCATAGGCCACAGAATAAGAAGGTATCCAGGGAGTCTTGCACAGAGTCAGACTACCAGCCAGTTTTTGGGGAGATCACCTCCCTCCTTTGGTTGGGCAAGTTTCCTAGGAGTGGATATCCTCCATCATTGCTCTAACCCACTGAGTACCAAAAAGTGTAGAGCAAGGCAGTTTCCTAGTTGACATTCAAATGCGTTTTTCCCACTCAGAAAAACATGCCAACCACTGTCAGAAAGAAGTACTCAAATTGAATACAGCTTCCTATTGATGAAAGCTTTGTATGACACCTCGAACACTGTATGTCCTGCAAATCCTCCAAAAGGGCTCCCAATCGTACTTGGGAGTAGTACCCATAGAAGTACTCATAGAAGTAATAAGCTATACATTTGGGATTATGAAAATGTAAAGAAAGAATATCTTGAAGCACACTACATCATTTGTTACTGTTTTAAAAGATTGATCTTTCCAAAGCAGCTTTAAATACTTTCTTTTCAAGTCATTCTATAAAGAGCATTCATTCTTCCCCATACAGATGAATTCATACCCGTAAACCATATTTCTCTATGATTAATTTCTATGCAACAGTGACAGATAGCAAATTTCAAAATGTTCGAATGAAGGACAATATAAAAACATCATTACTGGCACTGAGTTTTGCCAATAGAGGTAAATTGTATGTAATTTTATCATCTGTAGTTGTTACAGCTAATGACTGTGATAGACTGGTAAGAGCACAGGGATACTAAACTCCATGCTTTAAGACATAAGCCAATCTAACCGTAAGTGGTTAGAATGAACCTTGTGAGAGGTAGATTATCTGACAGTGTCACAGTGTGAAACCCCTGAACTTTTCTGTACAGTTTACAGCAGTGACAGCTGTTGCAATGCAAATCCACAGACTGGCTGCCGACAGTAAGCATGGAAGTTTCTACTTTCTTTCTCTTTTCAGAGCCCTGACAGTGCACTGTTGCAATCTCATACAACTACTCCACAGTGCTGAGCACTAAGCACTGAGAAAGCACCCATCTGCTGTAACTGTAACTGCAGTTTCCAAGACCACTATGTGTGCAAATGTGAAAAGAATACTCTTTTCCCAGTCCTGCAACCACACCATGATACCTCCAGTCTACTCCCAGAATGAAGTATAATACCCAAAGTTAAGATGTGGTTATGATAGCTCCATAGGCATGACAAGAAATGGCACCAGGACACCCTTTGGTTTTCTGCTTAGACTTTTCCATCCACACAAGCAACATGAGTGCAGGGCTGACCTAAATAAATCTCTGGAAAGAGAACTCTTCCCTTCCATCAGTCAAACCATTTACAAGACAAAAGGATTAATCAATTGCTTTGGGATGCTCTGTGGGGTTTTAATTCCTGCTCCTCCCCATTTTATCCTGTTTGAAATTATATGCCAAACTCAGCTTGAAGATGACTGTTGACCTTTTGTTCCCACAAACAGCAGGGATCCATTGAGTTTTCTGTTTGCAAACATAGAACGACACACACTTACAATGAACAACTTCTACATATAAGAGAGTTGTTTATATATATATATATATGGCAGTCCATAGACTTGTTGCACCTCCTTTTATAGTGAATTGTTTTGGCATACATCATGCAAAAATACTGCCCAATATAGAATAAGAAATAGAAAAAGCTATGTATACATAAAATAATCAAAGAGTAATCCTCTAAAGCTTAAGTATATATAAGGAAGGAATTGTAAAAAATTCTTTTGCCTTCTCTTGACATCCTGCATGGTTCACCTATAATGTTTTTGTCTTCCCAGATTGCTTGGGACAGGCCTATAATTGTGGTGTTGGTACAGTTCTGACATATCTTTTGCTTCTTAGATACATGCTGAAGAGATTTTGCAAATTGAAGAAGAAACCTAGAAAGAATGGGCTGCGGTGATTACAGTAATGATGTGATGTCCCCACTCTGAGGAAGGGGACATCCACCTGTTCCCATCACTCCAGCTGTTAACTGAAATCAACATACTAACAACAGCAAGGCAAGGCAGAAACAGCCAATTCACACCCAAAACTGGAGTGCTGGCCTCAGGACCCAGTAATGTGCATCTTTATTTTACTGAGGGAATTGTAAGTACAAAGAAAACCACAACATTCATTTTTCTCTCCCGCCTCTATAAATAAAGGACCATGAGCAAATCTGGCATCTGAGTCCTTTCACTCTCTCTGGCACAGAGATTTGCCTGCTAGGACATCACATAGATGCCAGTGACAACGCAGGATGGACCCTGAAATAACAGCTATACATGGTGACAGGTGTCAGACAGGATATTGAGATTGATACTAAACAGCTATCAACATTATGTTCTGTCACCTGGTATTCAGGGACATTCCTGGACACCTCCATGCTTACATCTTGCTGCCAGCAGCATCATAAAGACTGATGAGGCTATGAGGTCACAGGAGATCCTTGCAGGCAGCCTCAGCAGTGCCCATATAGCAGAAACAGAAAGGGTATGATGTCTATTCATAAGTGACATGGAACCATGGGAAAGTTGGGCCAATCAAATAGATTTTGTAGCTCTGTGCATAGTGGGATTGATAACCAGCTCCCACTGCTTCTCCTACTATCCCCGATTCCTGTGAGGAGTGCCTGACACTTCAGCAAAGGGTTTGTCATACTCCTCAAGGAGCTGGACCAACTTCACAGAGTCATTTAACCTGAAAACTTTTTCACCGTGAGGCTGACAGAGCACTGGAACAGGTTGCTCATAGAGGTTGTGGAGTCTCCTTCTCTGGAGACATTCCAGACCAATCTGGACATGTGATTTAATCTAAGTGATCCTGCTCAGGCAGGGGGATTGCACTAGATGAAATTTCAAGGTCCCTTCCAACTCCTAACATTCTCTGATTCTGTGATTCAGAGGAAACTGACCCTGGACAATGCATTCACTGTGTTGTTGGTGCATCAAGACATTGGCATCATGTTTTTAGCATACAGATCAGTTTGGCCAGGGGTCATGTTTACACTCACTGCTTTTGCTGCAGCCCTTACAAGGCTCCCCACACACAACCTTAAAATTAGCACTTTGCTGCATCTTCCCCTCTTTAATCAATTGTCCCCTCACACTGAAATTTGCTTCCTCACTAGTTAGTTCTTGGGAAAAAGTAGAGTGATACCTCCCTTTTGGGAAGGCTGAAAGAGACAAAGGGGTGTTTGCATTTTTCCCTCCTTAGGAGAGGAAGCTGGGTTGTGGTGCGTGATAAAGCTGTTATTGCTTGGACAGCAATTACAATTAAAAAGAAAGGGCAGCAAGTGCCAGTTTCCCGGTCAATCAGCCTGCGCAGAGATATCCCACACAGGAATACTTCCCAAGGTGTGCAAAGAACACTAAGTTTGTTTAGCAGGAGAATCTGCAATATCTTACAAGCCTGGAGTAGAGGATGTAATACCAAGCTGAGTGACAGGTTTGTGGACCTTTGGCTCCATTTTTCCATTTTAAATTTCTCAATTATAATGAGATCCTACTTAATATATTTTACCCTCCAAAAAGTAGCCTCCTGTTTTGTCTTGAACAAAACCTTTACATTTTAATACCAGGTAGAGAGCTGGTTGCACATAAGTTCTTTAAGGGCCAGAGTGCAATAATTGCTGCTTTCTGTGAGTGATATCTCATTAACTGTAGAAACATCGCTTTGTCCTGGCACCTCGAAACATTTTACAAAAACAAGAAATGGAGTGAACTGGCAACTGTGCTTTTCATTTCCAGGAAGGTTTGGCCAGAAATGGCAAGTTATTGCACTTAGCTGAACTTGTTGATCTGTTTTAACATATGTCATGGGTGTATCACAAGGCTGTAAACATATACAAATCAAGACAAAGCACCAAGCTCCTCCCTGACCTGCCTACTAGTGAGCAGGGAGAATCTGTGGATAGTGAGTTCTGTTCTTTGGGGTCTCTCAACAGCTTGCTATATAAATATGTAAAGGGCACCAAAGTTGTGGAGAGGCATGCAAAATAACTAAAATAATTTAACAAGATAGTGCCAGAGTAAAGAGCAAAAGTCATAACTCCTATGCCTTACCCAACTAAACTGCCAAGTCCTATTAATCCTTGCAGTGGTCACCAACTTTTCTTGTGCCAATCTGAATACAGAATCAGTATGATCCACAACATATCTTCCAGCTTAAAAGGGAATCTTGATATAAATCTCCTTGTAGAAATATGCGAAAGAGATTTATTTTTACTTTCAAGTACCAACACATAGTTAGAAACATATATTTTTTGCTTAATACATATGCTTCCTACTACATGCATTTTGACTGGAGAGTTGTTGTTTATGTAGGAGCTGTTCTATGGCTAGTTGGCAGACACCTAACTGCAGTCAGGTGCTATCTGCTCAAGCAAGTTCTAGGACTTTTATATTTTTCCTGAAAAATAAGGCAAGTTGCCACAATCATTTAGGATCTCTTCAACACTGAGGTTTACTTGAAATCAGAGTCTTCCTTTTCAAGGAAAGATATTTCTGACTCAGGTTTACTATTTGCCTGCTCTGCAGGTCTGACCCACCTATTCTTAAAATATTCAATCAACTCTTTCAGGCAAACCACTTAAAACACCATGAAAGCCTGTTATTGCTGTGAAAATAGAGATGTGCCTGTTGTGACTGTTGATTGAAATGGCAAGATTGTATTTTTGTAATTTATTAACATCTAGTATTTATCTCACATTAGTTTTCTCTTTCAGGACAAAAATTGTGCTGCTGATCAAACTCAGAGTTTATGTTTGAAAAATACATCATCTTTCATAGGTGTGAGTGTTAGCAGTGGGTGTTTACATGGTGAACACAGATGGCCCTACAAGATCCTTGCTTACCCTGACCCCAGTGGTCTTATTCAGCCTTAGGGAGCACTCACTGGTGCTTCTCTTGGTCTCCTCATGAACTGGAGTTCTCTTGAGAACTGTATTTTCCCTGTTCTTCAGAAATTCTATCTGAGTTTCTATACTTTCCTGGGGTCCCGAGAGCTTACTGTTACTGAATGGTGAGGAAACCAAGGGAGGTAAGTCCCTGAATTCCTCCTTTTGCCTCCCTTGCACTGAAGAACAGACTAGACTTTCCTTGAATGAAATCACTGACGGTTCTTACGCAGCCCTTCTGTTTTCTTGCATGGATATACTACACAATCTCTGCAAGAGGCTGTTGGAAGTTTAACATGATCTCATGTTAAACTCTTGAAAAAGAAGCAGATCGCAGTGGTGTTGTCAGTGACAGACTTTATTTTTCTGTTTGGTTTGTTTTGGATTTTTTGGTTAAAGGACTCTGTTTATTTTTTATTCTTTTCTTGTCTTTCCCAGCTGCTGGCTCTTATTGCAGTCTACAGATACTTCTGTGTCTTTAGAGACAAGCTGGGTGGATTCTCCTTTCAACAAACTGATATCTAGCTGAAGTATACAAAATTGAAAACTCACAGTAAATATTTCTGAAGCATTTCATCTTCTTTTGTGTTATTCTTTAAAAATCAATGCTTATGTAGTAGTAGTAGTCATTAGAGAATGAATCAAAAAAACCCAAACCAAACCCCAAACCACCCAGCAAACCCTAGACTGCAGTATTTGCTAATCTTTAAATGAATGGAAAAATTCAGCATGCATGTGTGTTTATGAACTACAACCTTCACACAAGGGATTAATGCAGCCCGTCTTTATAGAAAAAGCTGTGAGTATCTTTTCTTGCATAAGAAAAGCACAACTTGAAAAGTCTATACATGATGCTTAATAGACAGAAAGGGAAGAAAAATTGAAGAAACTGAAAAATGGATTACATTCACTGCTATTTCTAAATAATCCATAAACATTTTCTCCTCATAAAAGATTAAGCAGAAAACCTTGCAATTTCGATAAGTCTGATGTCAAAAAGTGAAGCAATCTCCTCCTCCTGTACACCAATACGTGCTTAGAACTGGCTTTGTATGTGTGTTAAGAAGATATACAGTGGTGTCAGATCGTCCTATTTTAAATACTAGTGACACTTTTACCACCCACTTGAAAGCTACAATTGTAGCACTGGATGTTGGACTTCTCTCTGATTGTGAGGGTTTATTGTGGGTTTCACAGTTTCCATTTTCTGTGACTCTATAGCTTTGTTAAAGACCCCCTACAGCCATAAAAAAGTCTTAAAGTGTTAGACTGCTCCTCTGCAGATGTTAGAAGATCCAGATACAGTAGGCTTGATTCTTAATTCACCTCCACAGTATTTAAAGAGGACTAATTGCACCAACTTCCTTGGAATACCTCCTGATCTGTGCAGCTGTGAACATGAGAAGGACCAGACCCTGCTTTTTAATTTCAATTTCAATTATCCATCCAATCTGCTCATGTAATCAATCATTTGAGATTGTCCTGGGGAGACTTTGAGATGGGAGTCACAATGAAAATCAAAGGAAGAGGTACACACTTATCATAAAGCTGTGCCTTCAGTTTGAGGGCTGCCAGCATTTAGAGTGCCATCTCCTGGGCCTTCCTGATGCAGCATACTCTACAGGAAACCTACCGAAGAGATGCATGGGCTGATGAGAAGTAGCATCTAACCATAATCCCGAGAGACAAAACACATACCATCAGAAGACAGAACTGTCCTTGCTTCACTATCTGTCCACAGATTTGTCTGCTACACAGAAATCTGCGTTCTACACCTGGGCTTAGACATAGCATGCCGGTGGTGGTGACGCATGACCCAGTGCTCTCTGTTTCTTTGTGATGTGATGGATGGCTTCACCCATCTAGGGTAAAGCTGCAGCTCCAAAGGAGTCTGGGTATGCTGTCGGCTGCTGCAAGTACACTGTGACTACAGGAAAGGTGATAGAGAAAAGGAGAGAGGCAATGACTTGGATGGAAGCAAAATCTAATACTTCTGCTTTTGTTAAAGCAGCCCTGAAGACAGGTCACACTGTCAGGTCTGGAGATTAACCCTTGGCAATCTAGCTGTTTATTTTTCTTCCTCTGTGCATCAGTGAGTCATAATAAGGAAAGTACTAAAAGAAAGGTGACACACCCCAGGAAATCACCTCCACCTCAGATAGAATTAACATGTCATTGAAGGCAGAGATTCCTTCATCTAGTCTAACATCCTTCCTCTGGCCCGTTCTCAGGTAACCCTCAGAGACTAATTGAAGAGTGGTGAATCCTCCTGAATCTTTGCTCAGGCTGTCCAAAGAAAATGGAGGCAAATTACACATTGTCTTTGAAGGCTTGGAAGAACCACATGTTCAAAATGATAACAAATCTTGAGATGATTAAAAAAAAAATATTACTAATTAGTTGCTAGATGCCACATCTATTGCATTTGGGTTCTCCATCATGTTCTGCAGCAAAAACATACTTGAATTGCTCGTGCAGAGTAACATCTTCCTCTTAGTTTGTTTCCTAGAAATTAATGCAGTCAACTGATGAATCAGGTCCTACTTATCATGGCAAGAGATAACACAATCTATGCAATAACACAAATTTCTCAAGCAAGATCAGAGTTGTCATAGTACTGAAATAGCCACACTACCGTCATGTTATTATGGAAATTGGCTGCTTTGGATAACCATCAGATGTATATTGTTCTTTCCTCAGATGTTTCCAGAATAGTAATTGAGTTCTCACTAGCATTGTTACGGAGGAAGCCAATCTCTGAGCTTGCATATGATTTCATTGACATGTAATTGACTTTTCTGAAAAAGAATGAAATTAAGCACAGACTTACTGCCATTAATTATTTTCAGGCCAGCTGAAAAACTCAGTGCTTGGCCTGAGGTTTATGAGAAGGAATGGCACAGGAACAAAGCCCATCATCTACAGTGTCGAATATTCACTGTTGAACTGGCATTTTCTACACTTTTTTGTGGGCCTAAAGGAGATGCTGAGAAGTGGGTTAACTTAAATCTGAAGACAGCATGGTTTGGAGATGTCTTCATAGAGAAGTTGATGCTCAGAAATATGAACTCACAACTCTTGGTGGCCTGCAATAACACAAATCATTATTACTTGTCCTAAGCAGGAGGTAGTTAATCTCAGTTTCAAACTCCATAAGACAAAGCTCTGCTTCATATGCACAAAGAACAACTACAGGAGGAAACAGAGTGAAGAGCCTAAACAGGGTGGAGAGCCTCCTGCAAACCATATTCCTCCTACAGAAAAACCAAGCCCTTTGTCTGCAATGACAGAGTCTTTATGGGGAATTATTACACTGTAGCAGCTCATTCTAAGCTATATTTGGCAATTCTCATAGAGGTATTGAACAACCTGAAAGGAATTGCACAGGCCTTGGAGAACAAATGACAATGCAGCTTTAGTACTAACATTTATCCAAAATGTAACTTCTGTTAAAATAGTGCAATGAGTATCTTGCATAGTTTTCTAAAGAAATAATTACACAGAAAAAGCACAGAAAACAAAAATTTTCATACCCATGAAGTTTTCCGAATGTCACTGTGACTCATAGTATCTTTTACAGCATGAATGGAGGGCTGGCCACCCCCTGGAGATAGTGGAACTGAAAGACCCTACAAATCACATAAAAGCATAAGAGTCCTTTACAATGAGAAAGAGTAAAATCTGTTCTTCTTACCCATGGTGGATAGAACAAGAAGTCACAAGTTTGATATTTCAGCAGGAAAACCTTTATTAGACACTAGAAATATGTTCTTATTGGGAGTTGATCTAGGTTTCTTGAGAGCAGGTTAGACACGAATTTGCATCCTCACTTCTATCATTGTAAATGTACCTAGATTTGACCTAGACCTATTGCATAGGGTGATCTAGGTGACTAGTCAGGGCCCAATCCATTCTCCAGTTCTGTGATATGAAAGGGCACTTGGCTTTGGTTTCAGCCCAAAGAAACTTCTGAACTTGTCAACACTTGTTGCCCTGTTCACAGCTCATCCTCAGTCCTCTCCAGGGTATAATCTTATGACAAGTCTTGCTAACTTGAAGAGGTAGAATCACAAGAAAATACCCCTTTCTCATACAGAGAAGAATATGCTTTGCTTCTGTAGGTATTTTAGAATGTTATCAGTGTAGTTCCCCGCACAGTAGGGAAGATAACCATATATATGCCTCAAAGTGCCTGAAACCATCATTCAGATGAAAGATAGTAAATAGCTACTTTTCTTTGCCCTGTGATTGGTAGTGAAGCAGTTTGCTGTTTGCTTTCACAGCTTCACAGCTCCTTCTGCTTGGCTGAAGATGACACATCCATGCTGCACTAGAAGACCACAAGGTAATGGAGAGAAGTTCAAGAAGCTCAATTGCTTTACAGTGTCATAACACATTTAGTGAAAGCCAGAGCATTATGGAGTCTGAACAGCTACCTAGAAAGCAAGAGATACTATCAGAAAAGTATATAGGATTTTGACTTTATGATATGTATTATGTACAGTCTACCTAAGTTGAGACTCTTCATGTCCCTCAAAGCATTGCATTTTATTTCATGAGAGTGTGACATAAACCCTGACATAAACAGAGGAAGGCGTGATTGGTGTTTTGGAGAACTATGCTGGTACTCACTTCTTGACTGGGTTTTAAAGAGAGATGGAAAGAGGGGATGGATAGGATGAAGAGGAAAAATATGAATTGTGGGTTAATATGATATGAAAAAGCTTAATGTCAATGCATTTTTTATCAAATCCAGGATGCTCATGGCTATACCTGGTTGTACTACATTGTAGTGAGATGCAAACAACAGAGATTCTCAAATGTACACTGAGATCCCATACTCAGAAGCAATTACTAAGACTTCCTCATCACAAATGAAAGACCAACATTAATGCTCTGCTTTGAAACCAGAGTACAGTGTACATGACATTCTAAAGCGATATTTGTTTATGTTTCCTAGCAGCCAAATGACTCTTCAGACTCTTTGCAATAATCTATCCACCCCTCTGGGAGAAATGTTACACTAGGACAAGGTTGAGACACTGAAGTGAGAATAAAAGAGCCCCCTGAAAAAGAGAATCAAAGGCAGCGTAACACTCCCATCACAGTTTTTGAAGCAAGGACTGCTTTTAAGCTGTAGAGGCAATAATAATAGCTCTGTGGACCATAAACTCATAAAATAGGTAGTGTCTACTAAATAGAAAAATGCATGTGTGCTTACATGGACATGTAGTCTCTGATGACGGCAATGCCACTTGCCTGACCTACCACTGAAAGGCAGTGGTGTGAGGGCGTCTGCCAAGCTCCTTACAGCACCCTGAGTGGTAGCTTTGTCATTTCTGCTCTGATGCCCTTACACATTCATGCAAAGATTCTCTAAAGAGCCTCACATCATTGACCCACTTGCTTCATGAAGTAAGCATCAGTGAAAACAGAACAATCTACTGTGTATGTTTGATGTCCTCAGAAATATGGGGATAACATACCAGTTCATTCTCTGCCCTTAAAGCGGATCCTTTGGGAAGGGCATGCTTAGAGGCAGCAGGGCAGNCTATCAGTTTTTCAGCCACAAATCTACTTTCACTTCTTGCTTAGGCTCCTGATTTCAACAGAAAGCCCAGAAACAATTTTAATCTGCTGTTTAGTTTGGCTTTAGTTTTAGTTTTGTTTTTAAGTCTTAAATGTAAGACTGTTACCTTTTAAACACTTTGGAGACCATGCAGACTGCAATAAAAATAGTTTCCCAGTGCTTTTGTACTTGAAATTGTTGATTATTCAAACCCTGGTTAACTGTAGCTCCCAGGTTGTTGTCCCTGCTTCTTGTAGGGGGGTTGGACTAGATGACTTCTGGGAGTCCCTTCCAACTCTAGCCATTCTATGATTCTATGAATCTGTGATTCTATGATTCTATGAAAAACACACACAAAAGTAAAATAAAATAAAAATTAAAAAACAAACAAACCCTCTTTTAACAGTGGTTCCAAGACTGCCTGGATTTCATCTTGCAGCGTTTGCAGACTCAGCAGGTTCATGTTTCTCTGAGTCATGGGAATCTGAAATAAATTTTGCATTCAGATAACTAAAATTACATTGTATAACTGAACCAGTTATAGAAGAAGGGAGGAATTGGAAAGTTGCTTCAACACAGTAACACTGAGAGAAAATTCCTCACCTATTGACTTTTTGCAGTTATTTTTTTTTAAAAAAAAGTAACTTTTGAGCAAGGTGCAAAGAAGCACAAGTGGCTGTATTATCTGTATATCTAAATACAAATTGACAAGCCTTTCCCCTCAACATTTTATTTGAGGATAACAGCATACATTTGCTGAGAAACAAAAGAACCAATTTCTTATAATAATATCTACATCCCCAAGGTGGAGGGAGAGACAATATATAAGGAATATATTTTAGCCTGAAATTATGTCCTGGATTTAGACTCACAGGGGTATAAGATTGATAGAAGAAAGTGGAGACTGAAGGAGAACGTAGTACTTTGTTCAGAGCTATAACTTTCTAATGCTCTTTTGAAGAATTTAAGTAACCATAGGTATAAGCTACATTTCTTGTTTCCTAAGACTGTTGCCAGGGAGGAGGAAAATTTGAGGAGCTACATTTCAGTGTCTGTAGGAGACAGGAGAGAGGTTTTCCCAGCCACTTTTCTGGACTTGTTCCATGGCAAAAGAGGGTGGATGGATTGGGGAGTACAGTGCTGGGTGCGCTGCAGTGCTCACACACTTGGGGTGTACACTGGTGACTGGGCATCTTCAAGGCCCTGCACAAACACGGGGTCTGATAGACTCTGGGGAAAAAAACACTGTCAAGAAAATGGCTTCTGTCCAGAAAGGGACTGAACACTGACTGTGGCAATCAGATTTGCAGGCCAGTGCTGAAATAACTTCAGAGCAAACAAGAGCAACCATGAGCCAGCACAGTGAGTTGTTCTGTTTTTTTAGTTTATTGTTTGGTTTATTTGTTTGTTTGTTTGTTTGTTTGTTTTGGGGTGGGGGTGGTTTGGTTTTGTTTTGGGGGGTTGTTTTGTTTTGGGTTTTTTGTGTGTGTGTTTGGTATATTTGTTTGTTTGTTTGTTTGTTTGTTTGTTTGTTTGTTTCAGGGCTCTGATTTACTTGTTTTCTCTGGACAAGAAATTTCATTTATGTCATTCCTTTTCATACCCTCTCCTCCAAGGGCTGTAATATCTGGTGGAGCCTGCAGAGGCATGCTGTTCCCCAGGCAATACATGCCTCCAGACACAGATTTCAGCTGGTGAAAAGCAGTTCATCGGTCTCAGACAGGGAGAAATCTGCTGCTGCCACTCTCCCTGGATGGACATGCAGTAGGTCTCAGCAGAGCCAATGCAGACCAAATTCCTCTTCTAGATGCAAGAGAGACACATGGCAGTGAGGAGACTGGGGTGAAAATCCTGGCATCACTGAAACCAGCTGGATCCTGGTTGTTTTCTGTCCAGCATGCCTTCCTCCTCCTCTTCCTCCCTTCATTATTTGATGGTTTGAGCAAACTACTGAAGACAAGTGTACTTGACCTTTTTTCAGAGACAAGTATCAGCTCATGTCATCTCCACAGATGCTGCTCTGCCCAACTATTCCAAATGAAGCTCAGTCAAGCAGGACTTCTTTCCTGATGACCTGTCAAAGGACCTCTTCATCCCCAGGTCAAGTGCTTCAACTACCTCTCATTGCAAGCTCTGCATAGGCAATATGTATCCACTGAAGCCAGAAAAAGGTCATGTCACCCTCTCATTTCCTTCCCCTCTCATTCACTGAAAAGGCTCTTGAGATACCCTCCTTGACTTCAGAGACATTGGGGAAAGATAGAGGAAACCGATAAGGGTGTGATGCTCTCATCGTTGCAGTGGACACCAACATAGTTTATATCCCACTCCAATCCCAATCAAACCAGTATAGGTGTACATTTTGAACACTGCCTAAGGAAGGAACTCACTCAACCACTGAGAAGATTCTGGCTGCTCTCTTTAGTCCCTCCATCAGGTGTTGCATACACATTTACAAGATACTCCTGAACCTTCTCCAAGCTAAATATCCCACCTCTGACAGCCTCTTCTTCTATGCTGGGTGCTCCAGTGCTTCAGTCATTTTTGTGGCTCCTCAGAAGACTCACTTCAGTAAGCCTATGTCTCCCCTCTACGGGTAGTCACACAATGGGCACAACACTTCAGATATGTCTCAGTAGAGGTGAGTAGAGCGGAAACAACCCACTGACAGCATTGTACTTACTGGAGGCCAGGATGTCCCTGGACACCTTTCCTGGAAGGACACATTGTTGTCTGACATCTGATGTTCACCAGGACTCCCAGATACTTCCTTGTCAAGCCACTTTCCAGCCAGCCAACCCCCAAGCTGTGCATGTGGTTATTCCTTCCCAGATGTTTTTTTGTCTTCTCCCAGGATGTTGGACTTCATCATGACATAGTCATGCAATCAAGAATGCCTGGCCCTCGCATGTTCTGCTGTTTCTTCCTTGTCTATAAGAATCAAGTCTGGTATTACTCCTCTCTCCTTCAGATCCTCAAGCACTTGCCTGTGGAAGTTATACTCAGTGCACTGTAGAAACCTCCTGGGTTGCTTGTGACTTGATGGGTGGTCCCTCCAGCAAATATCAGGGTATTTCAAATTCTTCATGGATTCCAGGGCCTTTGAAGGTGACCCTTCTTCCAGTTGTCTGAAGAAGGCCTCATCTAACTTTTCCTGATCTGGCAGCTAGCAAACATATACAACAACCTCACCCATGTTGGTCTGCTCACTATTCTGGACACATCAATTCTTTGCTGTCTCCTGACCCACCTCCAGGAAAAGCTCTATGCATGCCAGCTACTCTCTCACATACAGGACTACTGCCTTTCCTTGTCTTCCCTCCCTGTCCTTTCTTGTAAAAAACCTCTGTGCCCATTTACAGCAGCAATCCACTTGAGTGAGATATTCTGCCATGATCTTGGTCCTGTAGCTGCATGCTAACCCCTGGCTCCTGTTTGTTCCCCAAGTGGATGAACAAAGATGCATCCAGCTGTACTCATTTCTCAGGAGAGGTTGTGAGACCTTTTCCTACCCATCATGCAACTGGGTAGGCACTTCATTGTCTATATGCACATGCTTGGGATGATTCCACGTCCGTCCTGTTTTGCTGCTCAGGTCTGTCTTGTCAACAACACGTTGGTCCACTTGCTGGCCAGTGGTAGTACACCACTTCTGCACTTAACTGGGGAGTCATCATTTCCTTTCCCAGCTTCACGGGCAGTTTTTGCCTACAGAATCAACCCAACCTTTCTCAAGCCCTTCTTTCATACTTGAAGGGTAGAGGAGGCACTGTCTCATCCACCATGGCCTTGACTACCACCTCCAGAGCTATGTGGTCATATCTGAGCCTAGCAGTTATATTGTCAGGTCTCCCTTGGCAGTATAGTTGGGCTGTACACTGGTGCAACAGCTCCCTACACCTCAAGACCAAAGTAGGTATGGTTGGCGATTAAGTGTGGAGCAAGTTACTCTTGATAATTTTGATTGTTTTGGATAAGGGATTAGTTTTGCAGCATCGGTAGCTAAAGTAATCTAGCTTAGATCAGCAAAGAAGCACAACTGAAGTATAATTTGTGGACATATTCAGGCTTAAATAGAAAATGTTCTTCTTGACTGATGCTAATTTTTAAGGAGTACAATTCAGGATTACATATGCCTAGCATATTAAGGTCTTGTGTGTATGCTCCCAAGGAGGTATATTGACTTGCCCTTCCTCCATATGGATTCCTCTTTTAACCCTCAAACAGTTCTGTTATACATTCCCCTCCTTCCTTCTCAGTAGTCCAATCCTTTAGGAAGGTGCTACAGCATCAGAGGTGGTTCCTGTGTCCACTCCTTCTGCTCAATCTAAGTGAAGAGATGGTGAACAAGAGTACCACCAGGCTCCTGGCAGCAGGGTATTTCTGCCAGCTATGCCAGTGTTCCTCAAAAGGTATAAAAGCTCCCAAGTACCAGGATTAAAAATCTGATTGGGCTTGTCCATGTTAACCAGTTTTGTTTTGCTTTGCTTTGGTTTTAACACAGCTTTCTTCGGAAGCAAGAAAATCATGAGGTTACCATGTAGTTTTATGTTGTACTGGCTGTATAACACAGTGCCAGGGGTCTCCTGGGAGTAGAGCTGTGACCTCCACCAGCTGGGGTGAGCAGGGAATCCTCCTTCTGAGCTGGCACCACAACAAACAGAGCCCCAGGAGCACATCTTCCACACAGGGTTGTTAAATAACAAATGGGAAATAAATTACAAGGTATTTCTAGTGTAATTCATTTGGAGCAAGAGAAAGCAAATGAGAGGAAACTCAAAAGCCTTAGCTGAGGACAAAAACCTGCCAGTTTTAAGCTTCCAAAACAGTGTTTATCTGCACTTGAACTCTGCAACTCAAAATGGCACTACAGTCAGGAGGGAAAAAAAGAAGCACAAATAACCTTCAGTCAGTCAAGAAGCCATCTTCCTACATTACATTTATCATTCTCCCAGCAGTTGCTTTATGTTTTGGGGGATTTTTTGTGGGGTTTTTTTGTTGGTTTTTTGGGGGGTTTTTGTTTTGTTTTGTTTTGTTCCAGGGAGAACAGAGATTCATTTACAAGAGACTAAAAAGTCAAACAACAGAAGAACTACACCTACTTTATTAGCAACCTATGCACAAACTGATTAAGAAATTCCTAGCTCATCTGGCTTGTGTTTTGTCATTTCTTATTTAACACAATGGAGAGTCAGTGTCTCAGGCATTAGGGGATTTTCTCTAGTGATGGCTGACTCCCCTGTCTTCAGCACTGCAGTTCTGGAAGACTCAACTCATATGCTGGTAGCAGTGAAAGGCTTTCTTTCTGCCTTTCTGTCACCTATTCAATGAGGTCAAAATTCATGACATAGTCTGGACAAAGTCACTGCCACCCAGAACAGAGATCAGCAATATAATTGCCTGTCAGTACTATGATAACTATCTGATTTTAATACCTATTAACTAAATTGTCCTTTGCTGTTAAGTTAGAGATTTTTGCTATGCTCTAACCAGTTCTGATAATAGCTTACTCTTTCATGGTACAGCTCATTTGCTATGCACTTTCTGTAGCACCACCGAAAGGGCTGCTTGCATTTAGTTAGTTCAGACAAAGTGACAAGAGAGGATTAGGAACTGAGCCACTGAGCTGAAATATACTGTGGGAGTCAGGGACAAACCAGGAGGTAAACTGTGGCAAACTGACATCTGTGAGGCATTTGCTTTCCAAAATTGCTACAGAACTAATGTCTGGACTCAGATGCAGCTGGATGATGCAGCCACATAGCAAAAATCCACAGCTCTACGTACATAAACCCACAAGCAGAAATCTGCACAAGCCATAGCCAACCCTGCCTCACTGCAGGAGGTACAGCTAATAGGACACTCTGAAATGAAAAGCTCTGCTCTCTCTGCACCTGCAACTCCCCACCTGATGACTGCAGCCAGAAAAGAGAAGGGAGTACTACTGACACTGTCTGTGTTATTTATCTAGCTGATTATTTATCACTATCAAAACTAACACATTCCTTCTTTACCCTTCACTTTCTTTCATCCTTTTTATTTTGCCCATAGTCCTGGGATCTCTGTGTAATGTGGCTATGGAGGACTGGGTCCAAATCAAAGGCCTCAAAGAAAGTGGAGGGATATTGAAAGAGAGTAAGGTCTAACCTCAGGCAAAAAGCTGCTTCCCAGGGACAAAGGGCAGCAGTAGGATGAGTGGATCCAGCTCAGATCCACAGGTGGGCAGGTGCTGAGGTGAAGATCAAGAATAGACCTAAAGGCATAACTTAGACTGGTGTTGTGATGGGCCTTATAAAGAGCAGGCATATCCTAAGGACAGTCTAAGTTGGATGTCTGTAAAGAAATGGAGCCCTTCTGACAATGGAGCATTGAGCCCTTCTGACAAAGAGCTGAGCATCAGACAGGTTTTTGTATGGGAAAAATGGCTCAGGGCTCACCAAGGCTGACAAATAGCAAACCCATTGACTTCAGTGAGCTCTCAAATCCAGGTCCTAGGTGTCTGAGACAAGGAGACCTTTCACAGAAAGTAACCAAGATGATTGTAGCAATGGACACATATGACCTCTGCAGATCTCTCAGGCTCTTTATGCTTTGTCGCCATACTGTCTCAGAGAAGTCAAAGTGATGCTGACCGTCTAACGCCATTGATGTATGGCTTGCTTTTGGGCCCTAGAGGGCATTTCCTCTCAGAGCTACAGTTAAAGGTCCATGCCTCATGTTAAGGACCGGACTCCAGTCATTTAATGCAGGTGGAAAAGCAGGAGGTTACCACACTAGGAGCAAGTAAGAAGCAGCCGGCAGAAATTATACCAATGTAGGTAGGGAGGGAAATGGACAGAGCCTGTTACAAGCAAAATGCTCTGCACATTACTGCTCTATTAAATGCGGAGAGGGATAGGTAGTGAGGATGAGCAAGTGCATTGGTCAGACCGGTCAGTACAGACAGTCCTGGGCTGCATCAAGAGAAGCGTGGCCAGCAGGTCAAGGGAGGTGATTCTCCCCCTCTACTCTGCCCTCATGAGACCTCACCTGGAGTACTGTGTCCAGTTCTGGAACCCCCAACACAAGAAGGACATGGAGCAGTTGGAGAGGGTCCAGAGGAGGGCCACAAAGATGATAAAGGGGCTGGAGCACCTTTCCTATGAGGACAGGCTGAGAGAGTTGGGGCTGTTCAGCCTGGAGAAGAGGAGGCTCCGAGAAAACCTCAAGGGGGCCTACAAGAAAGATGGGGAGGGGCTGTTTAGTAGGGCCTGTTGTGACAGGACAAGGGGTAATAGTTTCAAAATCGAGGGAGGTAGATTTAGATTAGATATTAGAAAAAAGTTCTTTACTGTGAGAGTGGTGGAGCACTGGAACAGGTTGCCCAGGGAGGTGGTGGATGCCCCATCCCTGGAGACGTTCAAGGCCAGGTTGGATGAGGCCCTGAGCAACTTGATCTAGNGACAGATTTTCCCAAGGCTTACAGATTTAGAAGCACAATTTCCCCATTAATTAAGTCCCTTCCAACTCTATCCATTCTATGATTCTATGATTCTAGGATTCTAGGATTCTATGACAGCTTCAAACTGGCTGTGTGGGATAAGCTTGTGCTCATCCCACATCTGCTACAACTTTTAAAGAATTTTGGGCATTATATTAAAAAGAAAAATTTTTATTTGAAGGCTGGGGTCATGGTCAGTAGTGTAAGTGGGGAGGAGGGATCAGTCAGAGGAAAGCAAGCCCCATGCCACAGACAGAAAGTAAAGGCTCTCAGCAGAGCAGAGGGGATGCTTCCTCACTCCACAAAGTTCATCCTCTCAGGAGCACAGGTCTGGGACTGTGGCATAACCCAATTTCCCCTGAAACATGTTTTAAAGGAAGTCTGCAGGAGGTGATATAGGTCTTGAGATTTTCACCCTTTTTATGAATCCATGGATTTTCGATCTGTTTTTTGCAGGTAGAACACTCTTACAGTTCTCTCTAAACATCCAACAGAATAAAAGCGTCATGAAAAGCTGGAGCTGAAGTAGAGTTCACGTCTGATTCACACTCCAGAGGCCACTCCACTGGCTGAGGGATGTACAGGTTGATGTCACCTCACTCCATGACTTTTATCAGAATGTATTCTGAGCCAGAATGATGTCATGGATCTTGTGTAAGAAAGATGATGATGATGATGATGATGATGATGATAAGAAATTGTTAGCACGGTTAAGTGGTAGTAATGAACTTCTGGGATTTAAAGTAAAGAGGAACTGATTTTATCTCTGTTTTTTCTTGGTTGGGTTTACCTCCTCATAGCAAGGCACAACTGTTTCCTGCACCACAGAAAAAAATAAAAACAGACAATCAATTTAAAAATAGAAAGTGCTGACCTACTCTTTTAGGGGAATTTTGCCCAGAATGTACTTTTTTAGTATTGATTTTTTTATATTATTTATAGCTTAAGATATATGATTTTGAAGCTTTTTTTTTCGCCTCATATATTCAGCACCAAGGGTAGAGATGAATCATGCTACCCACTGGTAATTTTTTGTCTTCAATCACAGAATCATTTAGTACCTGTGGTGGTTACTACTTTCTTGTGCGAGAATCAGAACTCAGAAGCTGCTAAGTGCATGAAGTGTTGACAAGTTGCCTTCTATTACCCAGCACAAAGCAAAAACCTCTCCCAGTTCCAGTGTTCCTTTAGGGGAAGCCAAATTTAATTCTAAAGCATATTTGAATAACACTGAGAACAGTACAGCTGATCAGACCGTCTAGAGAGCAAAATCAGAATATAAACAGCAACGCACCAAATTTCACAACAGACTACAGAGAAACACAAATAGCTGACGCTTGACAGAAGCATAAAAGGACTACAGGCTGAAGGTGTCTTTTTAAATAAGCAGTTTTTCAGGACAGAAAAAGCAGTGTCTAGAATTGATCTCAAACAACTAGTCTGCCAGGACCAAGGTCAGCTCTGGGTGCTGGGAATTAATTGGGATCAGATAATACCCTTCAAAACATGCCATGTTCCAGACAGAGATGAAGCCTCAGCTTCACCAGTAAGGTGGCAGGTGCAGGAGGGATGGCTATTCTTTGCTACAGCACCCCTGGCCTGGATGGTGAATTGTCTCCTGACATTTGTGCTTGAATAGTTTTGTGTCCCATCATAGTGATGCACTCATCCAGTTCTGAAAACAGATTTTTCATGAAGAAAGTCTTCCCTGAAATATTTTTTAGAGTTTGGCTGAGTTGAGTTTGTCTTTACTTTCTTTCTCCATGCTTCTGGTTTGTTGTTTTTTTTTTTTCACCCAAAGTAACTTTTATGATTAGAATCAGTGCAGGCCATCAGCTATAAACCCAGCCAACAAACCCTCATGCAGTGAGCATCATACCTTGTGCAAAATGATGTACAAAAGACCTGCCACCTGTTTATCTGCTTTCTATTACAGACCTCCCCACATACAGATCTTCCAGGACAATGAATCAGTTGTGGAATAATTACTGGAGGTGACTTGAAATTAAAACTTCTGTTCACACTTTAAGTAAGGTTCAGCATTCAAGAAACTTCCAAGGTGAAGAGTAACCGATATGCCAAAAGTCCTTCTCGCAATAAGCTCCTTAGGCGATGTTGGAGACCGGCAACATCAGAGGGGTTGGTATGCTAACAATGAGAGAGCAGTACATGGAGGTTAGAGCAGAGTAGAGGTAGCATGGCTAGGCTCTGTGATCTATGGGGACCTGGTGTACTTTGGTACCAAGACACTGGATTGTTTCTGCCCCGAATGAGAACTGAACCAGAACTGAGCTAGCGATTCACCATTTTCCTGACCAGATCATGTTCTTCACATCAACTTTTGCTCATTATAATATAATTACAATACAAAAAAACCCCACCTCCATCCCAAAAGCTACCTGATTGCAAGTTGTGACCACCCCTCACTGAAAATGCACTCTCTCTGTTAGCTTGTACCTCTAAACACAAGGCAAGGAAAATTTACACCAATACCCAACAAAGATATGCATGACTAGAGTCACTCAAGCTCCATCTGATAGGTAAAAAATAGTATAAAAGTAGCATAAAACCAGAGGCATGTTAGGGGAGATACCATCACAAGTCAAGAAGATACCATCAGGAACCAACACTGACTTCCAGGACTAGTTGAAAGACTGAGACTCGTTTCAGCCCCCACAGGGACACCTTGGGTGAGAAATGAACATTCAGCTATCCCAGGAAACTTAGAAATCTCTACAAAGAATTATTTATGTTGCTATATTGCTCAAATAGTTTTATGTTGCTTTATGTGTAACTTTACATTGTCTTATGTTGCTATGTTACGTTCCTTGTTTTTGTAGACAGTGGATCGTCACCAGTAATCCAAATAATCTTCTAGCCACAGCAGGTCCTAATTAGATGTGAGCAAACCACATGAGTCTGGCCATGATAGTTCATGAACATGACTAGACTGAACGGTGCTTCGCACTATGTGAATCCACAATCAGATAGTTCTATAAGTGAATGCAACTGGATTTATAGTGCAGAATTGGCACTCAGACTCCTGGCCTCCCCCAGCCCCTCTCATATCCAAGGACAAGCTGGAATGTGAGGAGATTTTTCCTACAAAGTTCCTTTACCTGCTAATGTGATGTCAGTTCATACAGTTTGGACTGGAAGGTATGTCAAAGGAAAATAAGCAGCAGAAAATAAGCTGAAACCAGAGCTGTGGGTAACCAGCATGACTGAGCTGACTGCAGACTGCAGTCATACCACATCACCAAGACAAGCCCCCAGGCGGCCATCCGCAGTCTCCCTGCAGTGACATAGTCAAGACAACCCAAGACAACATATCCACAGGATAAATCCTGTATCAGTCCACCACATCTCCACAGAGGATTCAGCTCTTCATGGACCAATGGGACAAGGAAGAAAGCATAAAATCATTCATCCACACAATTGGTATGACATCTATGTGGAGTACTGCCTGTAAAACACCTTTGTTCTCATGTCCACTGCCTGGGGATCCAAATAACATGCTTGAAATATTTTAAGTTCATTTAACAAATGAATTGTACCTAATTAGGATTACTTAACACTTAAAAAACCCGCCCCTAAACATCTGAAATCTTTACCTCAAAACTTTTATGTAACTGAAAGGCTATACCCAGATGAAACCATTATTCCACTAGAATGGACTGGTCACCACAGAGGAGGGAACTCAGTGATGTGCTGGGTCTGATGACCTGAAGCAGAAAGACCCTGGTTCAAAACAGGGGAAGAAGCAAGGAGTCAGCTTACCTGCTTTACATGAATTTGGACTCCCACCACCACCAATGCTTGGACTCCAATCACCAACAATAAGGACTAAGAGAGCTCCTGAGGATTTCTGTAACTATCTCAGATCATTCATGCCCATGAGAACACTTCCATTATCCACTGTGAATGGACTAATGAGGGCACCTCAGCAACAACAAGTTCCAAGTTTTCTATTTAACAAGAAGATATAAAAGGCTGTCATTAAGGAGAAAAATGCTTATTTGTTCTCTTCAGGACTGTGAAAATCCCAGACAAGAAGATGCAACCAGTGACCCCAGGCTATGCAATTTTAGTGATCCCATCGATTCAGTTCAGAAGAAGGACTCCAAAAGACATCTTTACTTCAGTAAGATGAAACTAGACTTTCCTAAGTAAGTGCCAGCTTGCTATGGAGAAACAGCTTGTTGGATTAATTGTTTCTCGGATCATGCAGGCCCTCTGTAAATGCAGTGCAAAGCAGCATGGGTGTTGATGCCTGATGGTTAGGAGAATCACAGCTGTGGTCCTGCAGACAAGCCCTTGACTAGTGCACACTTCCCAGAGGCCCTACAAAAGTAAGTTCAGTCTTGCTGTGAGAGATGGGTGATAGATCACCCTGGGAAGCAGTCATGACCACCTTCCTCAGATCAGACAAGATGGGGATGCAGGGCTGGCCAGGTAAAGTCAACCAAGAGACTGCTTCAGCAGATCTTTCAGGTGTTCCTGATGTCAGTGGTTTTACCCTGTACTTCTATTTCATTTATCATATCTGTACTGCAAGGAGACAAGAATACATCTTGTCTTACATCACTCAACTCTAAAATCTCTTGCAGAAAGCAACCCTTCTCCTTCTTAATCCTGTTAATATTTGTTGCTTTCCTTAACTTACCCCATCTTCTTATGGTTTTAGCAAGTTGAAGTGATCAGATCAAGAGGAATATGAGACTATGGGATTTGTGTCTGAATTTTCAGATTGGTTATTACTCTGTTCCTGACACAGCTGACACAGATCAATCTTTTTTTTTTTTTTAATTTTTTTTCTGTTTCTTCTAAATGGACTATTCACACTGAAAATTATTTTCTTTTCCCTTTTCTCCCTTGGCAGGAGCAGTGCTTGTGACTAACTCAGAACCCACCAGTATGTTCAAGTTGCTTCAATTGTTCCTTTCAATGTGTACTGCCAATTTGCAATGCACCTCCCTAAATTGAATTTCAACTACCATTGGGTTGCTCATAATCAGTTTTGCTAGGGGATTTCTGATGTTTCTCATAATACTCTCCAGGCCTCACTAATCTAAATCATTCTGTATCATCAGGAAATTTGCCACCTATCTAGTCCTCCTCTCTTCTAGGTCATTAAAAATGACCTAGCACTAAATGTGATGAGGCACACCTGCCCTCGTGCTTCTTCTTGGTGCACCTCGCTACCAACTGCTTTCTGTGCTGAGAACTGGTTGGTCTTTTCTCCTTTTTGCTTCTAACATTTTACCATTTTTAAATCTGTGACAAGACCCCTGTACCTCACCTTCATCCTCTGATCACCCTGAGCAAAGCCTTCTGAAATCCTGACTAAACACCAGTGCTGCTTGTCCTTTGTCCCATGGTGTGTTACCTCCTCCAAAGGACCAGCCCCTTCCCGCCTGCCTCTTTCACACACTTCTAGATGCTTTCTAATTCTGTCTTTAGTGTTTACATTTCACTGTCTCGTCTCATTGTATGAAATGCACCACACACCTCGCAATGCTGGACATCCTTTTTAATGAGCATGTGTGCTGCTCATCACCTGTGTTCTGAGGCAGAAAAGACCACACTTTCATTAATATTATTGATGCGACAGGATGTTATATGCAGATGTATGATTTATGAAGTTGTAAAGCATAAAGAAGGTAAGAAGTAGAAGGGTCCCTTACCTCTAATAATTTAACTACCCCAAGTAATTCTGCAGCCTTGGATGTTCAGAAACTACTGAGACTTGGTTTATATTAGAACTGGTCAAGCATCCAGAATGTCAGTCCAGTGGATTTTTCACATTAAAAACCCTGAAATTAGATTTTTCAGGATTGGTGGGGCTCTTCGGGAGTACTTGGGTAAGCAGGAGGGGACGTGAAGTGTTTTCGGTTTTTTTTCAGGAGTAGGTGGGGTTTCAAGGAGAAGAGGGTCTGCCATCCCATCTCACAGCACAGAGAGGCAGGGCTGTGTGTGCACAGGATGAGGCAGACCCAAAATCCCCACAGGAGTAAGGCTGTGCAAGGGACCCAGGAGTCCTCCCTCCCATGCCTCCTGCCTGCTCCTGATGCCTTCCCAGAGGGACAAGCATCTTCCTCTCTCTCTTTGATTCAGTTCCCCAGATGGAAAGCGAAGATCACAATGCTTCTGTCTTGCCTGCTCCGACTGTACAATTCTGATCTCTTCCAACACCTTCTGGTGCTGCTACATTTACAGGTGGGCTAAAGCCAAGTATCTTCCTCTTGTTTTGGTACATAGAACTCCTGCCTTGATAGTCTCATTTTAGTAATTTATTAGTACTGGATGTCTTAAGCTTTTTGAGAATTTTGCCTCTAGAGTTCATGCTTACTATTTACAGCTGTAAGAGAAAATAAACTCAAAATACTTATTTTCCAGTAACTTTTGCCTTTAAGGCCAAGGCTAAAATATCATTCACCATCCCTGTAATGTGACTGACCATTTCACACTCTAATGGTCTAGTACAGACACTGACTGTCTTGCAAACTTCTTATTTATGGTATACTTCAAATAATTTATTATTTCCCTTGGTATACCTTGCTACTTGCTCTTCAAATTTCTTTTTATTCTGCTTCCACTCTGGCAGGTAAGATATAAGAAGATTAGTTTCCACTCCATTATCATTACAAGAACTAAATTTCCATTTCTTAAACAGTATTGTTGCTACGAATATATTCCTTCTCTTTGCAATTTAACCAGAGCACTTTCTGTTTCCTTTTATCCCTTCTGAGCAATGCATCCTTCCTGTGACTTTCTGTGTCAACAACGGATGTGTGCTGCAGCCTGTGTGTGTGTATAAATGCAGGTTATATATAATATTCAAAGGTGTTACATGCAAAATCCGTTTTCTCAAATCTCAGAAACTGTTTCAGAATACTGTGGAAAAAGGCCCTGCATTGCATATTCCTTAGGAAATTTCAAATATGCTACATATCCTGAGTCGTGCATCACCCAGTGCAGAAAAGTGCCTTTAAATACCTTTCCCCTTTGAGAAATTTCAGCTACCTAGGATCCCAAACAGAATACTCATGTATCAGGCTACATGCAGAATTGCTCCATCAGAAAATGGTGAACCCCACCTCTAAGAATGCATCCAGGTCCAGTCATGCAGCTCCTGCTGGAGCAAAGCATAGGATGCAAGGAAGGATGCCTAGCTACTCATGCACAAATAGTGATGGGACATATGAGGAGGGCAGAAAGGCAGACGCAGTGACTCTGGTAGCATGACTGCACCAGCTAACAAGCAGGCTAGATGTTCCTGCTGGTTCAATGGCCAGTTCAAATTCTCCCAAGTCATCTTGTTTACCATGGAGGTTTTGATGTAGGCAGTGAGGAAGTACAGAGGCAAGTAAACAAACCAAGGTCCTGTGAGGCCA
Organism: Heliornis fulica; assembly: GCA_013399135.1. Taxonomy (NCBI): domain Eukaryota; kingdom Metazoa; phylum Chordata; class Aves; order Gruiformes; family Heliornithidae; genus Heliornis; species Heliornis fulica. The sequence goes on from VXBZ01011982.1 coordinate 110,701, forward strand.
TCAGCTGCAGACAGGTTAAATGAAGGGCTGACACACAACATACAGGGCTACCAGGATCACTAAGTGTAGTTTCCACCATAGCTGCTGGGAATAGCTTCTCAAATTAACTCACCTCCAGCAACAAAAGCACAGAAACCAAAGAAAGAAACAGGAGGGAGCAGGGATTTCCTTCATTTCTGGCTTGCATGGACTGTGCTCATCTCAGCTATAGTTCAACCCAGTCTGTAAGCATTTGCATAAAAATTAGGCACAGATCCCATTGTTGCAATCACACTAATAAAACTGTTTGAACCAAAGATTACTTTGATCTGAGTTTAGAACATGGTAGCAGCTATGAGAATATACAGTATGTTGAGGACCTTAGGAGTAGGTAACTAGTATGGTGGGTTCCTTGGTCATTGTGGAGAATGTTATGTACCTTGAATCAAAATAATGGACACTGGTTATGAACCTTGAGCTAAAACAATAGGTACCAGAAGAACACGGTTTTGGTTTGGAAGATCAGCCAAAGATGAAATAAGCATACAAAAGATTGGAGTTCATCAGTGGACACAGTGAGGAAGACTATCAACAACTACCAGAGGACACCCGCTCAACATAACTACGCTTGTGTTAGAGACATTTACATATGATAATGATTTCCAGGAAATAACACGGATATGCTAATTAGCACTCTCCTCTCTTTGTGTTTAACACAATAAGTAAAGTTAACCAATTATTTTTATAGAATGAGGATATAGGTAAGGTGAGCTAACTGAAAGCCAAAGGTCAAATTAAGCAGCAAGCATTCTATGCAGTTTTGAGCTTTGTTAAAAAGTGTATAAAATTGTTGTGCTTTGTGTCTACTGGCAAACATGTTTTTTGTTTTCCTGTGTTCCCCAGTGCTGGAATAAAGAAGTGCCTGCTTACCTACTTTGTGTAGATAAGTTCTTCACGATTGTGACCACTAACATCATGACTTAATCACACCCATTTATTTCAGCTTCCCACATACATTTGTAGGATTTTGTAGGACCTAAAGAAACATGGCCTTCAAAAAACTGTTTTTACTTTCTAACCATTTCAAAGTACCTCTCCCAGTGATCCACCTCCTTGGTGGGTATGGTGGCAAAAAACACTGTTTCTTTTTTAACTATCTCATTACCAGTCTTTTAACATCCTTTGGAGAGCTATGTTCCACTGAAGTGGGGTGCAAAAAATTACATGAGTTAATCTTTTTTATGTTAAAAATTAAAGCCAAGAGTTTAGAACAACTTTATTTATGTGGTGCTCAAAGACTAAGATTCAGAGACTTTTGTCCTGCTTTTTGAGACCAATCTACATTATTAAGTTTGTGGTTGACTCTCCAGTTTACACGACATACACAGAAGCCCATATGGGTAAACAAATTCCAGAAATTCTCCTTTTTGAGGTATCCAAGATAGTTTTCTATGAATTTAATGTCAACTCTGAAAAATGCCATTGTTTCTCAACAGAGCAAGTAATCTAACTAACCATCCTGAATTCCTAATCATGAGCGAGAAATTATCTGTATCTTACAAATATGTCTGACACTGACTATTGCATACATTCCACAGGTCTTTACCCCTGTCTGAAGCCTCTGAACACAGCAAAGTTTCCATTACCTCAGCTTACCATGATGCTGCTGATAAAAATATCCCTGGGACTCCACTGCAGATCCAAGCAGTGCAGATCCAAGCAGTGCAGATCCAAGTAGTGTGTGTAAGGTGATGGGATCTGATTGAAGGCCAACCATTATGAATCTCCCATGTTCTATTGAAATCATACACATCAAGGTGTTTTCCCATGTTGGGCTATCACGTTACATCAGTCAACATTGTCAGCCTGCTCTTCAGCACCAAAACTAAGTGAGGCAAAGGGTTGTGTGTTGGTGACACAAGGCCATGAGAGTGAAAAGAGTGAGGCTCCCCCCTTTGCCTGTCAAAGGACATCAAAGGGAAGTGAAGAAAGGTGTCTGCAGTTGCCTTTCTGAGCAGGAAAAGAAACAAAAAGCACACAAACTGACTTGCAATTATGTACTTGGATTGCACTTCCCTGAATTTTGCTTACCCAAGCAGAGCAAATTTTATGGAAATATTCAGCACTCCTTTCTGGATGCCTCTGGATATCTGGATGTGCACTGCTGTGGCTCCATCTCCTATCACAGGCTGCAAAACCCATCCATATCACAGCCCATACTGCTGGCCCTGCATGCTGAGTGATGGGTGAGGATGCCTTTATCTCCTTCAAAGCGTCTGGCTAGTGACAGTGGTCTGCACCCTGTATCATGCTGTGATAAAATTGTGAAACTTGGTGTCAGGTAAGCGTTTTTCCTTCATTTCCCCATGGTTCCTATGGAAACCAATCCCGCAGCCCTTCCCAAGAGAGTGCACAAACTGCAGCAGAGTTTCTAAGTGGGAGATGTGCCCATTTTCTGTATTCGTCAAATGTTTACCCCATTTACATTACAGTAGCTTCAAGACACACAAAGTGCTAAGTGCTTTAGGAGATCCTGTTCCTTATTCCAGCAGGGCTGTCTCTGCTTTATCAAACTGCTTTCTTCAAGCAATAGTTTGTTACACCTGCCAAATTTCACTTTTGAAACTAATTTATGTACATGACAGTGTTCAATTCAGTCCCATAGTTCAGCAGCACATGGTGATAGAGATCTCCTAGCACAAGATCCCCATAGTTCCCACATGCATTAATTTATTCATAGGAAATGCGAAGATGGAATATTTTTGTAAGAATAAAAAGTCATTCCTAAGTACTTAGTCATTGCTGAATATTTATAACTGATGAAAAATCCTTCATTACAGGCTGCAACCTGTAACAATGACAGGCTGTGGATGTTAGAAATCTCTAATCACAAGCAGAGATTTTCTCTGAAATGCTGCTTGCACAACATGCCTGACAAAGGAGTCAGCAGACTGCTGGAAGGGGAATGACGCCTGGACCCTTCCTCACACGGTTTTTGGAACAGCCTTGCCGCATCCCTCCACACCCACACCTGATCCCATCCCTCACTCACACCCACCTCCCATGGGCCTTGCTCTGTCAGGTGTGGCTTCCACCTCAGCTGCAGCAGAGCGTCTTTGCTGTTGAGACAGACTGGGTAAAACGTACCTAGTACACTCTGAACAGGAAGTACTTGGTGAAACTTTCCATGAAGAGTATTCAAGGTAGAAAGGGGATACGTTGTGAAAGTCAGCTTGCTTTGCCAGGCTCCAGGCAGCACAGGCTTCCTGCACCCAGTTATTCAGCAAGCACACTCAGCCGGCAACTGATGCAGCAGCTGTTTGAAGTTGGTGAAAAAGCTGCTGCTGACTTCATGCAACAGCTGACTCATGCTTGAGTAAAGAATTGTGGGAGATGGTCAGCTGCAGGGCATCCTGTCTCTTAAACAGGAGGATATTCTGCATGGAGAGTGGGAGAAGGAAGTAAGCCAAGCCTTTCCCCCCCAAGGAGTGCTTTTGGTCAACACAATTACAATTGGCTGGAAATAAACTGGAGTATAAAGGGGACTAGCTTCAGAAAGTGAAACATATTTTTATCCATCTTCTGAAAGAAAAAGGGGATCCTATAAGATGAATAAAGCAGATGATCCTAGAAATATTTGAGTGCAATGAGGCCTGTAGCTCAGGACAATACCCTTCCCATAAACACCAACACAGTAACATAGAGGTGAGGGACTTATTTTCTCTGCACCAACATGGCTAATCTACCACAGAGCATGTCGGGTGTTTTGTGGGCAGCAGAGCTGTTGCAACTCTGTCAGCATCCTCAGAACATGAGAGGGGAAAAGCCCTTCTCAAAGCCAAAGGCAGACTTCTCTGCACAGGGTCTGATATGTAATGTGCTGCTGAGGTTCATGCCCTGTACAGGGCAAATGCTCTTTAGAGAAGATAGGATGGTGAAACTCATAGCCCAGAGAACTGGGAGTGCTCTACAAACCACTGTGTGGGCCTAACATCATTGGAGGGACAGAGACAAATTTCTGAGGTATGTTCTGGAGATTTAGAAATACAGTATCCCAAAGTGACAGACCCAGTCACAAAACATTTTTCTGAAGAGACAATACATCAGCCATTTTCTGTTAATTCCCAAAGTGAGGGGAGGCTGCAACCCACCTAAGCTGTTTCCAAAAGATATGAGATACTGACAGCTGATCATAGCCTTCATGGAGCTACTGAGACCATGTCTTCTGAAACATCCAAGAAATAAACACAAATATATAGTTCACATAAAGAGTATCCAGCAACAATGGCAGGATGGCCTCCAAATAGAAAGCAGTTATAAAAACTTACATTTCCTCATTCACCTATGAAGTTCCCAGGGAATCTAAGCTTCTGGGAGGAGCTCACTACATGTCCAATCCAAGAGGCTGCTCCAGACACCTCAGCTAACCTCTGGGTTATCTGGGAGCCACACTGTTGCCCCACATCACCTGGACAACCTCAGGTGATGGTCACTGGCTGAGACAGGTCTGCAAGCCCAAAGACCTTTGCTTTCTGTCTGTACCTGTTGCAGTCTCTGCTAAGTTCATGACACCACAGGTGAAGATGGAGGTGAGATAAGAATTCATCCTGCTGAACTACTCTTGGAACCATATCATCTGCTTAGTCAGAGGTAACAGATGGACTTCAGGGTACCAAATTTTGAAAAGAGTCAGTAGGCAACTAGTATGTGTGTTTGGAAATAGCACCCTCTGCTAGTACTCTCTCTTGATGACAGCCACACAAAATCTTCCTTCAGTGACCAACATTACCATATTTTTTTCTCCTACCACACATTCTTGTTTGCTGACCTGTGCCAAAAGTAGTTGCCGCTGCAGATCCGTTCCCTTGGTTGCCTCCCTAAGTACCATCTCATTCCTTCTTCCTAGAGCTACCGCCTAGAGCAGCTTGTCATTCTCTACCTCCCTGATATGTAGAATCATAGAATCATA
>VXBZ01011989.1:0-16745 GCA_013399135.1 Heliornis fulica
TGGCAACTGGATCCGCGGGGAGCCTCCGGCTCCGGCCCCGGCGATTAACCCTGGGGCGGGGAAACCCGAGCCGGCCCCGACGCGCCGAGGGCGACCTCAGCCCCGGTTCCAGCCGCAGACCGCTGCCCTCGGGGCTCTGACGGGCCGCACCGGGCGGCCGAGCCTGGCGCCTCCGGGCACCCCAGTGGGACCAGCAGCGCCCGTGTGACCGCAGGGCTGGGAGAGGCGCGGCCCCGGGACCGGTACGATCCCCCCGGACCCGGCTCCACTGCCCGGTACGATCCCCCCGGTGCCCCCGCCACCATCTGGGGGCTCCCGGAGCTGACGCGGCCTCTCCGCCGCAAGGGGCCGGCGAGCGCAGGGTCAGAGAGACGCGCCGCCGGCTAGAGCGCCTCCCGCCGGCACGGCCACGGGCAGCGTCCGGCAGCCGGCGGGGCGGGGGCGGGGAGAGAGACGCGCACAGACACAGACGGACAGCGGCGGCGGCCAATCAGGAAGCGCGATCCGCGCAGAGCCCGCCCCGGGGCTGCCGTTGTCGCGCGGGGCGTGGCCTCGCGACCGGAAGCGGCCGGTTCCCTCAGCGTCGCATCCGGTGCCGCCGCCGCCGCCGCCCTGTGCGGGATGTAGCGGCCGGTGAGTGCGGGGCGGGGCGGGATCCGGGCGCGGCCTCTTTCTTCAGGCCCGCCGGGGGTCGGCCAGGCCCGGGGCGGGGTTGCGCGGCCGCCGCTCGGTTCCCGGTGACTGACTGTCGTTGTTTCTCTCCTCCCTCCCCAGCGCGGCGGCACAAGGACGCGGAGGGACCCGCACCGGCAGCCCGCGGCCGCCAGCACCGTCCCCACCGTTCCCATGGCGTCCCGTAAGGCCTCCGCCGCCGGGCAGGGCAATGGGCTGGCCGCCGCCGGCCGGGAGAGGGCCCACCTGGAGCTGGCCGAGCTGGGGCCGCTTCTGGAGGAGAAAGGCGACCAAGGAGCCGCCGGGCCGGCCAGCGTAAGCCTCCCCCGGGCCGCGGGTTGGGGCCGCTCTGCCTTGCTCGGACTCCGTGTCGCCCCTGTGGGTTAATCCCGGAATTGGCCCGTTATCCCGCTAGCGGCTTGGCCGGCCGGTTGCGTCCACGGAGTCCCGAGTCCAGTCCTGGCTCTGTGACCCAAGTGCTGGTAAAGCTGAGCCGGGCACCAGGCTGAGCCGGGTGTTCCCAGCCAGGGAATCAGTGGGGTGCTGCCTCTGCTCCATGTTGGGCTCATGGCTGGGCCAAGTGGGTGTTCAGGCCCCGGGTGTAGGGATGAAAATCCTCCTGTGCTAATCCTGCCACTCAACAGGGCCAAATCTGGGATTAGCCTGCTCGGGATGGTTAAGACAGTAGCATGTTGCATAAGCGATGGTGACCAGAGGCTCCTGCCTGTCCCCTCTGGAAGGGATGAAGCCCCCGGTGCTCTCAGAAGGGACTCACCACTCTCTGCATGCTGTTACTCCTCCTCTGTCTAGGCTGAAGACCCGCCGTGCCCGGCAGCCCGTGAGGAAGAGGAGGAGGTGGTCCGTGTGCTGACTCTGCCTCTGCAGGCTCATCACGCCATGGAGAAGATGGAGGAGTTTGTGTATAAGGTACAGGAGTCTGCAGCGAGCCTCTAGTCCTGCTTTGGGAGTGTTAAGGAGGCCCAGACACCCCAAACCTGGGTCTGGGGTTGGGGGGCAGAGGCTGGGATGTGTGGGTGAAGCTCGTGGGACAGTGCCCTGGCTCGGTCCCCCAGCACAGCTTGATGTGTCACAGGTGTGGGAAGGGCGCTGGCGTGTCATCCCTTACGACGTGCTGCCCGACTGGCTGAAGGACAACGATTACCTCCTGCACGGCCACAGGCCGCCCATGCCGTCCTTCCGAGCCTGCTTCAAGAGCATCTTCCGGATACACACCGAGACAGGCAACATCTGGACACACTTGTTAGGTGACTGGGGGGGTTGGTGGCCCTGGGGCTGAAGGTGGGCTTGGTCCCCATACCCACGGCCTCTTTTTTGGGGGATCACGTACCCCTGTGCACACAGGCAGCTTGGTGACGAGGTGCCTGAGAGCTCTGGGAGCTCCTTGGGTGATGGGACACCAGGGCACTTCCTCAGAGCAGGGCCACGGGGCTGTGCTCAGCGATGGTTTGTGGCTTTGCTGACGCTCTGCAGGAGCAGAATGGAGAAACGTGTCCTGGGTGAGATGGAAATACCTCAGAGCACTTCCCTCTGAAACCCCGGGACGGTCAGCGGCTCCTCAGCCTACACCCGACCATGCCATTGCCCTGACTCCACTTGTCAGCCCCAGCTAACAGCCCCAGCTGTGACTGAGCAGCTCTAAGGGTGCTGTGAGCAGGATAGGACCCAGCCATGCCTTGCAGAGCACAGCCAGCACCACATTTCCCCCGGTTCTGTGCTGAATCCGTTCTCTGTCCTCCTGCCTGACTCCCTTCGGTGTGTTCCCTGCAGGTTTTGTCTTGTTCCTCTGCCTGGGGATCCTGACCATGCTGCGACCCAACATGTATTTCATGGCTCCTCTCCAGGAGAAGGTGGTGTTTGGGATGTTCTTCCTGGGAGCAGTGCTGTGCCTCAGCTTCTCCTGGCTTTTCCACACTGTCTACTGTCACTCGGAGAAGGTCTCACGGACTTTTTCCAAGTGAGTCGGCACGAGCGCGGTTCTGTGGCCTCACGGGGGGTTGGAGCTCTCGTGGGAAAGTGCTGTGCTCCATGTTATCCTTGGGGATCAAGAGTTGAGAGGGAACCACAGCTGGGTCCTGCCCTCTGCCTGGGCACCTTAAATCCACCAGCTCACATCCCCTTGGGTGGGTGGGAGCAACAGGGACCCTGCAAACCTACAGGAGCAGCCCTCATGTCCGTCATAGCTGCGAATCGAAGAGAGTTCTCTTGTCCCACCACAGGACACAGGGGTTGGACAGTTTCCAGTTTACTTGAGGCTTTCAGAACCTCTTGGTTTGGATCCAATTTGGACTGAAACCAAATGGAAGAAACAAACAGGATTCCCGGCAAAGTGGAGCGCCTGGGCACGGGCAGAGCAAACCCAGGCTTTCAGAGATGGTCTTGCTCATGCAAGTCTGTCAGAGGCCTTTAATTGGGTGCTTCTTGCTGGGAAATCCTGCCAGTCTTTGCACACCCCCCAGTGATTCTGCAAGACCAACTGTGGTGCTGCACCCTCGGCATTCAGAGTGTCCGTGGGTGCCGGGGAACGGTGGGGGAAGGCAGATGGGTGTGTTTGGGTGCTGGGGTGGGTTCTGGATCGATAGAGAAAAGCACTTTGCAGGGGAGAGTCAGAGTCACGTCCGTATCCGCAGGGTCTCGTGCCCGTGCTGCTGTCGTGGTGGTCCAGGCACGTGGAGCTTCTCATGTCCAGCCAGCTCCTGCTCATCCTCTGTGCTCCTCTCCAGCTCTGCCAGCAGCCCCAGGAGCTCAGGCCCCTCCTCTTGTCCCAAAACGCATTGTTGAGACCCAAGATCTTCCTTTCTTTGGCTTCACCAGTATGGCCCAGCTGCCTGACTGGTGACTCTGGGTGCAGACAGGCTGGGGGTACCGACACACCAAGAGGACACAAGGTAGGGGGTGGGTTTTGGGGCTCACCCTTGACTCTGTGTCATTTTCCCTGGCTGCAGATTGGATTATTCAGGAATTGCACTGCTGATCATGGGGAGCTTTGTCCCGTGGCTCTACTACTCGTTCTACTGCTCCCCACAGCCAAGACTTATCTACCTCTCCATCGTCTGTGTCCTGGGCATCTCTGCCATCATCGTTGCTCAGTGGGACCGGTTTGCCACCCCCAAGCACAGGCAGACGAGAGCAGGTAGGACTTTGCCACCTTCACCACGAGTCCCCAGCCCAGGGCTTCAGCCTGGGAAGATCCCACTGCAGGATGGTTCACAAGAGCTCTCAGCCTCTGCAGGATTGGATCCCCCAGAGCAGCTCCCTGAAGGGAGAGTCTCCTTGTGCCTCTCGTGCTGGGGGTTTCGATCCTCTGCTGAGCAGGGCCCGAGCTCCACCGGGCACTCGGTGAGCCCGAGGCTGGGAGCTGAGAGGTGGTGTTTAGAAATAGCTGAGTGATGTCTGGGTGGCCAGGGGGTGTGCTGCATGGAGCTGCCTTCTCCAGGAAGCTGTTGGCAGCGTGGACCTGCAGCTCATGTGGAGGAGGGAAGAGATTCCCTCGTCTGTCCCTGGCACTGCCGTCCCTGCCTTCCCGGAGGCTGCGCGATGAGGCCTCTGCCCACCTGTGGTTTCGCTCCAGCCGCTCTCCAAAACAGGGGGAGGGATAGAAAACCAACAGAGACAGAGAAACCTCATGGGTTGGGGTAAGGACAGTTTACAGGGACAGTAGAGAGAGAGAACAATGCCAGGACTTTACAATAAAGTACATAAAAATGGTGATACAGGGTACAGAAGTCGCACACTTGAGGCCGTACAGCTCGGAGCCAGCCTGGAACCGGATCACCCCAAAACCATGTGACCTGAAGCCGTGCCCTTCCCCCACCCCAGTGACTCTTCATACTGAGCATGACATCACTGGCATGGAATATTCTCCTTGGCCAGTTTGGGTCCCCTGTCCTGGCTGTGTCCCCTCCCAGCTTCCTGGGTGCCCCCCAGCCCCCTCATCAGTGTGAACAACTGAGAAGTCCCAAGACACCACTCAGCTCCCAGGGCGCTCGGGCAGCAGAACACCTCTCCTAGCAGCATCCATGAGGAGAGATGCTGCTGCTTTGGAGGAGGGCAGGGAATGAGTGGGACCACCAGCCCCACTGCTGAGATCCCAGCTCTGGGATGCTGCAGGGGGCTGGTGCCCTTCCCACGTTCAAAGCCAGATCCTGCTGGGAGTGCAAACCGCAGCCTCTGGGCCGGTGTCCCACCGCGGCACCGTTTGCTCTCTGCCCAGCTAATTAGATGCCGGAGCTGAAAACTTCAGCACTGCTAATTAACACCTTCCCCTGGAGCTCCAAGCAGCTTTGTCAAACAACTGACTCTGGAACAGCAGAGTCTTTCCTGGAAGGGCTGGCTGGGACTGCTGTGTGCCACGTGTCTGTGAGGCTTCCCTGCCATCCCAAGGGCCATTCCTGAGCCGCTGCAGCCCTGCCACCACACCGAGCACTGGTGCCCAGTGAGCACCGAGGAGACCTCGCCTGGAGTACTGTGTCCAGTGCTGGAACCCCCAACATGAGAAGGACATGGACTAGTTGGAGAGGGTCCAGAGGAGGCCACAAAGATGATAAAGGGGCTGGAGCACCTTTCCTACGAGGACAGGCTGAGAGAGTTGGGGCTGTTCAGCCTGGAGAAGAGGAGGCTCCGGGGAGACCTTCTAGCGCTCTGCCAGGACCTCAAGGGGCCTCCAAGAAAGATGGGGAGAGGCTGTTCAGTAGGGCCTGTTCTGACAGGACAAGGGCTGATGGGTTTAAAATAGAGGGAGGGAGATTTAGATTGGAGATTAGGAAAAAGTTCTTTGCTGTGAGAGTGGTGGAGCACTGGAACAGGTTGCCCAGGGAGGTGTTGGATGCCCCTGGATCCCTGGAGAAGTTCAAGGCCAGGTTGGATGAGGCCCTGAGCAACCTGATCTAGTTGGGGGTGTCCCTGTTTCTTGCAGGGTGTTGGACTAGATGCCCTCTGGGAGTCCCTTCCAACTCCAGCCAGTCTAGGATTCTCCATGCACAGGACCAAGGGGTGGTGGGGGCAGGGGGAGCAGCACTGCTGATGTCTCCTTTCCACCACAGGCGTCTTTCTGGGGCTGGGGCTCAGCGGTGTGGTGCCCACCATGCACTTCACCATCGCCGAGGGGTTCGTGAAAGCCACCACGGTCGGGCAGATGGGCTGGTTCTTCCTCATGGCCGTGATGTACATCACGGGCGCGGGGCTCTACGCCGCCCGCATACCCGAGCGCTTCTTCCCGGGCAAGTTTGACATCTGGGTGAGTATGGGGGACTTGGGGTGCAGGAGGTGAGGGGTGGTGAGCTGTGAGATGAAGTGAAGGTGGGTAGGGGTGTCCTTGTGCCCCCCCCCAGCACCTGTAACAGCAGCCAGACCTTGAAGGGCAGGGTGGAAAACGCTGCCTGGGAGCGAGCAGGGAAGAAACAGGGAGCTGGAGGACAGACCTGGGTGGAGGAGGAAGCACTCCTGGACTTGCTTTATTCCCTTTGCTCTGGTCTAAAGGGCTTTCTTGTGATGCCATGAGAAGCCAAAGTCAAAACTGGGTACTGGGTGCCTGTTCAGCAGGCTGCAGGGCATCGGCCCTCACGCCACAGAGGGTAGTCACGTTGTGGTCCCTCAGAGGAACACTCCCCATCCTTCAGGCTGACAATTATTTGATAAGATTAACTCATATTTCTCACGTTTTTGGCTTCCCTTGCTTCCCCACAGTTCCAGTCACATCAGATCTTCCACGTGCTGGTGGTGGCTGCGGCCTTCGTCCACTTCTACGGGGTGTCCAACCTGCAGGAGTTCCGCTACGGACTGGAAGGGGGGTGCACAGACGACTCTCTCCTCTGAGAGCACCTGATTTTAGTACAAGCTTCCCAAGTGCTTTTTAAACTCTGTCTTTGCTAAAATCAAAAGAAGACTCAAAACTGTTTGGAGTTGTTGTTTGGGGGTTGTTGGGGTTTTTTTCTTTAAGGAAACAAAACAAAACAAAAAAAAAACACCAAAAAAAAGAAAACCCAGAACAATTCTTTAGTGAAGTTCTTGACCAAATCCTCACCATCCCCACACACTTCCTTGGGGCTGGGACAGGTGCTGGTGCCCAGCCCTCACCTCCTCCAGACAATGTTTTAGCTGCACTGGGGTCATCCAACCTTCCCAGGCATCTCTGTTTCCAAAGGGTGTGGGTACCCCATTCCAGGCACAGCCCTTCCCTTCCCCAGCTCCCTGCTGGAGTGAGCAGACCCCCCACTCCCAGGGCCAGAAGAGTTGGCTTTTCATTTTCCACGTGTCCCTCGCAGCAGAGCCGCCTTGCTGGGGGCAGCTCTGCAGCCCCCGGTGCTGCTGCCCAGGGCACAGATGTGTGTAATTTAAATTTTAATTGTCTTTTTTTGTTGGTGGTGTTGTTGTTTCTCCTTGACAAAGTAATGTAAACAGAAATGAGAGAGTATTTAATATTTAATACTAAGCTTTAAACAGACTTGCTGCCCCCGCGGTGTCCTCGGCCCCCTCGCTGTCTGGGGTAGTGAAGGGAGGACAGTGGTTTAGGGGAATGTAGAGCTGCTGTAGCTGATTGAAATAAAAAGGTCAATAGTTCGGTGTTGTGCTGGATGTGTCTGTCTCATTCCTTGCTGGGGGGGTAGGGAAGAGGTTCTGAGGAGCCCCAGGACCGGGTGGGGGCAAAGGGGGCTCAGCCTGGTTGGGGACTCCTGAAATCAGCAGTTTACAGGGTGGAAGCGGGTGGGTGACCGATCAGCAGGGATCAGGGGGGAAGCCTGTCACCTCAGGGTGAGGGGGGGTTGGTCAGGGACTGTGTCCCTGCTGTCCCCTGCTGCTCTGGGAAGGGCTGGGGGTGCCTTTCCCGGGAGAGGTGCCCAGCCAAGGCCTGTCCCCTCCCCACAACCCCAGGACGGCTCCGCTGGAGAACAGATCCGAGAGCCAAGCAAGAGTAGGGAAAGGGCTGCTGGGAACATGAGGGGGCAGTGTCCTCTCACAGACTGGAGCCCCCAGGGAAAGGACTGCTGGGAACATGAGGGGGTAAAAAGCTGAGTGGGGGGTGGTCTCCTCTCACAGACTGGAGCCCCCAGCCCTGCTGGGTCTCAGCCCACCCTTGGAGAGCACCAGCTGCTTGACAAGGCAGGGACTGTGTCACCACAAGTCCCAACAAGTGGCAAAGCCAGCGACTCTTCACCCCGTTGGGAATGGCACCGGCGGCAGCAGCACTGGGGTGCCAGAAGGCACCAGCCCCACATGTCCCAGCACCTCTGGAGCAGTTCTAGGCAGGGGGTGGCTACAGAAGAACGTCCCTTTCACAGGACCTGGGGCAGTCAGCACCACACACTGGCACAGGCACTGCCCCCAGGCCCAGCTCACCCCTGTGACCACCCTTCCTGGGACCCCGTCACTGTCCTCGGGCTGGCAGGGGAAGGAACCACACAAGACACATTCTGCTCTACCCAAAGAACTTTGGGCTGCACAGTGGTAGCACAGGAAACAAAGTACAACAGAGAAACAGGGATTGCTGAGAGGAATTTTCACTGGCTGGCACACTGCCCCGCTAACATTCACCCCGGGAGCGTAAAACTGCGTGGAGGAGGAGTAACTTTTCCTTAAACTGAAATACATGTGGCAACCTAAATCCAGGAGGAGGTGCATTCACATCCCAGAGAAGACTCCAGAGACTTCCATCCGTGTCCAAAGGATGACAAGACTCCATCTGGTCCTTGTCTTAAACCTCCATGTATTCTATCAGACCATGTCACGGTTACAGCAATGGAATCTACCACGAATAAATAGATCTGTCATCTTCTAAAAGTTCTCCTGCACAGCTTTACACTGAGAAGTGCTGAAGGCCTCCTGGGCATGGTTTGTGTAAGAGATTACCACTGGTGTAAAGACATACCACATCTTGGTCCTCCAGCTTTTTAAATGACAGCTCAGGCAGGACGGGGAGGAGGAGGAGAGGGGCCTTCACTGGTATTGCCGGTAGTCGCCGAAGGGGGAGGGCTGGAGCTGGGAGGGGTCGTCTGAGAACTGAGGGCCTGTGAGGCAAGAGAGGTTGTTAAAGCAAATCATGCAAAAAGACAAGGGGTTCTTTCTACATGAAGCACATTCACAGTGGTTTTAATATAAATCCCCTCTATATTAAGCCTCTGAGAGTTTATATTTGAATTTTTTTCATTCACACAAGCTCAAGAGCTTTCTGCACCAAGGGCCTCAGTCCCACACAGGACACGTTTGTGTCTCCTTTACCAATGGGAAGCCAGGCAGAGAAAGGAACATTTTCAGGTTTCCAGCTCTCAGGGTGACTGAGAGGAAACCTCTGCCTTATTGCCCTTCACTTGAACTTGGCCCCTCTGTAAAGGTTTAACTTGCCCAACAATAAAGCAAGGCAGTGAATCGGAACAACTGTGGAGTCAGCTTCCAGGCTCCTCTTACCCAGGGGCTGCACTGACCTCCTGCCAATTTAACAGGGGATAAGTTGTAACACAAGAGGCTTTCCCTACAGCAGATTCATTTTAAGATGTTTTTTTTTTTGTATTAAGAACAAAACTTGTTCTGGAACACAGAACATCACCAACTAGCCTGACAGAGGGAGCCTCCCAGGATCCTTTTGACACTGGTGGTTTTGTTTGTGTGGCTCCCAAACAAAGGTGGGGGGGACAGACCTGTTTGTTGTAAAAAATGGGTAAAAAAAAAATGGTTGGACAGCCAGGCCAAGAGCATGGTGGTGAAGAGAGTGAAATCCAGCTGATGGCCAGTCACTAAGGGTGTTCCTTGGAGCTCTGTGCTGGGCCAGTTCTCTTTAATATCTCTATTATTAATAAATGACTATAATAAAGGGCTGTCAGGCATTGGAACAGGCTGCCCAGGGAGGTGGTGGGGTCTCCCTCCCTGGAGGGATTGAAAAGACAGCGAGATGTGGTGCTGAGGGACGTGAGGTGGTGATGGCTGGATTTGATAACCTAAAGGGTTCCTTCCAACCAAGACAACTCTGTGGTTCTATGACAGTTTTGCACAGCCAAGTATTTACACAAACTGTTACCCACTTGGCCAGCATTTCACTTCAACATTTTTTCCCCATCTAGCTTGTGAAGCAGTTAAGAAAAAAATAAAACCACACATCCTTGACTTCTACAGCCTCAGAAGCTAACAACCAGCAGGGCTGATTTCCTCTGAGGTCAGGCTGGTGACTGGCAGGGGCACACCAGCCTGTGCTGCCAGGGCCCTGAGATACCAGTCTGCTGTCTCCTCACCATTGGGAAACTGTGTGGAGGCAAATCTCGTTAGGAGGATGCCAGCTCCTTCGATTAACGCCAGGAGAATCCCTCCCATCGCCGCAGAGCCGACCATGGCGACAGGCCCATCTGGAAAGGAAAAGCACAAAACACCTCTCTTGACTTCTCTGGTGTGTCACTTTGCAGCTCTCTTCCTTTAGGTATGATCTACAAGGTTGGCACTTCAGCACCCACTAAGCCTCATTAGCACTGCCAATAAAAGGATAATTACTGGGCAACTCCCTCCTCCCCTCAACGAGACAAAGGAACCGGTAACGTTTGAGTAGGTAATTATTACTTTCATAAGCACAGGACAAAAGTTTCTAAAAGAAACTGGAAGATAAACTGGAAGTTAATCCAAATTTGGGTAACAGAGAATGTTGCTTCACTGGAAGGAGGAGAACTGTGCATTTTTTAACAGATATCCTCAGTTTCTTACTTCTCGAAGCTAAGATGGCTCCAGTCAGGGCTCCACTTGTGATTGAATTCCAGGGATCTTCTTTCCCTCTCATTCTGACCATGCTGCAGTCAATCATGGAGAACAGACCTCCCCAGACAGCAAAGCTACCTGTTAAAACAGCAAAACCCCACAGGAGAACAAAACCCCGTTAGAGCAAGCAGCCACGTCACACCAGGGCACTTGCTGTCACACACATACAATCAAACCCAACAAGAACCAGAGGTTAACCTCAACCCCAAGAAGAATTCTCATCTCACTGACACAGATACATTTATTTCAGGTGTAACCCCACTAATCTGTAAGCAATGCCAGGAATCTTATCAAAGAGCAATTAGAGCAGAGCTTCCACCCACAAAAACACCAGATTAGCTCGGGGAAATTCCCTATTTTTCATTTTTTAAATGCAGTTCCTGACAGAGGATGATGCAGAGGACTCTCATACCAGGCCCTCATCTTCTGGTATCCCAAGAGGATCAGTCAGAATTGTGCAGCAAAGCAAAGAGAAAGGAGGTGGGTTTGTGTGTCACATAAACACACATGAATATTTTACATAAATAGTAAAATAACTATCCATCTCCAGGCTCATTTTGGAAAAACTACCAGTTAAATGCAGTTCAGCCCTCCTGAATTTGAGGTGTGTCATCAGTCCAAACACTGCACACAGCTCTGCCCAGAGATTATTAATCCACTCACTCCAACACAACCACATTTCCTCCACACTTAAACTAACTCTGGTTGCATCAGGACCGTATTTACTTGCTGCTCAGACCAACACACCCCGGTGAAAGGCAGCTTGGGTGTCACTGGGTGATATTCCCAAACCTGGTTATCAACCACCACACGACTGGCTGTGATGATGACACAGAATTAGTTACCTCCCAGCTGTGGAGCTCTTGTTTTTATAGCTGTCAAACTTCCCCGCAGCCGGTGGTTCACTCCCTGCCAGAAACCAGACGTGACAGTTACAATCCAAATAAATCCTACAGCTGACCTGCCTGTGCTCAGCACAAACTTGCCACAGGCCCAACCTGTTGCTGAGCTTCTCGACAGCTTTGATCAGGAGCTGACAGAAACAGCATTTTACACATTTCAGTATTTATTCATCCTGTATAATTACACCTGTCAACTACAGAAATTAATTACAGCCATCAGGCATTACATGAGTCAAGTTCAAAGTTCCTTCCAGTGACCCAGTGGGGATTAAACCAGCTGTTTGAAGTAATACTGCTAGCAAGATAAGTGTATTTATTTTTAACAGGCATCACTCCTTTGTTCCTATCTGATGCCTGCTCACTCGACAGCAGCTTGCACAGAGGACGCGAGCGGAGCAAAGGGCAAGGAGGAGATCGGGCCTGGGGAGAAGAGGGGAATCCACCCAGAGGCAGAGTGCCACAGGGCTGCATTAAGAGGAAAATCAGGCACTGATTATCATGTTTCCATCAGTGTTTTATCTAGTTTCATATAAACACCTCAGCCCTATTGTAGTACAGGAGCCGTGTGCTTGGCTGGAAGCAACAGTCTCACTTCTTGGCCCAGATTCAGTCATTCCTGTCAGCCTGCTGGGATATTTAATCCTTGTCTTGACACAGCAGAAGCAAATCCAGCTGCTGAGCGTGGTGCTGAGCCTCCCAGGGTCTGACCCTCCCAGGGTCTGAGCCTCAAGGCATCACCCAGACCCCCCAGAATTCCGACTGCGTGTTTACTCGTGGTTTAAAGAGGATTAAACCCAAGTCTGGGGTTTGATACACCCCAATCTGATTGCTGACACAAGCACACCAAGTGTGGACAGATCTACTCAGTCTTAAGCAAAACCAAGACTGTGGTTTGGCATATGACCCTTCTCGAGGTCTGCAGGGTCTGACTAGCTGGAAATGTCTATTTCAAGACCTTGATGGCTTATTGTCACACAGGAATATCCAAAACACACTCGACAAAACCCCTTTTATATGAAGCCAGAACAAATGGAGAAACTGGATCTTATTTTATCAAAGGTCTCACAACAGGTTTACAGCCAAAATTTTGCAGCAGAAATCCTGAAAAGGAACATTGATTCACAGCAGCTAAAGCAGCTTTCATGCCTAGGCACATTTCTACAGCCTATCTAGAAAAATCCAATTAATACAAAGCGTTAATAATTAAATTAGAGATTAATTAAAGAAAATAACATCCCCTAATACAATCTGAAGGAGAAAAGCAATCTTCCTTTGAGTCTTATTATCTGTTGGCAGAAAATCAGCTGAGACAGATCTATTTTGCTGAGCCTTCCACTTCCCCATCCCAAGGGAGATGTCCCTCAGCGAGGGAAGGCAACCAGCAGCATCAAAGGCTCAAAGCAGAACTTCCACCCAGAAAGACCAAGGACACATGTGGATTGCTTGTCACCAGATGTACCCTCCTGGGTTGGATTAACAGCATTCATCAGTTCCACTTGCCAGATGGGGATGTCTTCTCCTTGGCCAGCTGGATTCACTGTTGGTGGCCAGAGAAAGCAGGACCACGCTCCGAACCTCGCTCAAGTGGCTTTACTTACCACTGGGGAATTTCTGAACCCCTTGATAGCTTGGAAAATTCCACCTCCTATCGCTCCCATCGTGAAAGCACCTCCACAGTCATCTACTATCCTCCAGGGACTGTAAAGAAAAAGATAACAGTGCTAAATTCCAGCACATGAAGCCACTCAAGGGACTCAAACCAGATCCAGTAGTCACACATCCAGCGAAACCGGAGTGAAAACGGAGCCTGGGTGCACAGCAGGACACACACACAGGGGACTGCAGCACCACCAACTCCCTGGAGCCCATCTCCCTGGAGCCCATCTCCCTGGAGTCCATCTCCCTGGAGCCCATCTCCCTGGAGTCCATCTCCCTGGAGCCCCTCTCCCTGGAGCCCCTCTCCCTGGAGCAGGAAGCATCAACAGCTCTGAACCCCTCACACAGGGCAGAGAGACGTTATTTCCATCATGGAAAATTTCTGCTCTGCCCTACTTACAGGGCATAATTAGCTTGAAATTTAATTAGCTTTGAATTTGTTGTTCTCTTTTTCATCTTGACACACACCACACTTTGGTGGCAAATCCAGCGAGCCCCAGCATGGAGCATCAGTGGCCTGAGCTACTCCCACCTGACCTTAGCTGTGGTCATTTAAATCAGAGGCTTCAAAGTCACCTTTTGTTGAACTGGGAAGGTTTTCCCAACACATCCTGGAGCTCAGAGGTTCACTCAAACCCAACACACAGTTAGTCAGAGGTCTGGGAGGCCACGATTCCCAACTCGAATGTTTCCACCCTGCTTTGAAACAAGCAGAACTCTCCTCGCGGCAAACGCTTCCAGCGCTGGCGAGATGAGCTGGAATTTGGAGTTCTTCCAGGCACTGGAGCCTTGGAACTCACCAGCTCCTAAGCAAGGTGGGTGCTAACCTGCTATTAACCTCACTGGGCACCACTGGTAATTTTGAAGCATAAAATAATAAAGTTATATTCTTTCATCTCACATCAAAATCTCAGCACAGAAGCCGAGCACTGAGACGATTCCAACCCCTTCTCCTGGCAAAAACCAGGCTGCACCACCAGGCAGGGACACCACACCGAGCACCACGGCACCCACATTACCACATCACAGGCCTGAGCAGGCAGCTCCTTTTCTACTCTGAATTCCAGGTTTTCTACCTCCCAGGAACTCTCTAACACTCCTCTGCTGGAGGGAGTGGTGATGTGGTCTCTCTTCCCCAGGCCCCTCACTGCGTGGGGGGGTTTGGGGTTATTTTGCCCCCTGCATGTTCTCCCAGGCTCCTCACTGTCCTGCCCCACACCCGAGTGTCTCCCTGCCTCACAGTTGTGTTCTGGAGGGCACAGCAAGGCCACACCACTTATCTGCACACACAGCACTCTGTGGCTTACTCTGCTTGTGCATCCTGGCTTCACTTGGCTGCTCTGAACACACCAGAACCCCACCCAAGGGGCACCACGGATCTGCCTTCCCAGTGACATCCAGGTCCCAAACCCACCCCGGCTCAGGAAGGAGCAGAAGGATTGTGTGTTGTCCTGCCATGCATCACCCTTCTGGTTTACTGCCCTGCCTGTAACACACCTTCACCTCCAATCACAGCATCAGAGTGTCAGGAGCTGGAAGGGACCTCTGGGGATCATCCAGTCCAACCCCCTGCCAGAGCAGGGTCACCTCAATCAGGTCACATGGGGATGTGTCCAGGTGGGTTTGAATGTCTCCAGAGAAGGAGACTCCAGAACCTCTCTGGGCAGCCTGGCCCAGGGCTCTGGCACCCTCACAGGGAAACAGTTTCTCCTGATGTTCCCCTGGAACCTCCTCTGCTCCAGCTTGGACCTGCTGCCCCTTGTCCTGTCACTGGCCATCCCTGAGAAGAGCCTGGTTCTGTCCTCCTGACACTCACCCTTTGCATATTGATAGATGTTAATGAGGAGACCCCTCAGTCTCCTCCAGACTAAGAGCCACCCCCAGCTCCCTCAGCCTGTCCTCAGAAGGAAGATGCTCCACTCCTTAATCCCCCCCAGCCTTGACTCCATTCAAGAACTGAGCCCCACTCCACATTTTTGTTTCCTTCCCCTATTTCCTGCACTTTCTGATCAGGAAGAGGTTACAGCCACACTGCTGTCAAGAGATGCCAAGATGAAAAGCGATGAAGTCTTTCTTCTCAGGGCTTTTTTTTCTTGTTTTGTTCCTCCCCATCTCTCCTGACCAGATTTTGATCTACTCCATTATGAATAAAACATTTCATCACAACTCTCTTCCTTCATTAGCTCACTAACATAGATCTTGTTAAAAGTCTTTCTGGCAAACCAAACAGATTATGTAAAACAGTCTTCCTTTAGCCACAAGGTCAAATAATGCTAATTTAGCAGATCATGACTGTTCTTTACAGAAGCATCATTAATTAGACCCCAATCACAGAAAGTTTTCCTAGATTTTCCCCCCCCCAATCTTTAACCCTGCTTCAGATGTCATGATTATTAGCTGTTACCATCAGGGTTATTAATTTTCCTTTTAAACCACACTCTGAGCCTCTGCAGGGGCAGCTTTTAACTGAGAAAGTGTCTTTGATGCTGGCAGAGTCATTTGGTACATCAGCTCCTTTGAACTCCTGAACAGCCCAGCGTGAGCATCCACAAACTGACACAAAGCCCCTCACAGCTCCTGGCCTCAGCCGAGGAAAGAGGCAGAAGAGAATAAAAGAGATTATTCCATTATTAATTTGGCACTTAGCTTCAAGCTTAATGTAACTGGTAATTGTTTCCCTGACTTTAAGGCAAGCCCTCATGAGGGAAAAGATGTACACACGAGGTAAGGTTGGACTCCTACTCCCAGTAGCAAGAGATAGCCCAGAGATGAGGACAGCAGAGGCCAGGACATTACTTATACCAGGGTGGTGGGGCAGCCACAGCCCAGCTCCACTGACCCCCAACCTCTCAGCTCCGCTCCCAGAGGAGCTGTGGTGGTTCCCAGCACTCTTGGATAAGAAGAGGGAAGAGAAGTGAGGAAAGCCAGTGGGTGCTGTGCCACTGCAACTGCCTGCCAGGCTTACAAGGGTGAATCGTCCCACCAAGCTCCGCAGCTGCCTGCGTCTCTCCTGCCCACTGAAGAGCCACAGGAGTCGAGGCCACCGTGCTTTAAATAAACAAGGCCACCTCTTGTCAGTGCCAAGGGTTCAGCTGGGTGCCAGCCTGGCACCCTCTCTGCTGCAGAAGGGACAGTGCTTCCCCCTCGTCATCACCATGACATGTCTGAAGAGCCCGAGCTCTGCCTGCCCTGTCGGGGTGTTCCCAGTGCAGACCACGCTCCTGACGAAGGCGCCCAGCACTGCAAACAGCAGCCAGGTCCTACAGCATCACCTTCCCAGGAACAGCAGCTCCTGGGGGGGTCGACTCTCCCCACCCCACCACTGCAGGGAGACAGATAACAGGGCAACCAGCAGCAAAATGGAGGCAAAACCAGCGTGGGGCCTCCAGCAGCTCCACAGCAGAACGTCCCTGTGTGACCCTACTGAAGGGAGGAGATTGCCCGGAGCCCACCGCAGGCAACCGGTCAACCCAATGCGGTTCACTGACTGTCCCACACTCAGGGGTGCTGGAACCCGGGGCTGGCACTGGGGAGGAACCCGAAGCTTTGGGGAAAGCCCCGCCAGAGGTCACAGGTTTCACCCGGCAGGAGCGAGGGGGACACTGCGCCCCCCACCCTGAGCCTACGCTTCCACGTGCCCGTCTTATGCCCACGAGTGAACCCTGGAACTGTGACCCACGCGGCTGTGAAAACATAACGTGGGCAGCCGGGCCACGACCCGGGGCGGGGAGGGGGAAGGAAGCCGGGACAGAGCCGGGAGAGGAGGAG